>CM061048.1:13476895-13956895 GCA_030762985.1 Adelphocoris suturalis | reverse complement strand
CAATCATAATCGTCTCTTGATTTCATCTTGAGAGATTAAATACGATAGAAATTATCAGCTTCAGAAGCCCATCAGCTGATCGTTCATGCATCGTCTAGTACCTACTGCTCACAAGTACCTACTATTCAATAGTAGGTATACCCACCATGTACCTAGTGCCTTCTTTTCACATTAATAGTTCATTATGGTTAATTAGCAATATTAGTTTATAACTTAGCGTAATAAATCATCTTTTTTTGACACTACAATGGCTTAAGGATCATGAGATGTGATATAATGAGAACATTCCCAAAAGTGGCAAACGATTTTCATGCTATGAAAACTAAGAGCGTTACAATTTGCTAGTAACGCATTGGTTGTACGTGAAAATCTATAAAAATAGAAAACAACCGTTGCATTTCATAGTACAAATTTTCACACTCACGTAGACCAGCCAATAGACATATCCTTGTCAAAATAAATTCTTAATCATATTTGATTCACTCTCATGAAATACTAGAATGCCACCCCCTGATAATAAATCTCGGGGTCTTTGGGTCTTCTCTGTTATATCCCCGCATTCAATTTCAATATGGCGATCCCCCTATAATATGTCTAAAAAATATCTAATATCCCTTCGTAAAAATACAGATTATTTGGTGTAATACAGATAAGTATAGTTTGGTATAATACAGATAAGTATAGTTTGGTGGTCTGGATGGATCCCTTAGTAAAAATGAATACAGATTAGTTGGACATATTATAAGAGGGACGCCCTATTGAAATTTAATGCCAGGATATAACAGATAGGGCCTGTCCATTTATATGGATGATTTCTCACAGGACATACTTAATCTCTTGTGTTGTGAAAATCATTAAGATCTACCAGGAACTAATCATTTCAGATACGGATTAGCGGAAGAGCATATGATAATACGCAACGCTGGGGACAGCGCCCGGAGGGAATTATCTGTATACTTGTTATTATTCATTGTCAACTGCCCTCTGATGCTGTTTACAAAACCCGTCATGGCGGCCATCGCTGGACAGTCGTGGAAGCAGCTGCCGTACCCGTGGACACTTCCTGAAGGGAATGATGTAGTACTGTATGCTGTTTTAGTTCTTCAAATTGTCGGCTTATTGATCTCTCATGTAGTAGGTAGGTGTGGATTGTACTCATCGAGAATGCACAAACTCCATTACGTCTTATTGCAATTTCCCTACAGATATATAATCGAAACGAAATTTTACTGCTGCTAGGAAAAATTATTCTTCAGCTTAGATCACTTGAGCTGATTTTTCTGAAAACGAAAGTTAGCCAGATTCCCAAAAATCGACTTAGTATAACACTTTTTTTTCTAATACGAGTCATGTCCATTATTAAGACATAAGGAAACTACAGGAGGATTTTCATATTATTATTCCGAATAGTACCATGCGCATGCATACTTTGTTAGATATGGCTTTATTCTTTTTTCACTATGCGTGCAATGAAAACTCCTTTAGCTCTGAAAATTTTCAAAGAATAAGAGTATTGTAATGGCCATTTACCTAGGTCATTTTTCCAAAAAAAATTTTTTTTTAGTTTTGACTAAAACTAAAAATTATAAACTAAAAAAAATTGGAACTAAATAAAAAAGTTGCAGTCATGCAGCATGATCGTATGAGCGAATTTTCGTTAATTATCGTATTTTATAAAATTAAATTGTATTGAAATTTGAGCTTTTTGAGTGCAAGGAAGTTGTTACCTATTAATTTTATGGCAAAAAAATGCCTAAAAAATTCTAATTAATAATCTTCAATTAAAATAGAGGTTTTGAATTTTTAGCTTTTATTGCAGGTTTTATTGATTTTTTAGCAACTTTTGATGAATTTTAAGTACATTTTTTCAGCACAATTTTGTACATAAATTGTTGAATGTTCTATTTTGTTGTTAATAAACTCTTATTGAGCAATATGAGTTAAATATGAAATATCGTTAAAATGAAGTTAAAATATAGTTAAATAGAGCAATTTAACGATTTTCAACAGTTTTTAGCCAATTTCAGTGATTTTTTAAAATTTTATAGAACAGTTTTTTGGAATTTGACCTATTTAATGTGCTCAAAAAGTGCTGTCCAACGAACTCATCCTCTCTTTTGAAATGCTTGATTTTTTGGCGAAAGAACGAAGTTTTTGTCTCAATTCTACCGAGAGTTATCGTCTGGAATAACATATATATATATAAATTATGTGATCCTCTAACATAGGGAGGAAAAATAATAAAACTAATGCCTTCAGCAGTTCTCCCCTCCTAGTGGAAGCACCTCGCTTCGGACCTCCCGAAGCTCGGGGCAGTCGCTGTTGGGCAATCTCTCGTGCGGTACGTTCCCTCTCTGTACATAGTCGTGTGTGTTTCTTTTCATATTTTAATAAATTGTATTCGGGAATTAAACGATTGTTTTTTAAAAAACCGATTCCCGATTAAAGGACATTTAAGTGGCGCAGTCTCGTGGACGAATCAATTAACTTTGGGCAAATCAATCAATCAAAATCGATTGCATTCTGACCCAAAGGGAACCTGCTGTTCACCAAGAAGAAAATCTATCATCTCTACTCACTCTGTGACTTCAAGAGAACATCACACGCTCCACAAGAGGAAACTACGCGAATTCGCCAAAAACAGGACGCCCGAGCAAAGAACACTTGGCTCGTTAAATAATAGAAGTGGATTCCGCCCGTGAGGACGGAAGATCGCCGTGCTCTCTCTCCTTCGCTAATCTCTTCTCAGAAACGGCTGGCCGCAACCGGACCCGAGGTACCTATTCTGTCGACTTTCGACCTTCACCTAAAGAGATAAGGAAACACAGATGTTGACTCTCGTCGTTTTGTAAGTACCAAACCAGCTTCATCTTAATTCTTCAAGAGTAGCGAGATCGCCGGCAAATTTTGAAGGAAAATTCAAACTTCTAATTCAACTTCATTTGATTTTTTATAATTGTTAAACCTCCCCATTTCATACCACCCGTTACCTGGTGGGAAGGAACAATTCAATTTTATTCTAATAATCGTTAAACCTCCCCATTTCATACCACCCGTTACCTGGTGGGAAGGAACGATCAAGTTTTATTGCAACCGCGTTTCAAGCCACCCGTCATCTGGCGCGGTATTGCAGAAAAAAAAAAAAATAATAACCAATTTTTATTGTCTTAATTTAAAGACACTTTATTTTATTTGTATTTAATTATTGAAATTGCGTTTCAAGCCACCCGTCATCTGACGTTAATTTCATAATTAACCAATTTTTATTGTCTTAATTTAAAGACACTTTATTTTATTTGTATTTAATTATTGAAATTGCGTTTCAAGCCACCCGTCATCTGACGTTAATTTCATAATTAATCAATTTTATTGTCTTAATTTAAGATACTTGATTTCATTTTTATAATTGAATATTATAAACTTGTGTTTTTGTACATTTACACACTGACACAAACGAATACTTGGAGTAGACACTGAACAGTACATACTTTCCTGTCAAAATTCCAAAAAACTACAGAAAATATTTCTTAAGGAAGGTTCACTCACCTTTCGAAAGACTACCTGTAATAGAGGAAGATTCTGATATGTCTGAGGGACAGTCACAACCTGGGGCGGCAAACCCGATCCCGAGCAACCCTTTTAATGATCCCAACTTTGTAGATTATTTTATTTCTCAAAGAATTCAGGAGTCCCTCAGAAACTTAAATATCAATCAAAATACTAGGGACCAAGTCCCCGAATTTAAAAAGAAACATGCGGACATGATCCCGACCTTTGAGGGAAACCCAGGAAAGCTCCGGAAATTTTTGGATACGTGTGAATCTATAGCTAATAGGTTCATAGATGATGAAGATCCCACAAATTATCAAAATGAAGAGGTCCTTAAGACCATTATGTCCAAAATACAGGGACCAGCCTCGGATATGCTAGATAATTACGCACTTACGGACTTTCCTAGTATTAAAACTGCATTGCTAGAGACGTACTCCGACAAACGGGACATATTTACTTTATGTCACGAACTAACTGGACTGAGACATAGGGAGAGCGAAGATCCTTTTCAGTTTCATAATAAAATTAAAGCAAAACTAAATTTGGCTATTGCTTGGATTAAAAACCATGAAACTGAAACGAAACAAGAGATATTGATCGAGCACTACCAAGATATTAGTCTACGGACGTTACTCTTGCACCTACGGGAACCGCTCGGAAGTCAACTTCGGAGTAGGAAACCGAAAACGATGGGCGAAGCCCTTTCGATACTAACAAACGATTATCAAATCATGCAGTATCAAAAGGGTAGACTCGATCGGAACCCCCAACACAAACCGGCGATAAAACCGGAAAATAAAAATACGACTCCGGCAACCAAACCGTCATATTATGGCCAAGGATTTAAGCCCAAAACATTCCCAAATAAAACCCAAAATCAAGTGCCATCTAAGCCCTTTATCCCCAATAAAAATAACACTTCACAAATCACAAGGCCCCCACAGACTCAAGTTCCAAGTCAAGGAACGTCCAATTTTGCAAAGTCGACTCCAATGTCTTGGCAAACAACTCGACCGAATTTAGATTTGAACAATGTGGAAATTCCCGAGGAAGAAAGTATGGGAAGTTCTGACCCCGAATACAACGCGGAAAATCCGGCCGATGAGGACTCTTTTTTAGAGGAGGAGTCCGAATCGCTACATTCTCCCTAATACATTTGAAACCAAAAGCTGGACAAAAACTGCCATACATAGTGTTTCCGAAGCATAAAATTAGAATCCTGTTGGACTCCGGAAGCACTTCAAGTTTTGTGCATCCAGAGGTCATTAAAAAATTTTTCCCCGACAAAATCATAACAGAGAAATTTCAAGTTAGGTCAATCCACGGATTATCATATGGGAGCAATAGTGCAAGGATCCCATGTGGCGAAATGTTCAAAATTAAAAACCTAAATCTCCTTTTTAGAATTCACAAATTCCATAGCCGATTCGGATTGCTATTAGGTACAGATAACCTTGAGTTACTTGGCGCTCATATTGATTATGAGAACAAGTTACTAATAATAAAAAATGTCAAAATCCCTTTTAAATATCACTACGTTGATCAAGAAATAAATAAAAAACCGATCTATGAACAAAAAATACCACCTAGGGCAATTTCGCAGATTAAAATTCCCGTACGTTGTGATTCAACAAAAAAGGAAGGAGTAATTCCATATCTGAAACAAAATTCACTAGAAATTCCTGAATGCCTGGTCAAAATTCAAGATAAGGAATGTTACGTAGGAATTTTAAATAATAGTGATTCTGAATGTAATTTCAAACTGTTTGAACCCATCCAAGTTGAAGAAATCCCCATTTTAGACAAAGTGAAAAGTCCAAATGTGAATTATTATGATACGCAAAATTATGTATTTGACCCCACTAATATTCGAACGGATCATATGAACGAAGAAGAAAAGAGACAAATTTTGAACTTAGTATATCAGTACAAAGATTTGTTTCATTGTGAAGGAAACACCTTAACGTGTACTAATAAAGTCCAACATGTAATCCGTACCATTGACGAGATCCCCGTGTATACCCGCAATTACCGATATCCCGAGGTATATAAAAAGGAAATTGATAACCAAATACAAGATATGCTCAAACAGGGAATTATTCAACCCAGCTCTTCACCTTGGAATAGTCCACTCTGGCTCGTACCCAAAAAATTAGATGCATCCGGCAAACAAAAGTATAGACTGGTTATTGATTACCGCGGACTTAACAACAAGACAATAGACGATAAATACCCACTTCCAGTCATAAATGATTTGCTCGACAAACTTGGTAGGTGTATGTACTTCACTTGCCTTGACCTCAAAAGCGGTTTTCATCAAATTCCAATGCATCCGGATAGTATTGCCAAAACTGCTTTCTCTTCGGAAAATGGTCATTGGGAATTTAGTAGAATGCCGATGGGTTTAAAAAACGGACCTCCTAGTTTCCAACGGTTGCTCGACAATGTATTACGCGGTTTGCAGAATGAAATTTGCACTGTTTTTATTGACGATGTTATCATCTATAGTACAAGTCTCGAAGAACATATAAATAGTCTCAGAAAAGTTTTTGACAGACTCCGTGAAGCTAATTTGAAAATACAATTGGATAAAACGGAGTTCCTCAAAAGAGAATGTGTCTATTTAGGACATCTTATCACCCCTGAAGGAGTTAAGCCAAACCCCCTCAAAACCGAAGCTATATCCAAATATCCGATTCCCACAACTCCAAAACAAATTAAGGGTTTTCTCGGACTACTGGGTTATTATAGAAAATTTATTAAAAACTTTGCCCAAATAACCAAACCATTAACCCAATGTTTGAAGAAGGGAGCGACGATCGATCCTCAAAACCCCGAGTATAAAGAGTGTTTTGAGAAATGTAAAACTCTGCTCATAAATGATCCGATTTTACAATATCCCGACTTCTCGAAGCCCTTTAACCTTACAACTGATGCTTCGAACATTGCGTTAGGCGCGGTTTTAAGCCAGTGCACTAACGGTGCTGACTTACCTATAGCGTACGCTAGCCGGACTCTGAATGACCATGAACGCAACCTCTCTACCATCGAGAAGGAATGCCTTGCATGTGTCTGGGCTACACAATACTTTAGACCATACCTTTTTGGCCGAAAATTCAAAATTTTTACTGACCATAAGCCTCTTCAGTGGTTATTTTCACTGAAGGAACCCAATTCTAAATTATTCAGATGGAGGCTTAAATTAGAGCAATATGATTATGAGATCCACTACAAAAAAGGATCCACTAATCAAAATGCCGATGCTCTTTCCCGAGTGGAAATTAACATCAACGAAAATTCACCTGATGTTGAGCAAATTGTTCAAGATGCTCTCACCGGGGATAGTCCTCCAACTCCACTCATGAATGAAGTACTGGGAGAACTAAATGATGCTGTAAATAATTCATCGGAATCAATGGTCGTCAATGTGGACGAGAACGCCAGTGATTCTGGGTCTTTAGCTCCCACTGTTCATTCTAATTACGAGGGAAACACAATACTGAATATTCCTATAACCGAAAAACCTGTTAATTATGGAACTAACCAAATCATCATTGTAGTAGCCGACAGGGAAGAAACCAGAAACCCTAGGATTGAAAATATTTTTGAAAGAATCACTAGAATAACAGTAACGCTTAGGAAAAATAACCTTGAATCAGATATAATTCATTTTGTGAAAACGTACATAGTTCCGAAGAGAAAATATTCCTTATTTTTTGTCAATGATATCTATGAAGAATTCAGCCGAATAATGATAAGAAATTTCAAACATTCTGAGATAAATTTCGTCAAGTGTTCCGCTAGGCTAGAAGATGTCACAGATCCAGAAACAGCTAGGGAATATATCCAACAACAACATATAGGGAAAACCAATCATCGAGGCATTACTGAGACCTTAGAGAAACTTAAGAGGAAATATTTTTGGCCGAATATGAAAACCACAATCCAAAATTATATTAATAAATGCGAAATATGTCTTGCCTGCAAATATGACAGACATCCCATTAAACCAAAATTAAACGTTACCCCCACGCCTTCTAGACCATTCGAAATCCTACATATCGACAAATTGTCTTTGGAGAAATCCAAGTTTTTAACAATCATCGATTCATTTTCAAAGTATGCCCAAGCCTATATTCTAAAATCATCTAATAGTATTGACACAGTCGGAGCCCTTCTAAAATTCTTTTCCCACCATGGGATACCAAAAATGATCGTGGCCGATAATGGAGCAGAATTCGGTAGCTCATTGGTCAAGGAGTTACTAGAGACCCACAAAATTCAAGTTCATTACATTTGTTCTCAAAACCCAAATTCGAATGGATTAATAGAAAGATTTCACTCGACTCTAATTGAACACGTTAGAATACTGTCAAATAGAGACGAATTCAAAAATGAAAGCATAAAAAATAAAGTTAACTATGCACTAATAGCTTATAATAGTAGTATCCACTCTGTTACAAAACTAACGCCATTCGAAGTAATAAATGGTCATGTAGAGAACGACCCTTTACTGGAAGCCGACTTAGAGAAAAACTTAATGACGAATTTTATAGACAAACATCGAGACAAAGTAAAACTAATTTATGACATAATCAAAGAAAGAACTCAAGCCCAAAAGGAACGTATTGCTGAAAGAAGGAATCAGGATAGAGAGGAAGTTCCAGAATTACCCACAGAAATATTTGTAAGAACTAGACAAATTCAAGATAAAACTAAACAAAAATATCATAAGGAAACCTTACAATCAACCAATCCCGAATTAAAAACCGCTCAAATAGTTCCTCGACACCATAACACACAAGGAAAAATTCATACGTCTAATATAAAAAGACCACGCAAACAAACTACGAGTGACTTACCCACTGACACTTCACCTCGTGAACCTGTTCCAGGACCCTCCTCTTCTCAATCGGAAGCTCCGAGGTGAGAAATATAACAACTAATCAAGGGATACTGCCTATTCTATTAGGACCAGCCCGACTTATAAACTCCCAACATACTCTGGTTCACCATTATAAAATTGACAGCTTAATAGATGAATTTTACGAACTAACCTCACAGTACGAAAATCTGTTGAATAAGATCAAAGTAAATCAATTCCAGGTCAGACAGACAGACGAATATTGTAAATTATTAAATTATACTATTAGTATTATTAAGGAAAAAATTACCCACATTAATGTTAATCAAGGTAGAAAAAAAAGGGGATTAGTAAATGGGTTAGGTAATATAATTAAATTTATAACTGGCAATCTAGACGCCTCTGACGGTAAACGTTATGAAAAGCTGTTTACTCAAATTAAGAATAATGAAATAACTGTTCAGGATCAATTGGATTCTCAATTCTCACTCATTGCAGATCTGATGTCCGATT
The DNA here is from genome assembly GCA_030762985.1 of Adelphocoris suturalis. NCBI lineage: Eukaryota > Metazoa > Arthropoda > Insecta > Hemiptera > Miridae > Adelphocoris > Adelphocoris suturalis. The sequence goes on along the minus strand of CM061048.1, from coordinate 13,947,966 downwards.
TTAATTCGACCATTCAAGACATTCGTTTCAATAATGAGCAAATAAAAAACAAACTGTTAGAAATTGATAATTTCATGAAAATTAGTTCTAATCAGGCTCTCGCTGATTCCATAAAGGAAATACTCAACCTTCAACAACTAGTATTTAATGTGATACTGACAATATTCCAAGATATTGAGAATTCAATAACATTTTGCAAATTGAGAACATTACATCCTAGTATAATTGGAACGCATCAGCTGTTTGTAGAACTCCAAAAATTGTCAAATACTTACGGTTCCAAATTACCTTTAGAAATAAAGTACGAAAATATTCTAGAAATAGAATCCACTATTCAAGTTACTTGTGCAATCAAGGACGATGAAATAATGTATTTTCTCAATCTACCATTGTCCGATGGGTTACAATACCACTTGTACTTTTTACGACCAATACCCACACTTAGGCAAAATCAGTATGTTTCTATATTTCCTAAGATAAATTATCTTCTCAAGTCTAAGTCAAATAATACAACAATACCCCTGTCAGATAATTGTCAAAGGGGTAGTACCATTCATTGTAGTAAAAAATTAATATCAAACCAGAATGTTAAATGTGAAGAAGAAATACTTAGTTCCAGTACTGCAGAACATTGTGAATACGTAACAGTAAACATTGAGGATAATTGGATTGAATCAATTCCAGAATCAAATCAGCATCTAGCAGTCTTCCCCTTTGGAGACAAAATAGAAATAAATAATAGGCATGGTTCTGAAATAGTGGAATTAAAAGGTATATTTTTAATTTCGGAAGGTAACAGTAGGATGTATTACAAGGGACAACCCCTTCATTCAGAAAGTGAATCATTAGGCCAACCTAAATTATTAACCGACTTAAATTTTGAAATTAAAGACTCACAAATGTCAAATACAACGCTTACTCTAAAGGAACTCAGTTTCAAAAATGTCAAACTAAACAGAGTAACACGTCTAGAGCCATTAAATATAATTGAATATTTTGTTCCAAGCTTTTGGACTATAATTTTGTATTTTCTTATTATCATGTTTATTACTTATACTATAATTGCGTATTGTAAACAGAAGAGTAAGCTAACCGCAACGAGAACATGAAGGCCTTGCTATTTATTCAAGTCTTTTCTTGTGAAAATTTAGTTTATTTTTAATTTTCTAAATTTTCAGCTTAAGGAGGGAGGAATTATGTGATCCTCTAACATAGGGAGGAAAAATAATAAAACTAATGCCTTCAGCAGTTCTCCCCTCCTAGTGGAAGCACCTCGCTTCGGACCTCCCGAAGCTCGGGGCAGTCGCTGTTGGGCAATCTCTCGTGCGGTACGTTCCCTCTCTGTACATAGTCGTGTGTGTTTCTTTTCATATTTTAATAAATTGTATTCGGGAATTAAACGATTGTTTTTTTAAAAACCGATTCCCGATTAAAGGACATTTAAGTTATATATATATATATATATATATATATATATATATATATATATATATATATATATATATATATATACTTATATATATATATATATATATATACATATATTTATATATACATATAAAAAAAAAGCGTTAAAATCCAGGAATCATTTCAGAATGCCTCAAAACAGATTTGATGAAGAAAATTTTTGAAAATTTTTATTTTAAAATTTTTGGAGCCATTGCAATAGCTTTATTTTCTAAGAAAATTCGCTAAAACTAAAACTAAAAACTACTTAACAGGTACGACTTCACGGCTTTGTAGAACGGCATCGAAGAATAACGGCGTCGAAAATAGGTGAAATACAAACATTTATGATGATGAACAACGGCGTCGAAAGATAGCGGCGTATAACATATGGAATTATATACGGTAACGCCCATCCATGTCGAAAAACAATAGCGCTCAACCAAGTAGAAAATTTGCCCCTGTTCTCGACGCTGTTCCTCTTCGATGCCGTTCTATGTCGCATAACCGTGTCGAAAGTTTGGTTGTGTAGAACGGCTCAAAGAGTAATGGCGTCGAAAACAGGTGAAATACAAACATTTATGATGATGAACAATGGCGTCGAAAGATAGCGGCGTATAAAATACAGAATTAGGTATATATGGTAATCCGTTTCGAAAAACAATAGCGCTCAACGAAGTAGAAAATTTGCCCATGTTATCGACGCCGTTCCTCTTCGATGCTGTTCTATGTCGCATAACCGTGTCGAAAGTTTGGTTGTGTAGAACGGCATCGAAGAGTAACAGCGTCGAAAACAGGTGGAATACAAACATTTATGATGATGAACAACGGCGTCAAAAGATACCGTCGTATAAAATACGGAATTAGGTATATACGGTAACGCTCATCCGTGTCGAAAAACAATAGCGCTCAACCAAGTAGAAAATTTGCCATTGTTTTCGACACCGTTCCTCTTCGATGCCGTTCTATGTCGCATAACCGTGTCGAAAGTTTTAGGTACGAACGGCATCGAAGAGTAACGGCGTCGAAAACGGGTGAAATACAAACATTTATGAAGATAAACAACGGCGTCAAAAGAAACCGTCGTATAAAATACGGAATTATATACTTACGGTAACGCTCATCCGTGTCGAAAAACAAGAGCGCTCAACCAAGTAGGAAATTTGTCCCTGTTCTCGACGCCGTTCTCTTCGATGCCGTTGTATGTCGCATAACCGTGTCGAAAGTTTGGTTGTATAGAACGGCTCAAAGAGTAACGGCGTCGAAAACAGGTGAAATACAAACATTTATGATGATGAACAACGGTGTCGAAAGATAAGGGCGTATAAAATACGGAATTATATACGGTAAGCTTATCCGTGTCGAAAAACAAGAGCGCTCAACCAAGTAGGAAATTTGTCCCTGTTTTCGACACCGTTCTCTTCGATGCCGTTCTATGTCGCATAACCGTGTCGAAAGTTTGGTTGTGTAGAATACAAACATTTATGATGATGAACGACGGCGTCGAAAGATAGTGGCGTATAAAATACGGAATTATATACTGTAACACCCATCCGTGTCGAAAAACGAGAACGCTCAACCAAGTAGGAAATTTGCCCCTGTTTTCGACGCCATTCCTCTTCGATGCCGTTCTATGTGGCATAACCGTGTCGAAAGTTTTAGGTACAAAAACTCCACGCATGTAACGCCGTCAAAAGACAACGGTCTTGTAATTTTGTATCCGTGTACGCAAAAAAAACGGAAATACCAACTGCCCATGCGCGATTTTTTGCATCAATGCGTGGAACTACGCGTGTACGGGAAAGAGGCATATCTTCCCGTAGGATGGAAAAATGCTTTTGTTGGAATCCCGTCTTACTCGTAGTCATCATAACCTGACACAAGGGTGACCACAGTTTTAACAGTATTGGTTCTCTCTCGGCATGCCGTCCAATAACTTTTCCCATTTAAAGTTAAACCTATGATAAATATAATTGTACAATTAAATTAAATTCCGTTGATTACGTGAAAAAAGTACCTACATCGTCTAAAAGACAGCTATCCAGTTCACCTGTTCAGAGACTTTAGCCATTACGTCTTATTTCAATTACCCTACAGATATATAATCGAAACGAAATTTTACTGCTGCCAGGAAAAATTATTCTTTAGCTTAGATCCCTTGGGCTGGTTTTTTGGAAAACGAAAGTTAGCCAGATTGCTAAAAATCGACTTAGGATAACACTTTTTTTTCTAATGCGAGTCAGGTCCATTATTAAGACATAAGGAAACTACAGCAGGATTTTCATATTATTATTCCAAATAGTGCGAAGTAGTAGTGTGTCCAATGGACATGCATACTTTGTTAGATGTGGCTTCATTCTTTTTTCACTGTGCGTGGAATGAAAACTCCTTTAGCTCTGAAATTTTTCAACGAATAAAACCAATGTAAAGGCCAATCAGGTCATTTGTCCATTTTTTTTTTTCTTTTTTTTTTTTTTTTTCGAGTTTTGACTAAAACTAAAAATTAAACTAAACAACTTTTTAAAAAAAATGGAACTAAAAAAAAAAACTAAAAAAAAACTAACAGGTCCGATTTCACCGTTTCAGTTAATGAAGAATTAGAATTAACGCGGCACTATGTTTGAGCCTAATCAGACGTTAGAGCGATTTTTGTTTCACCAACACTCATCATTTGGTAAGTCGTCCGTCTACAATCCAATTACGGAAGCTGATTAGCTTATTACAAGACCCTCTAGGAATCAGAGAGCTTTTGTTCTTCCTGTAATTTTCTATCCGTGTACGCAATAAGACGGAAATACCAACTCCTGCGATTTTTCGCGGCAAGGCGTGGAATCACGCGTGTACGGGCAAGAGGCCTATCTTCACGTAGGCTGGAAAAATGCTTTTGTTGGAATCCCGTCTTACTCGTAGTCATCATAACCTGACACAAAGGTGACCTCAGTTTTAACAGTATTGGTTCTCCCTCTGCCTGCCGTCTAACAACTTTTCCCATTTAAAGTTAAACCTATGATAAATATAATTGTACAATTAAATCAAATTCCGTTGATTACGTGAAAAAAGTAGGTATCTACATCGTCTAAAAGACAGCTATCCTGTTCACCTTCATGGGAGTGAATGCAGTTGTCGATACTTTTCTGATTTTAAAGTAGGTACCTTACCTGTTCTTTATAGGCATCTGCATTTACATTTCGTACAACAAAAATGTATCAGCCAACATAAAGATTCAGACAACGAGCAGCTTTGTGTTTAAATAATACGATTTTATACGATAGCTGTTGTCGGTTCAATAGCAATTCGAATAGGTTGGTAGTTGAATTTGAGCTAGTCACCCACTCAGATTATGGAAACGACGATTTGATAAAGCAGGGAAGGCACTCAAAACGAACTATTCAGAGAGACCTGATTAAGTAAATTTGATGTAGATAAATGAAAAATTGAATGATGAGACGAAAAATAAAAAAGATGCCGAAATTGGGGCTCTTCCGGACGGTCCGCCATCCAAGTACCAACCAATCCCGACGTTACTTAACTTCGGTGATCAGACGAGAACCGATGTATTCAAAGAGATATGAGCGATGGTGAATGCAATTTATTTCTTAGGTCATAGGTCTGTTTACTCGAACATCGATGCCTGTGAAGACAGCTGATGAAGCAGAGTGTAAATTTATGTAAAATGAATTCAATCGTCTTCTATTCGATCTCGAATTCAAGAGAATTGTTGACATTGAAATACTAAAGAGACTTCACCGTGACGATAGCGTTCGGTTATTCGTGCACTTACGTGTAGAAATATGCAAAGAGTTGTAAAAATACGCATCTGCAGTTTCTGGCTCTAGACGCTGCTCTACGCGTTAACGGGAGGAAATCTTATATACAGAAAGAACAAAAACTCTCTCTTGAGCGTGACCACCCACTAAGCTCTCGTCCTTTGCTTTGAAATTCCAAACGGTTCCCACAATTCCTAAAAACGGGATGCCCACTCGGCTCCCATGACAAGCTACAAGGTAGATGTAGCCCATGGAGGCGCGTTGGCAAACAAAGTTGTTGTCTCACAAACGATAGAGCTATGTGTGATCGCGTTTTTGCAGAATGGAACAAAAATCCATGTTGAGCCGAACGGGCAACAAAGTGTTGTCATCGACAATTATACGTTTTCGTTCCAAAAAACGCTCGCCATAAAGATTTGGACGTTCTGCCGATTTTTTGAATTGTTATGAAGAGTTCCACAGCAAGTTCAAAGCGGAATTCAATTCGGCTCACCCAAACCCAAGGTTATTACAATCGGAACGTGCAGAAATTGAGACATCTCGTTATGAGCCCTGAAATTAAAGCAAAATGGCCACTGCCAAGGCCCCAAGACGAGGGGGAACACACATGTGCGTGGGGAATGTACTCCGCCCCCAGCAGGGAATTTTCATGTAATTCATCTTCTTCGAATAACACAGATAATGGATGGTTACGGTTCTGTGAGAGAACTCGAACTGATTGAATCGAGACTTTAATAATGAACGATTAACACAACGAATGACGCATACAAATAATAACTGGAAACAAACTAATTAATAATACCCAAGCGCCCACTGTGCATAGAAAATGTAACATACCTCTCAGGACGGACACTGCTTGGTGACTGCCTGTCTCTTTTTCCTCAAGGGCTTGGAGGCGAGCTTGCATATTCGAGCGGGGGTGCATATTCTGTTTCAAATATTTGAGAGCAAATAGAATTACAACAGGTTGAAACATACAAACATTACAATCTTTTCAAATTTGTTAGTGGCCTTGTGTATTATTCAGATAACCAAAAATGACCATTCACAAAAGGTTCCAGCATCTTGACATTTTTTCTATGGAATTTAATTTGTTACGTCAATACATTACTCGTTAGATAACTATTTGATGGAGAATAATTCATATTGTTAAGATGGACATGAGGAATTATGGAACCACATTCTGCTAGAACTGACTCGGTTCTCCGCGACGATTTTTGATAATTTACATGTACAAAAACCACCAAACTCACTTAATTTTCAATTCAGGTCTGGTGGGGATGAGTGTGATGTCGATCACTACCCAATTGAACGCCCAATTTGATATCGTCATACTGGGATTACGGCGGATTGAGGACTTGGCCGCTCAGAAGGCGACTAAATATGGTCTCTCTCACAGCGACAGTATGCTGTCGTGCATTAAGGAAAGCGTCGCCCATCATCAGGAGCTCATAAGGTCAGTTTATTGTGATGTTCCAGCAGCCTCAACGGACGAGACACATTTGAGGAACTTGTTATTATTAGTTTTTGCCATGCCTGGCCTATGTAACTTGTGGTTATCTTAATAAACAAAGTAGAAACCCATCGGCCTGCAACCAGAAGCCTGGATAGCAAAGAGGAGAGGAAAGAGCAACAAGCCTAAGAGAGGGAGACATTGACACTATAAATCCCACTGCAAACCGAGCGGAGCTACCACTCTCGCTCTTCAACATTGTCTTGTTATTTTCTCCACCAACCTACCTACCCATCTTTGTCCATAGAGCTCCGGGTTTTCCAATTTTACATGCGAAAGCTTTCCCACCTCTCTTTCGTCACCTAGAAAATGATGGCGCCTTCACGGACTCTGGTGCCTTGACCTTCTTATTCGAGGAGACAGTGCCTTAACGGCTCTCAACTCACACCTTCCTTTACCTGGACAAAAGTAAGACGGTGCCTTGATAGACTCCGAACTAATGTTCAAATTCACCTTCCCTCACTGTTTATTTTTCCGACGGTGTGCTGGGTAATAATCAGCTCCATTTTCTCCATGTTCCGTTCGCATTAGAGGCTGTTTGAGAGTTTTGTCAGTTCAGGTTTTTTTCACGAACCATTTCCAAGTTCAATTTCCAATCTCAACTTGCTATACCTTCATATCACGAGTTTATTTTCGTCAGACTCACCCTGCTCAGTTTCTTGAACTTCTCAGGCACGCGTGCCACAACAGGTACCTATTATATTACTGCAAGGCCATAACAATCCTTCCTTTATCACGCCTACAGAGCTCTAAGTTCTTGACCGTGGTTCATCTTCCATATTTTACGGCTATGGAGCTCTCAGTTTGAACCATAATATGCCTTCCTTTATCAGTTCTGGAAAGTGATATATCACCCATATTACGCCTACGGAGCTCTCAGTTCTGGACCCTGAAAAATCTTCCATATTATGCCTAAGGAGGTCTTAGTTTCAAACATAATAATCCTTCCTTTATTACGCAGCCTACAGAGCTCTAAGTTCTTGACCATGATATATCACCTACGGAACTCGTAGTTCTGGACCAGAATATTCCTTCCTATATTTCGATAATGGAGATCTATGTTCTGGACCTCGTTATTACCCAATATTACTACTACAGAGCTCTCAGTTTCGGATAGTAATACCTCTTGGAAGTACGCTAGGGTTACGGCATGGAGTTGTAATACGTACAAAGTTCACACACCTTCGGAGTGCATTTAAAAGTGATAGAACCCTTCAGGTCCAACAACAAATGTTTGTATAATTCATAATTTAAGAATGTTAATGCCACACCTGATGAATGGTTGACATCTCGAAATATATAGCTATAATAAGTCACTAAAAAAACTCGGCCCTTCGGGGCTCGCAAGGGGCTCCACCCCTTGACCCCGCCAGGGGGGCTTCGCCCCCCTGGACCCCCCGGATGTTATTACTTTGAGCTTGACTGCTAAAATGTAAAAAACATGGAATCATGTTTTAGCTCCTCGCTCTCACTTTATTATAGAAACGATCACGACGATTGAGCTCTTGTGAGATGATGATCTCCTAATAGAAACTCGCGAGTAAACATTCACTTTATTATAGAAATGATCACGACGATTGAGCTCTTGTGAGATGATGATCTCCTAATAGAAACTCGCGAGTAAACATTCACTTTATTATAGAAAGAGGCTAAAGAGGCTACATACGAAATTACAGCTTCCTATAGTGTAAAGTATAGAAATTACCTATTAAAATGGTTTAACCACCGCTTCACAAATCAAACCGTTCTCGCAATATTCGGATCACCTGCTATGAATCACATAATCGAAACACCAGCTCAATGAAATCATCAGAAATTAACAAGCGGTTGCAATCATGTTCACAATATCAATAATTGAGAATGATCACCTGTGTGTAAACAATTATTCATATAACCATGCTCATAACTCAGCTTGTTGGTCACGCACTTCGCAGTAGTTAATATAGTACCTATGGTTGGATAAATCGAGAGCTTTCGAACGAATGGTCAACGAATTTTGTGGGATGAAAAACGACAAAGTATCATATCTCTAGCAACGACTCGGTTGTAAGCGGAAATCATCACAATTATTGGCGCTACTTTCATCTCACTTTATAGTCTCACTTTTCGGCGGGGGATCCATCGCTAAAATATGATTCCATGTTAAAAAAAAAAAAAAAAAAAAAAACTCTTCGAAAAGTAGTGTGAAACATCACAATGTCTCCCTCTCCATCTCGTTTTTGCAAAAATTCACTAATAGCTATTCCCAAAATTTGTGGATCCAACGATATAGCTTCAAAATAAGTTGTACCAATGACGGGCTTATTCAAATAATAAAATACCAAGATAATTTTACTACATACTTATTGCAATTACATTATTTCAGAGAGTTACTATTGATAAAACCACATTTGGAAACAACGTTTTTCGTTCAGATTATGACCATTTCGATAATTATGGCCTGCGAAGTTTATCCTCTGATTAAAGTACGTATTATACTTCAATAATGCTACTATATTTGTTTGATAATATACATTTTTATTACAGATAGATGATAAGAACTTATTTCTCACTATTTATTTTTCGCTACTTGACTGATTTTTTAGTGTTTTTAATCTATTTATTAGTGTGGAACTCGCTTTTTATTTTTTATTTATTAATTTAATGTGATTATGTTTGTTATCTGTGTAATAACAGTTCAATATTGTATCTATCTTATCAACTGTATTTATTTGTGCATTAGAAAGATTTGGAGCTGTCGGACGCGGTGAGGGGGATTTGGTTTCTTATCCTTGAAGTCCTGTGTACTGCTCTGATGTGTAATAAAATGGAAGTTATGTCGAACAAGGTGGGTTTCATATTCTTCACAGTTGGTGGGTCCCACAATACGTAGTTATGCTGCATTTCTTCTTAATGTGCACTATTACCACTAATCCTTCTCTGCTGTACAAAAATGACTTCAAAACCAGTCTTACCGACCTGAAATTGGATTTTTGACTTCAGAAACGTGTTCCGCACACTCCAAAGTTAAAGTTAACAGTTGAAAAGAAAAAAAAAAAAAAATCGAAAATTTTGAGATATTGGGTCAGTTTTAGTTAGATTGCCTTAAACTAAGTAAGTACAATCTAGTGTACTGATCCTCCCTAGCCGATCCAAAAAAAAAAAAAAAAAAAAAAAACTGGATCCATTTATTTAACCATATCACATATCACCACGCACCACGCACTGAAAAAACCCTTCATATATATATATATATATATATTAATATATATATATATATATATATATATATATATATATATATATATATATATATATATAGAAACAAGGGAAAGGACAGAAGGAGAGATAAGATTAGGTAATTACCTGGACGTTTCGCTTCTAGCGTTTTCAACATATATATATATATATATAGCTATATATATATACTCGGCCCTTCGGGCCTCGCAAGGGGCTCCACCCCTTGACCCCGCCAGGGGGGCTTCGCCTCCCTTTACCCCCCTAATCTATACTCGGCGCTTCGCGCCTCGCCGGATCTTTTCTCTTTTCTACTGTGTAGAAAACGAGGATAATTTGCTATGCAATTCGTCTCACGAGAAAAAAAAAATTTTTTTTCAGGCCTGGCCGGGATTCGAACCCACAACCTTCGTCTCACGAGAAAAAAAAAAAAAAAAAATTTCAGGCCTGGCCGGGATTCGAACCCACAACCTTCGTCTCACGAGGAAAAAAAAAAAAAAAAAATTTCAGGTCTGGCCGGGATTCGAACCCACGACCTCTCGCTTCCCATCTCGGGACAAAAAACGTTACACAAAAAAAGTGGACATTTTAAAAAAATTATTGGGGGTCGGCCAAAGAATTGCATAGCAATTAATATATATATATATATATATATATATATATATATATATATATATATATATATATATATATATATATATATGTTTGTTTGTGTGTGTGTGTGTGTGTGTGTGTGTGTCTGTGTGTGTGTGTGTGTGTGTGTGTGTGAGAGTGTGAGAAAAATTCCGTTCTTGCGCCAAAAAAATCAAGCTTTTCAAATGAAGAAGGGTTTGTTGGCTAGCACTTTTTGAGTACATCAAATTGGTCAAATTTCAAAAAAATGGGGTGAAAAAATCACTAAAAATGGCTAAAAAATGTTAAATTAATATTTTTTAGCAGAATATTGCTCAAATAAAGTTAATTAGTTATAAGATGGAATATTAAAAAATTATTTACAAAAAATCGCTGAAAAATGTAATTAAATTTTATTAAAATTTGCTTTAAAATTGATAAAAATAGCAAAAAAGCTGAAAAGCCATAATCTTTTTTTCAATGTCAGATTTTTATTTAGAATACTTTTTTGGCCATTAAATAGCCAAATCAATTGTTAACAATTTCTTTGCACTCGGAAAGCTCAAATTCCGGCAATTCGCTCATACGATCGTGCTGCATAACTGTTTTTTTTTTTTTTTTTTTTTTTTAAATATATAAACAGTATGTTCATTAGGAATAGTTGATACTTGAAGGCATTAAAATTCAACTATTGATACTATCATTCTAATTCTAGCACTGATTTTCCAGAATGTTGAAGTGTGTGACGCATTTTACAACACGTGCTGGTACGATTGTGACATCCGGTATCGTCGCGTAGTTCTGAATGCTCTCACATTTTCTCAAAACCCAATACCAATACGAGGGAAAGGCTTTCTTGGTATGAAAGCATCTCGAGAAACATTTTATTCTGTAAGTATTCTGTACAGAGGTGAGTGAACAGTACTGTTACTCTATAAATTAAATTTATAAGGGCTATGTTGGAAGGATAAAATTAGAATAGTCATTTCACATTGTATTTCAGTGCTGACAGACACCCTTAAAGAAGAAAAAATTGAAAAGTATGTAAAAATGATAGGTAGTTGAGGCCAATCACGAAAAGACGTTTTTTGAAGATATTCTCCTCCAGAAGTTAAGCTAAATGCTTCCCGAGTTCATTGTAGCTTCCTTAGAATCTCCTCCTTCAGATGATGTAATAAGCCTATGTGATCGTGTAGCAAAAAATTTTTATAACCCCCCCTCAAACTTTGTCACTTTACATTTCAAGGTACGTAGAATCCAAATTTGAAATGTCCGTCCGCCGTTCGCCGTCCGCCGTCCGGGCCATAAAAGGCCTAAGAATTGACTTAAAAAACCCGTTCTTTCGCACATAGACTCCATTTGGGGTCTAGTTGGTCCTAACGTTTAACCATCCCGATCGCTTTACTCGCATAGATGCTATGGGCCAAAAAGGGGCGAAAAAGTGTCTTTTAGCTTGGCAGGGGGTCACGGTGGGCGGTGAGGGTGGGCGAGCGGGGTGGGGGGGGGGGGTGGAGTGAGAGGAGGCGCCGGCGCCGCGGCACCTTGTGGTGGGTACGGCGCCGGCGTTACTTCGAGGCATGAATATATGTTTTTTTCAATGTCATATTTGTGTGTTAATACCAAAGCTTTTCGTACGCATATTTAATAACATATCCTCCCGACTTTTCGTACGTACTTAAGGCAATATTAAGACAATAACTATTTGAATAGATAGGAGCTCAAATCGAGAAATATAAACATTATATTTCTATCGAACAATTATAGAACAATTATAGAAGTATAGGTTGTGGCAACTCGAAATAGGACACGCCGAGGAGTCTGGACGGTCCTTATGACGTACGCTAGCCAACTAAAACTATGATCATATGCAATTGAAAAAATAATAAACCTTTGTGAAATCATTTGCAGCGTTTTTTATTCGGTGAAGGTTATCTGGGTTGACCCGACATTGTGGGGTGACCCCGGACACCGTTTTTTCTATGAATATCGCCTTCAACATCCTAAATAACCTAACCCGGACACTTTTTACAATTTTAAAAACTTTATTATCAACATGAACTAGGATTTGGAACCAGGTGTGATAAAAATAGTTCGTAAAAGCTACCCTTCTAGCTACCCTAGGTGGTACCCCCTCTAGCTCCCGTTCCAAGCTGTCGAAGTATGAGTTTATAGAATCAGAACTAACAGCGGCTCTGGTCCTTTTGATATTCTGCACAAATCTTTGGGTGAGTTGTTGATGACGGCCATCCATCCAATCCTTTCCTGGCGTGTTTTTCTTGAATTGTTTGACGACTCTGCGGGCATTCTTCAATTAACTCCTGACAATATCCCGGATATCAGTTTTTTTAAGTGGGAAACCCCAGTCAGCACAAGTAAGAAGCGTTTCTCGGAGTCCTGGTTCTTCCTCAGTTGAAAGAACAGCCTTACCACAGTGAGGATGCACTCTGATGGACTTGACGTGTTGCCAGATTATGGTTTGGGGGAAATATATTTTTTTTGGAACCCCCTGAGGCTTGTTTTTTTGGCTTTGTACTCCCTCACGGCAACCGCCAAATTGTCCTTGCAATATTTATACAACACCGTTGGGCCTACCTTCGTTACATACCGCCTGGGCATGTTCGCCCAGGGCAGGGAGGTTCGCCCACCACAGTTGCCGCTTAACACTAAAACGGTCACCAACAACACAAAAGTGTATGAAATTCCTTAAAATTTTCAGGAATCCTAGACTAATATATTTACTAACGATCACTGAAAAAGAAATGCACAACTTATCAATAGGACGGACGGGGAGGGGAGCACTTATCACAATTACCAAAATCATCCAAAAACAGCCACAACACTGAAGAATTTGGAGACGCAGTGTTGCCCACAGTCGAGCTCAAAACCATCTTGTTACACCGAGTAGGAACCGAGACATGTGACAACTTGCCGACGACATCGATTCCAGAGCCTGAGATCGGAAAAACTACATTTTTAGCTGATAACCCTGTTTTGTCCGCCTTCACCCCGCTTTAAGGTTCTTCACTAGCATAAAATTCAAAACATATTGGTAAGTAATGCGTGATTTGGCGGTATTTTTTAAAGGCTTGGCAATGCGAGACTAGCGTCTCGCTGGATTTTATTTAAAACTCGCTAAAAATGCACTGTATACGAACGGAATGCACTGTACACGTCATTTATCAGACCCTATACTCATACAAAGTTGATTATACTCAGTGAAAAGGTGCAGGAGTGGGTTCTCCCGCTTTTGAGATTGAGCAAAATCGTCAAAGAATCTCCTAAAATGTTCTTTGATATTGATATATTGGCTTTGTGTGCTCTCTTTTGTTGGTATAGGTACTACTTATGGAATTTTAACTCATCTTCCAAATGAAACCCCAGTTCCTGGGAAGAAACGTAGTAGGAAAATATAATCCAAAATTCAAGACCGATTTTTTTTTAATGTACATATTTTGAACAATTCAAAATGGACAAGTAAAGATACATTGTATAGTAATAGCCCAATTTTGAATTCCTCCAGACAGGTATTGACGTCTTATTGACCCCTTGTAAAGGGTGAATTTTATAAATCATAGATTCAACAGAAATCGCAGGAGTAGTTGAATTCGTAGGTAGCATTTGAAATCGTCTATCTCAATGTACAAGAAGCCAGGATCAACATAGTCCAGTGATTTCATTCTTCCCTTAGGTGTATTGATGTGCATTACTTGTGACTCATCAACGAAAATTCATTCTGTTACAGGCTATGGTCAGCACCTACAACATGCTCAACATGCTTCGGAATACGCAGTGAAGTGAATCTATTGTGATAAATGAAGATTGCATGATTTAATCGAAACCTCTACGGAAGCTTAGTTTCCAAGAAGGAAATGAATTCTTGTGAAGATAATATACGTATGTTTTGATATAGCAGTAGTAGTAGAAAAGTTTAGTTGTGAAATAATAAAGTGATGCTTATTTTAATAAGCTTAGGGAATACTAGATGAAATTAAAAGTATTTGTTAAGATAAACTAAATATTCAACATTTCAAAAATAAAGCATACCAAAAAGTTTGTCTTTTTTTTTTTTTTTTTTTTTTTGATAAAGAAATGAAATGTATTAAAGCAACCTGTGTTAAAAACAAAGAAGGACGACAGCAAAACGCATGGTAGGTACTTGTCATTGTTGGCCATCGGGCATGCTATCCGGCATCGCATTTTCCTCCAGTAGCTGTTTAGCTGAATGTCTAGTTTCAGCTTCTTCCGTTTCTCCCTGAGGAAAATGGTGGTCCTTCGCACCAGACACTAGGTACACAACATGTCCCGCTGTGTGCGCCCCTGCCGACCTGAATTTGAACTAGCGTGAACTGGTGATGGCAATTATACCATATGGGTAGCTAAGTTCTGTGATTTTTCATTGGTTGCAGAATTCTTCCGTGGTGTAGCGGATAGCGTGTCAGACAAACAGATTGAAGGACCCGAGTTCGATCCCTCAATCCCAAGCTTGAAACTAAATTTTTTTGCGTTCGAATTCAACCTCCGAAACAAATTTTTCAACGTCATTACTTATTATAAATGATTTAAATCATACTTTAAAACGTCATTTTGATCTATTCGTCTAACTAATCTGTATTTTACTAAGGGAATGACTACTTGATGTTATGTACTTTTGAGATGCGAGCGTGCGAGCATGAAGACTACATTATACAAATCATTCTGATTTATTTGTCCACCTAATCTGTGTTTTTACTAAGAGATTGTCTACTTGATGTTATGTGTTTTTGAGATGCGGCATCCAGACCACCAAACAACACAAATCATTCTGATCTACGAGTATTTGTCCAACATCTATATTTTAGCAGCGGACACAGATTAATACAAATTGAGGCGCCATTTAATTCAACGGAACCTATTCGGGCAAAAAGACTAAGGGGGAACGTAGTTACAATTCTGCTTGGTAGGGGCGCGCACAGCGGGAGATGTTAAAACTCGGCGCTCCGCGCCTCGCCAGGGGGCAAGCCCCCTGGACCCCCGGTTACCTCTATTTACATACTTCGGACGAAATTATTGAAACACAGAATGTGTTTGCGTTGTCGCGCAACCAAGTGACAACCAAACAAGCGTCATTGTTTACTATTCATTTATAACATCAATTTATATAGTTATAGTATGAAACTACGAAAATTGCGTTGTCGCGCAACCAAGTGACAACCAAACAAGCGTCATTGTTTACTATTCATTTATAACATCAATTTATATACCTAGTTATAGTATGAAACTACGAAAAAAAATACGAAATAAATTCGTGATAAATCAAGAGCTTTCCAACGAATGGTGAACGATTTCTGTGCGATTAAAATGGCGGAAATTCCATTTCCCTACCAACGGCTCGGTTGTACGTGAAAATCATCCGTCACACATTTCGTTCCCATCCCGCGTTCCATTTTCGGCTAGTTAGTCCATGGCTAAAACACATTTTGTGTTAAAATGTATGTGTTTAACCCCCTTCGAAATTTTTTTGTTTACGTTTTAAGATGCGTAGAATCCAAAAATCGAACTATAAAAAAAATCCATCCGTTCGCCGTACGCCGTCCAAAGCTTTTCTCAAAAAGTATTGGACCGAACTTTAAGAATTTTGGCATAAAAATCATACTTAGGCAGGGGATGTGCCAGTAACATCGGCATCACGTTCGATCAACCCTAAAGGGTAGAACCCAACAGAGAGTAACAGTAGAGTTTTTTGAAGTTTCGTTTATAGATATCGACTCAAAGAATCGAATTAAACTACCCCGGTCGCTGCGTGTTTATCCGTTTGCTTTTCCTAAGGGCTAAAACATCGACAAGAAAAAAGACATCAACACGGGAGTGAATCGTTTTTTTTTTTCTTTATTATGGCGCATGCAACCTTGTTTATGGTCATTGGCGCCTAATACAATAAGGAATTATTACAATTTATAAAATACACCCAATCTTTTCAAAATGTCAAATATTTTTTGTAGATGCGTTGATCGATTTCCCAATAATTGTTGGAGGTCTCTTGGAAGTTCGGGTGCTAGTGTGCAGAAACTTGGGCATTCAATGAGCAGGTGACGAACTGAAAGTGAGGTTCCACATGTAGCGCAAACAGGAGGTGAGGTCCGTTCCTTCGACATCAGGTAGCCATGAGTCAAACGAGTATGTCCTATTCTTAGTCGTGTCAAGATCACTTCTTCTTTCCTGGAGTGTACTGTAGTACCATTAGCCGTTTTCTTAGTTCGGCTTGACGATAGCCATGGGGAGACATCTTTCTCAATCTCCCACAGCTTTTGGTGTTCCATTCGTAGCCAATCGTCATGCCATGACTTCCAAATTTTGTTTTCTTAATTTCACTGGCGTAATCTGCTCTGATGTACAACAACGTCGTTGGAGGGTCCTCTGTGGCTAATCTTGCATTGTCATCAGCTATCTCATTACCAGTTATCCCTAGGTGTCCAGGAACCCAACAAATGATTACAGATATACCGATGGCCATAAGTCGTTGTACACTTATGAGAATGTATTTGATCAAAGGATGTGCGTCGACGCCTTTCCTGATCGCTTGAATTGCACTCTGTGAGTCAGAGCAAATTACCACTCGGCTCTCTGTTGTTGACACGAGGGTCAACGATTTATGAATGGCATACAGCTCAGCTGTGAATATGGAGCAAATTGGAGGCAATGAAAACGTGTGAATACCTGAATCGATGTAGACTGAGCATCCAACTCCTGTTGACGTCTTTGATCCATCGGTGTAAGCAATGGTGCAAGGTGAGAGTTGGGCGACTATCTTTATATATAATTCCAAACGGTCTTTGAAATTGAGAAGTACTTCGCGGTCCGATTTTAGTGTTAGACTGCTCATTCGAATCAGCGCGGCCCCAAGTTTGTTGCAAATGTGTCGCCGTTCGTCTCTATACCCGCCTTGATCGTGTTCTAGGCGGTCCTTATCAACGAGACTTGTTTATCAGGCTGTGGCGGTAACAACAGCTGCCATCAATTCACGGTAAGTAAGAAACGTAGTGTGGTTACTAACATCTAGGAAAGTTATTTCTGAACGAAGAAATTGAAACTGAAGATCTTAGCGGACTTTATATAAATATTCCCCGATTCAAATTTTTGTTTAGTCTCATAGTGGCGAGGACCACCTCAAATGGTGATATTTATTTTAATACATTACTTACATTTTGATCGGTATGTCCTCTTTTTAATCATTTAATAACATCACCTTAGCTTTGCATCGGGTCACATAACGCCACAAATAGGTAGGACTTATATCGTTACTATAATGTGCTGAGTTCCTATTAGGTACTAGATTAGGGCTTTCCAAGCCCTAACAGGCCTCTAGTTTGATAAAATCTCGATATCAGTTCATGAGAGGGAGCACATTTTTTATCCAATTCTAATGTCAACAAAAATTCGGGAGGTATGAGAATCCATGGAGGAATGTGACCGGTTCGCTCAATGTGGACATCAGGAAGGGTTAGTGAATGGAAAAGTAAATCTGAGCGAATCATGTCAAAAGACGTGTTCAGACAAGAGGGTGCACCAAGGGGTAATGGATCTAATGGCACTTCATGGTGAGGATGTTCTTCAGAAGCTTTGATTTTTGTAGCATACCTGAGCCCTAAAATTTTTCTCCTACACGATAAAGGTAACTCTCCAGCATCAACGAGGAGACTTGGGATCAGGCTTGAGCGAAAAGCTCCAGTTGCCAATCGAATCGCTTGGTGATGAACTGGATCTAGGATTTGCAAGATTTTAGAATTAGCAGTTCTATATATAATCGACCCATGATCGAGTTTAGCTCTCACATATGCTGTATAGAATCTCAGCATACATACCTGGTCACTTCCCAAGAAGTGTAAGCGAGTACTTTTAATAGATTCAATGATTGAAGTGCTTGTAATCTTAATTTCTTGATCTGAGTATCCCAACTAAGTTTTCTGTCCTACTCCATTCGTAAGTATCTAACATTTGCCGAAAAGGTGATAGGCTCGCTGCCCATAAACAGAGTATCAACACTTGGATTTCGTTTTTGTGAGAATGTAGACACATATGTTTTAGGTTTGGAAATAGATAGGCCCACTGAACGTGACCATATCATTAGATTGTTGATTGTCTCTTGTAGCAAAGAGGTGGTCTGAGAAATGTGGGGAGTTGAGGTATATATTACAAAATCATCAGCAAATAGACACGCTTGAAATGGGAGGGAAATGATATCAATAACTCCGTCAATGACAAGAGAGAATAACACTGGACTTAACAACCTACCTTGCGGAACTCCTATATTGTTTGAATCTACCTGAGGTAGCTTCAAAGGTCATTAGTATCCAAAATGCACGTGAAAACAACGGTTTTCGAGGTAGTTTTGGATGAAACATAAAACTTTGTCTCCAATACCTCGTTTGTCAAGAGCTTGCCAGATGCAATGGCGAGGAACACAATCAAACGCGTTCTTAATGTCAAAAAACACTGTAATTACTTCCTGTTTTTTCTCAAAAGATTGCTTGATATACGTTTCTAGGTTCGTCAGACAGTCTATAGTAGATCGGCCTTCTCAAACCTGACTGTTGTGAGGAAAGCATATTGTTATGATCCAGGTACCACATCAAACGATTTGAAATCATTTTTTCCATCAGTTTGCACACACAGCTCGTGAGGGAAATTAGTCTATAACTATCGGGTTTTGCAGGGTCTCTTCCCTTTTTTAAAATTGGAATGGCAGTTGCATTACGCCAATTGTCTGGAAATAATTTTGCTGAGTACATTTGATTTTATAGGCCAAAGAGGATAATTTTACTGTTTTTTGAGAGGTTTAGGTTTACTGGTTTTTGAGTGAATCGTTGCCAGTAAAACATTTCGAAAATCGCCCTAAAAACTCTGATAATTGTATCAGATGATATAATTCCAGTGAAATTCTGACTTCATGAATTCGAGTTTATTATAATTTCTGCATCCTATTGGGCTTGTTAAGCATAGGTGGGTAATCATCTCATTGATTTTCAGTTGGTCAGCTCTTGTTATATAATATAGAGGTAGATGTTATATATTTATTAAATTAATGACTTCTCGGAAGGCCTCCACGGCTATGGAGTTACATTCATTTATATAGTGTATGTATAATAGAGTCCACTCCGCGTTGTTGAAGGTGTACGAATTGCTCGACTGTCTCCATCACATTCTCTAAATGCCTGATTCATTTCCCGAAGTTCACGAATCTCTTGTGATGAGATTTCCAGGGGGTAGAGGTTGTACTGGACGAATTATGACACCCTTTGCTGTTCGCAGACGTGTCACACGATGTATGTACTACATCTCGTCCTTGTATTAAACAAGTAATATTCCCATTTTCAATACAAATCAATTTAGCTAAGCCATCGTAACGTTCAGTTATTTGCTACCTACGAACCCGCGAACTTTTGTTTGTATATTTAATGCCTTTTCTTCACAAGATGGACCCCCTTAATTCCACTTCAGGTACTGACAGCTTGAAAAAAATGAGTCGCCCTCCTAACCGAGCGATTCATATATTATTCACCTGATAACAGGCTGTGTGTTTATACCTACCGACGTTGACGGCTGCCGGATCGAAAAACGCCTGTCAGACTTGACGACGGTAATTAGGCTCGATTTGAACCCTTCAATGTCGCTTGACTGAAATGATTAATATACTCGGATAAAATGGGCACAACTATGTACATAGTTTCTTGAAGTAGGAATGCATTACTTTCTCAACTACCTGAAAGGTCACAGGAAAGTAATATAATCATCCTGAAACAATTGAATACGAAATTGAAAAAGAACTTACTTGAAATAAGAAGTCTTCAGCTGTGCCCTTGTGTCTTTTCAGCAACAAAATTCCTCTTTCAAATTTCCAAATTTGGTTGGTTTTAAAACTAGAAATAGTCTTAGAGCATTACTAGGTTATGTTAATGACAAAATTGATGTTCAGGATAAACGTGGAGTTTATAAACTAAAATGTTCTTGGGGCTACGAATATTGCGGTCAATCTGGTAGGAAATTCAGGGAAAGAATAGAGTCAGGAGGATTTCAGGGAAAATATCAGAATGATTTGTGTTGTTTGGTGGTCTGGATGCTCGCATCTCAAAAACACATAACATCAAGTAGACAATATCTTAGTAAAAACACAGATTAGGTGGACAAATAAATAAGAATGATTTGTATATGTAGTCTGCATGCTCGCACGCTCGCATCTCAACAATACATAATATCAAGTAGTCAATCCCTTAGTAAAATACAGATTAGTTGGAAAATATATCAAAATGACGTTTTAAAGTATGATTTAAATAATTTATAAAAAAGAATGACGTTTAAAAATTTGTTTCGGAGGTTGAATTCGAACGCAAAAAAATTTAGTTTCAAGCTTGGGATTGAGGGATCGAACTCGGGGTCCTTCAATCTGTTTGTCTGATACGCTATCCGCTACACCACGGAAGAATTCTGCAACCAATGAAAAATCACAGAACTTAGCTACCCATATGGAATAATGTCCATCACCAGTTGACGCTAGTTCAAATTCAGGTCGGCAGGGGCGCACACAGCGGGACATGTTGTGTACCTAGTGTCTTGTGCGAAGGACCACCATTTTCCTCATAGAGAAACGGAAGAAGCTGATACTCGACATTCAGCTAAACAGGTACTGGAGGAAAATGCGATGCCGGAAATGGATAGCATGCCCGAGGGTCAACAATGACAAGTACCTACCATGCGTTTTGTTGTCGTCCTTCTTTGTTTTTAACCTAAGTTGCTTTAATAAATTTCATTTATTTTTCAAAAAAAAAAAAAAAAAAAAACCCAATTTTATGGCAAAAAAAACTCTTGCTATAACAAAGTTTGGTGATTCAAACAGCTTTTTGATTCTTGATTTTTTGCAGTTTTTATAGATTTTTCAGCAAATATTAATCAATTTTAAGGGAAATATATAATGCCAAATTAAAACAGAATGGACGCGGGGTATATTTTTTGAAAGCAGCGTTGGAATAAGAAAGACAAAGCAGCTTGAAATGCTTGCATACGAGTCTGCAACACATTGGGACATTTTCATTTGTGTTTTCTTATTGTATTTATAACTAGGCAGATCTCATCCGTGCATCGCACGGCGGGGCGTACAAATCAATTAAATGGGCCATAGGAGAAACCGCCCACCCGTGGGTACTTAATTGAATTCGCGATCGTGTTGACTCATTGTTCCGACACCCGTGGGTACTTCATTGAATTCGAGCCAGGCTACATCACCTACCCCCGTGCAGACTCGTATGCAAGCTCTAAGAGCCACTCAGCTGATTCGGACCCTGGGCATCGTCACGTAAATGTGCTAAAGAGACTACATACGAAATTACAGCATCCTAGAGTGTATAGCACAGAAATTACCTATTAAAATTATTTAACCACCGCTTCACAAATCAAACCGTTCTCGCAATATTTGGATCACCTGCTATGAATCAAATCATCGAAACACCAGCTCAATGAAATCATCAGAAATTAACAAGCGGTGGCAATCATGTTCACAATATCAATTATTGAGAATGATCACCTGAGTGTACACAATTATTCAAATAACCTTGCTCATAACTCAGCTTGTAAACATAATATGGTTGGATAAATCGAGAGCTTTCGAACGAATGGTCAACGAATTTTTTGGGATGAAAAACGACGAAGTACTATTTCCCTAGCAACGACTCGGTTGTAAGCGGAAATCATCAAAATATTTACGTTACGTTACGTGACAGTTTTTTGCGCAATGTGCCAGGGCAAAGACATGAAAATGTCAAAAAAACACAAATATTTTGGTAGGTATGCTTTATTTTTGAAATGTTGAATATTTAGTTTCTCTCAACAAATACTTTTCATTTCATCTAGTATTCCCTAAGCTTATTATAATAGGCATCACTTTATCATTTCACAACTAAACTTTTTTACTACTACTGCTACATCAGAACATACATATATTATCTTCACAAGAATTCATTTCCTTCTTGGAAAATAAGCTTCCGTAGAGGTTTCGATTAAATCATGCAATCTTCATTCATCACAATAGATTCGCTTCACTGCGTATTCCGAAGCATGTTGAGCATTCTGTAGGTGTTGACCATAGCCTGTAACAGAATGAAAGCTTCATTGATAAGTCACAATTATGTATCTATGCACATCAATACACCTAAGGGAAGTATGAAATCACTGGACTATGTTGATCCTGGCTTCTTGTACATTGAGATAGACGATTTCAAATGCTACCTACGAATTCAACTACTCCTGCGATTTCTGTTGAATCTATGATTTATAAAATTCAAGCCAAATTGACAAGGCGTCAATAACACGTCAATACCTGTCTGGAGGAATTCAAAATTGGGCTATTACTATACAATGTATCTTTACTGGTCCATTTTGAATTGTTTAAAATATGTACATTAAAAAAAATCGGTCTTGAATTTAGGATTTCATTTTCCTCCCACGTTTCTTCCCAGGAACTGGGGTTTCTTTTGGAAGATGAGTTAAAATTCCATAAGTAGTATACCAACAATAGAGAGCACACAAAGCCAATATATCAATATCGAAGAACATTTTAAGAGATTCTTTGACGATTAGCTCAATCTCAAAAGCGGAAGGACCTACTCCTCCACCTTCTCACTGAGTACAATCAACTTTGTATGAGTATAGGGTCTGATAAATGACGTGTACATTGCATTCCGTTCGTATACAGTACATTTTTAGCGAGTTTTAAATAAAATCCAGCAAGACGCTAGTCTCGCATTGCCAAACCTTTAAAAAATACCTGTAATTCACGGTTTACTTACCAATATGTTTTAAATTTTATGCTAGTGAAGAACCTTAAAGCGGGGTGAAGGCGGACATAGCGGGTAAAGTTGTACAAAACAGGGTTATCAGCTAAAAGTGTAATTTTTCCATCGACAGGATCTGGAATCGATGTCGTCGGCAAGTTGTAACATGTCTTGGTTCCTACTCGGTGTATCAAGATGGTTTTGAGCTTGATTGTCTCCAAAAATTTTTCAGTGTTGTGGCTGTTTTTGGATGATTTTGGTAATTGTAATAAGTCCTCCGTTCCCCGTCCGTCGTATTGATAAGTCTTGTTCAGTGATCGGTAGCAAATATATTAGTCTAGGATTCCTGAAAATTAGAAGGAATTTCATACACTTTTGTGTTGTTGGTGACCGTTTTAGTGTTGAGTGGCAACTGTGGTGGGCGAACCTCCCTGCCCTGGGCGAACATGCCCAGGCGGTATGTAACGAAGGTAGGCCCAACGGTGTTGTTCAAATATTGCAAGGAAAATTCGGCGGTTGCCGTGAGGACGTACAAAGCCCAAAAAACAAGCCTCAGGGGGTTCCAGAAAAAATATATTGTCCACCTAACCACAAACTGGCAACACGTCAAGTGCATCGGAGTGCATCCTCACGGTTCTTTCAACTGAGGAAGAACCAGGTTTCCGAGAAACGCTTCTTACTTGTGCTGACTGTGGTTTCCCACTTAATAAAACTGATATCCGGGATATTGTCAGGAGTTACTTGAAAAATGCCGGCAGAGTCGTCAAACAATTCAAGGAAAACACCCCAGGAAAGGATTGGATAGATGGCCGTCATCAACAACTCACCCAAAGAATATTAAAAGGACCAGAGCCGCTATTAGTTCTGATTCTATAAACTCATACTTTGACAGCTTGGAACGGGAGCTAGAGGGGGTACCACCTAGGGTAGCTAGAAGGGTAGCTTTTACGAACTATTTTTATCACACCTGGTTCCAAATCCTAGTTCATGTTTATAATAAAGTTTTTGAATAATGTAAAAAGTGTCCGGGTTAGGTTATCTAGGTTGTTGAAGGCGATATTCATAGAAAAAATGGTGTCCGGGTTCACCCCACAATGTCGGGTCAACCCAGACAACCTTCGTCGAATAAAAAACGCTGCAAATTATAGGGTTATAATTTTTTCAATTGAGTTTGATCGTAGTTTTAGTTGGCTTGCGTACGTCATAAGGCCCGTCCAGACTCCTCGGCGTGTCCTATTTCGAGTTGCCACAACCTATCTTTATATATAATTTCGAACGGTCATTGAAATTGTGAAGAACTTTGCGGTCCGATTTTAGTGTTAGACTGCTCATTCGAATCAACAAGGCCCCAAGTTTGTTGCAAATGTGTCGCCGTTCGTCTCTATACCCGCCTTGATTGTGTTCTAAGCGGTCCTTATCAACGAGAGTTGTTTATTAGGCTGTGGCGGTAACAACAGTTGCCATCACACACAGTAAGACGTAGTGTAGTTACTAACCTCTAGGAGAGTTATTTCTGAATGAAGAAATTGAAACTGAAGAACTTAGCGGACTTTATATATAATTCCGAACGGTCTTTGAATATAATTCCAAATCAGCAAGGCCCCAAGTTTGTTGCAAAAGTGTCGGTAAGTAAGAAACATAGTGATGGGGTGTTCTTGATAGGTAGACTCTCTGGGATATTAAGAGATGAGTTAAGTGATGGGTCTTTTCTGAACAGCTGAGTGAGCTAAATCCTTTCCTGTTCACTGAAGGAAGTTGAAATTTGAAAGGTAGACTCTGGGACATTAAGAGACGAGTGAAGTGATGGGGTGATGGGGTGTGGGGTCTTTTCTGACCAGCTGAGTGAGGTAAATTCTTTCCTGTTCGCTGTAGGAAGTTAAAATTTGATAGGGAGACTCTCTGTGAATAAGGCTGTGGCAGTAACAACAGTTGCCACAGTAAGTAAGAAACGTAGTGTAGTTACTAACATCTAGGAGAGTTATTTCTGAACGATCTTTGAAATTGTGAAGAACCTCGCGGACCTATTTCAGTGTTAGACGGCCCCAAGTGTCGCCGTTTGTCTCTCATCGTGGCAGCACACCTCATTACAACCAAAAAATTCAAAAATATATTCGAAGCACAAATTGGACATGACACAACACTCGAAATTAATCCAGAAACAGAAGAAGAACGAGCTTTGCTGGAGTGTTACCAGACACATCAGTACGAAGACAGCTGTAGCATCTCCTACACACAACTCAACACCAGTTCGACATCTACGAGTACTACCGATCGAGAACATAAAGAAGGAGATAGAAGACACGGAATCAGATTCACACGCTTAAAACAAAGAAACGAAGAAGACTCGAGATAGAATTATACATCATCTCACCATGCACAAATTCTGAATTCCCCGAATCAACTTTTTGTTTAGTCTCATATTGGTGAGGACCACCTCAACTGGTGATATTTATTTTATTACATTACTTACATTTTGATCGGTATTTCCTCTTTTTTAATAATTTAATAACATCGCCTTAGCTTTGAACCAGGTCACATAACGCCGCTAATAGGTAGGACTTATATCGTTACTATAATGTGCTGAGTTCCTGTTTGGTACTACTGTTATACGGACTAGATTAGGGCTTTCCGAATCCTAACAGGCCTCTAGTAAATATATAATTCCGAACGGAATCAGCACGGCCCCAAGTTTGTTGCAAAAGTGTCGGTAAGTAAGAAACGTAGTGATGGGGTCTTTTCTGATCAGCTGAGTGAGCTAAATTCTTTCCTGTTCACTGTAAGAAGTTGAAATTTGATAGGGAGACTCTCTGGGACTTATATCGTTACTATAATGTGCTGGGTTCCTGTTAGGTACTACAAGATTAGGGCTTTCCAAGACCTAACAGGCCTCTAGTACTTCTATAACTATATACGCATGTTTATATTTCTCGATTTGAGCTCCTATCTCTTCAAATAGTTATTTCCTTAATAATATCATTATCTAAGTACGTACGAAAAGTCGAGAGGATATGTTATTAAATATGCGTAGGAAAAGCATTGGTATTAACACACAAATATGACCTAGAAAAAAACATATATTCATGCCTCGACGGAACGCTGTACCCACCTCATGGTGCCGCGGTGTATTATATGGGTATAACACCTAAAAGTAATAAATATCCATTCTCCTACACCCCTCTGCTACGCCCCTGGTCACTCCAGCCACCACAAGGTGCCGCGGCGCCTCCTCTCCCTCCACCCCCCCGCTCACCCCCCCGCTCACCCCCCTCACCACCCACCGTGACCCCCTGCCAAGAGTGCCAGGCGTGCGTCTAACACGTCTAACACTCAAAGCCTCGAAAAAGACACTTTTTCGCCCGTTTTTGGCCCATAGCATCTATGCGAGTAAAGCGATCGGGATGGTTAAACGTTAGGACCAACTAGACCCCAAATGGAAGTCAATTCTTAGGACTTTTATGGCCCGGACGGCGGACAGACATTTCAAATTTGGATTCTACGCACCTTGAAATGAAAAGTGACCAAGTTTGAGGGGGGGTTATAAAAATTTGTTGCAATACGATCACATAGGATTATTATTGAAAATAATAAACCAAAACGCTGGAAATGATTACATAATGGTTTATTATTTCAGAATCAGATAGCCAGTCATAGTAACCAGCATGCTCTGGGGCTTTCGCCAGTCTCTTTTCTAGTATGCACCTCTGTTCTTCCTCTCACTCCACCCCCCGATCCCCCCCCCCCCTGCCCCCCACCGTGACCCCCTGCCAAGCGTGCCAGGCGTGCGCGCGTGCGTAAGTCCAATACTCAAAGCCTCAAAAAAGACACTTTTTCGCCCGTTTTTCAAACTTGGGACATTTCAAATTTGGATTCTACTCACCTTGAAAAGTAAAGTGACAAAGTTTGAGGGGGGGTTATAAAAATTTGTTGCTATACGATCACATAGGCTTATTATTGGAAATAATAAACCAAAAAAAGGGGGGTGGGGGCAGAAGCCCCTCAACTTTTTTTTTTTTAATGGCAAATCATCTGAAAGAGGAGATTCTAAGGAAGCTACAATGAACTCGGGAAGCATTTAGCTTAACTTCTGAAGGTGAATATCTTCAAAAAACGTCTTTTCGTTATTGGCCTCAACTATCATTTTTACATACTTTCCATTTTAGCGAATTTTTGAAGAAAATTAAGCTATTGCTGTCGCCTCAAAATTTGTAGAATGTGAATTTTTGAAAAAAAATTATGCAGAAATCCGTTTCAGGCTATTCTGAATCATATTCTGAAGTTTAACGCATTTTTTTATGTATGTATGTATGTATGTATGTATGTATGTATGTATGTATGTATGTATGTATGTATGTGTCATTCCAGACGATAACTATCCGTAGAATTGTGCTAGAAACTTCAAACAAATTTTAAAATGTTAAGGACACAAAACGAAAGTTCAAGTTCGTTGGCCAGCTTGATCGGATTATAACTTCGGGTTGAAATTTTCAAAAATGTAGTCAAAAATTTCAAAATAGCCTGTTTTTTGCGATTTGTCGTGCGAAATAATTTTTTCAGCATACTAACATGTGGTATATTCGGAATCAGCGTAAAATTTCCTATAAGAATATGTATCAAGTTTTCAAAAATTTCAAAGTTGAAAAATCAGTCAAAAATCGAAATAATGCCGTTTGCTGGTTGTAAAAATCGGTAATATTCTTCAAAAATTCGCTCATGGGGTCATGCTGCATGACTGGACTTTTTTTTCTTCTTTGAGTGTGTCTGTCAGCACTGAAATACAATGTGAAATGACTATTTTAAGTTTATCCTTCCAACTGTGACAGAGTTCCCGTCATAGAGGTCCCGTCGGGGTCTCAAAGAATGCACTGTCGTCGCCCTGTTGATGAACAACGGGCGTCGCACGCTGATTCCCGTGTTTTCGAGAAGCTGAGTTTGGCGTTGGATGGGCGATCCAGATCCCTGGAAAACCAATCTACTCCCGGATCATTGCACATTACGTTCCGGGAGTGGTACCTCTTACGGTACTGTCACGCTCTCCTCGGTAGAGCGAGCGTGGTTTGGATTATGCACGGCTGACGCCTAGTAGTCCAATCCACTATTTTTTGGGGCGTTAATGTTTCAGAAGAAACATGGCCCGGGGTTCCAGAAGGAATTCCCATTATCACCCTTTGATATATAAATGATTTCATTGGTCTTTGACTTATAATTTCTCTCTTATTCCCTTTTTAGCGAATTTTTGAAGAAAATTAAGCTATTGCTCTCGCCTCAAAATTTGTAGAATGTGAATTTTTGAAAAATTTTTATGCAGAAATCCGTTTCAGGCTATTCTGAATCATATTCTGAAGTTTAACGCATCTTTTTATGAATGTATGTATATATGTATGTATGTATATATATGTATGTATATATGTATGTATGTATGTATGTATGTATGTGTCATTCCAGACGATAACTGTCCGTAGAATTGTGCTAGAAACTTCAAACAAATTTTTAAAATGTTAAGGACACAAAACGAAAGTTCAAGTTCGTTGGCCAGCATGATCGGATTACATCTTCGGGTTGAAATTTTCAAAAATGTAGTCAAACATTTCAAAATAGCCTGTTTTTTGCGATTTGTTGTGCGAAATAATTTTTTCAGCATACTAATATGTGGTATATTCGGAATCAGCGTAAAATTTCCTATAAGAATATGTATCAAGTTTTCAAAAATTTCAAAGTTGAAAAATCAGTCAAAAATCGAAATAATGCCGTTCGCTAGTTGTAAAAATCGGTAATATTTGCATGAAACATTGTCCAAATTCAGATTGAACTACTCTTATGTAGCGACTAAAATGTCGAAGATTTCTTCAAAAATTCGCTCATGGGGTCATGCTGCATGACTGGACTTTTTTCTCAATAGGTTTCATTTGGTTTGGAAAAAGTTTCATTTGATTTGGAAAAAGTTTCATTTGGTTTGGAAAAGGTTTCATTTGGTTTGGAAAAGGTTTCATTTGATATGGAAAAGGTTTCATTTGGTTTGGAAAAGGTTTCATTTGACTTGCAAAAGGTTTCATTTGACTTGGAAAAGGTTTCATTTGGCTTGGAAATGCTATAGATTCATTGACAATCCATCCTGTTTTAATTTCGCTTTTCCCATCCTCAATCGCCAATGCAGCTATTTATGAATGAGCATCAGTTCTCAGCTTGTAACTATTCCACCTAGTTAACATACTTGATCTTCAATCGTGTGACAGAGTTCCCGTCATAGAATGTCGGGGTCTCAAAGAATGCGCTGTCGTCGCCCCTTTGATGAACAACGGGCGTCGCACGCTGATACCCGTGTTTTCGAGAAGCTGAGTTTGGCGTTGGATGGGCGATCCAGATCCCTGGAAAACCAATCTACTCCGAACATGGCTCATTACGATCTACTAGTAGGAGTGGTATCTCTCTGACGGGATACTGTCGACCTCTTCTACCTTTTTATCGAGGATTTAGGCCCCCATTGCACCTCTGGGGGGGGTACCTAAATCCCTGATACAACATAGCCCTTATAAATTGAATTTATAGAGTAACAGTATTGTTCACTCACCTCTGTACAGAATACTTACAGAATAAAATGTTTCTCGGCATGCTTTCATACCAAGAAAGCCTTTCCCTCGTATTGATATTGGGTTTTGAGAAAATGTGATAGCATTCAGAACTACGCGACGATACCGGATGTCACAATCGTACCAGCACGTGTTGTACAATGCGTCACACACTTCAACATTCTGGAAAATCAGTGCTAGAATTATCGTGATAGTATCAATAGTTGAATTTGAATGGCTTCAAGTAGCAACTATTCCTAATGAATATACTGTTTATATATTTAAAAAAAAAAAAAAAAAAAAAACAGTCATGCAGCACGATCGTATGAGCGAATTTCCGGAATTTGAGCTTTTCGAGTGCAAAGAAATTGTTAACTATTGATTTGGCTATTTAATGGCCAAAAAAGTATTCTAAATAAAAATCTGACATTAAAACAAAGATTATGGCTTTTTAGCTTTTTTGCTAATTTTATCAATTTTTAAGCAAATTTTAATGAAATTCAAGTACATTTTTCAGCAATGTTTTGTAAATAATTTTTAATATTCCATCTTATAATTAATTAACTTTATTTGAGCAATATTCTGCTAAAAAAATAAAAATTTAACATTTTTTAGCCATTTTTAGTGATTTTTTCACCCCATTTATTTGAAATTTGACCAATTTGATGTGCTCAAAAATTGCTGGCCAACAAACTCTTCCTTTCGTTTGAAAAGCTTGATTTTTTTAGCGCAAGAACGGAATTTTTATCACACACTCACACAAACACACACGCACGTACACACACACACACACACACACACACACACACACACACACACACACACACACACACACACACACACACACACACACACACACATACATACATACATATATATATATATATATATATATATATATATATATATATATATATATATATATATATATATATACATGAGGAAGGGTTTTTTCAGTGCGTGGTGCCACGGGATATGTGATACGGCTAAATAAATGGATTCAGTTTTTTTAGGATAGGCTAGGGAGGATCAGTACACTAGATTGTACTTACTTACTTAGTTTAAGGCAATGAAACTGAAATTGACCCAACATCTAACAATTTTCGAGTTTTTTTTTCTTTTCAACTGTTATTTTACTTTTTTGGAGGGTGAGGAACACGTTTCTGAAGTCAAAAATCCAATTTGAGGCCGGCAAGACTGGTTTTGAAGCTATTTTTGTACAGCAGAGGAGGATTAGTGGTAATAGTGCACATTAGGGAAGAAATGCAGCATAACTACGTATTGTGGGACCCACCAACTGTGGGAGAATATGGAACCCACCTTGTTCGACATAACTTCCATTTTATTACATATCAGAGCAGTACACAGGACTTGAACGATGAGAAACCAAATCCCTCTAACCGCGTCCGACAGCTCCAAATCTTTCTAAGGCACAGATAAATGCAGTTGATAAGATACGGGATACAATAATGAACTAAGTTATAACATTGGTAACAAACATAATCACTGCTAATTAATTAATAAAAAGCGAGTTCCACACTAATAAATAGATTAAAAACACCAATAAATCAGTCAAGAAGCGAAATATAAATAGTGAGATATAAGTTCTTATAATCTATCTGTAATAAAAATATATATTATCAAACAAATATATTAGCATTATTGAAATATAATACGTACTTTAATCAGAGGATAAACTTCGCAGGCCATGATCATCGAAATAGTCGTAATCTGACAGAAAAACGCATTTTCCAAATGTGGTTTTATCAATAGTAACTCTCTGAAAAAATGTAATTGCAATAAGTAAGTAGTAAAAATATGTAGGTATTTTATTATTTGAATAAGCCCGTCAATGGTACTACATATTTTGAAGCTATATCGTTGGATCCACAAATTTTTGAAATAGCTATTACTGAATTTTTACAAAAACGAGATGGAGAGGGAGACATTGTGATGTTTCACACTACTTTTTTAAGATTTAGCAAACGTACCGTGAAATATTACGCACATTTGAGGGCAGCAGACATATTCTCCAATTTTGATCCGTTCCTATGAGGCGTATTCTTGAATTTTTTTTTTTAGTGAGTTATTATAGCTATATTTTTTGAGTTTTCAACCATCTATCAGCTGTGGCATTACCATTCTTAAATTATGAAATATACAAACATTTGTAGTTGGACCTGAAGGGTTCTATCACTTTTAAATTCACTCGGAAGGTGTGTGAACTTTGTACGCATTACAACCCCATGCCGTAACCCTAGCGTACTTCCAAGAGGTATTACTATCCGAAACTGAGAGCATTGTAGTAGTATTATTGGGTAATAACGAGGTCCAGAATATAGATCTCCATAACCGAGATATGGGAAGGAATATTCTGGTCCAGAGCTGCGAGCTCCATAGGCGCAATATGGGTGATATATATCATGGTCAAGAACTGAGAGCTCCGTAGGCGTGATATAGGAAGGAGTACTACCGTCCGGAACTGAGATCTCAGTAGGAGTAATATGGGT
Source organism: Adelphocoris suturalis (assembly GCA_030762985.1). Taxonomy (NCBI): domain Eukaryota; kingdom Metazoa; phylum Arthropoda; class Insecta; order Hemiptera; family Miridae; genus Adelphocoris; species Adelphocoris suturalis. The sequence goes on along the minus strand of CM061048.1, from coordinate 13,915,542 downwards.
GATACATCTTGATCAAGAACTTAGAGCTCTGCAGGCTGCGTGATAAAGGAAGGATTATTATGTTTGAAACTAAGAGCTCCATAGGCATAATATGGAAGATTTTTCAGGGTCCAGAACTGAGAGCTCCGTAGGCGTAATATGAGTGATATATCACTTTCCAGAACTGATAAAGGAAGGCATATTATGGTTCAAACTGAGAGCTCTATAGCCGTAAAATATGGAAGATGAACCACGGTCAAGAACTTAGAGCTCTGTAGGCTCTGTAGGCGTGCGATTGTTATGGCCATGGAGTAATATAATAGGTACCTGTTGTGATATGCGTGCCTGAGAAGTTCAAGAAACTGAGCAGGGTGAGTCTGACGAAAATAAACTCGTGCTATATAGGTATAGCAAGTTGGGATTGGAAATTGAACTTGGAAATGGTTCGAGATAAAACCTGAACTGATAAAACTCTCGAACGGCCTCTAATACGAACGGAACATGGAGAGAATCGAGCTGATTATTACCCTGTAGTTACCAGCACACCGTCGGACAAATAAACAGTAAGGAAAGGTGAATTTGAACATTAGTTCGGATTCTATCAAGGCACCGTCCTACTCGGATAAGAAGGACAAGGCATCAGAGTCCGTGAAGGCACCATCGTCTCACAGGTGACGAAAGACAGCTGGAAAAGCTCTCGCATGGGAAATTGGAAAACCCATAGCTCTATGGACAAAGATAGGTAGGTATGTTGGTTGGGAAAATAATAAGACAATGTTGAAGAGCGAGAGTCAATATGAGGCTCAATATGGTCTGCTTGATTTGCATTGGGTTTTATAGTGTCAATCTCTCCCTCTCTTGGGCTTGTTGCTCTTTCCTCTCCTCTTTGCTATCCAGGCTTCTTGGTGCAAGCCGATCGGTTTCTACTTTGTTTAATAATACTTACTAATTTAATAACTAATAATAACAAATTCCTCAAATGTATCTCCTCCGTTGAGGCTGCTGGAACATCACAATAAACTGACCTTACGAGCTCCTGGTGATGGGCGACGCTTTCCTTAATGCACGACAGCATACTGTCGCTGTGAGAGAGACCATATTTAGTCGCCTTCTGAGCAGCCAAGTCCTCAATCCGCCGTAATCCCAGTATGACGACGTCAAATTGGGCGTTCAATTGGGTAGTGATCGACATCACACTCATCCCCACAGTAGCTGAATCGAAAATTAAGTGAGTTTGGTGGTTTTTGTACATGTAAATTATCAAAAGTCGTCGCGGTGAACCGAGTCAGTTATTGCAGAATTTGTTTCCATAATTCCTCACGTCCATCTTAACAATATGAACTATTCTCCATCAAATAGTTATCTAATGAGTAATGTATTGACAACGAGAAAAGATTGCAATGTTTGTATGTTTCAACCTGTTGTAATTCTATTAGCTCTCAAATATTTTAAACAGAATATGCACCCCCGCTTGAATATTCAAGCTCGCCTCCAAGCCCTTGAGGAAAAAGGGACAGGCAGTCACCAAGCAGTGTCCGTCCTGAGAGGTATGTTACATTTTCTATGCACAGTGGGCGCTTGGGTATTATTAATTAGTTTGTTTCCAGCTATTATTTGTAATTCGTAGTGTTAATCGTTCATTATTAAAGTCTCAATTCAATCAGTTCAAGTTCTCTCACAGAACCGGAACCATCCATTATCTGTGTTATTCGAAGCAGATGAATTACATGAAAATTCCCTGCTAGGGGCGGAGTACATTCCCCACGCACATGTGTGTTCCTCCTCGTCTTGGGGCCTTGGCAGTGGCCATTTTGTTTTAATTTCAGGGCTCATAACGAGATGTCTCAATTCCTGCACGTTCCGATTGTAATAACTTTGAAAATGTTTGGGTGAGCCGAATTGAATTCCGCTTTGAACTTACTGTGGAACTCTTCACTACAATTCGAGAAATCGGCAGGACTTCCAAATCGTCATTCTCGAGCGTTTTTTGGAACGAAAACGTATAATTGTCGATGACAACACTTTGTTGCCCATTCAGCTCAACATGGATTATTGTTCCATTCTGCAAAAACACGATCACACATAGCTCTGTCGTTTGTGAGACAACAACTTTGTTTGAAAACGCGCCTCCATGGGCTACATCTACCTTCTAGCTTGTCATGGGAACGGAGTGGGCATCCCGTTTTTAGGAATTGTGGGAACCGTTTGGAATTTCAAAACAAAGGACGAGGGCCGAGTGGGTGGTCACGCTCAATAAAGAGTTTTTGTTCTTCCTGCAAGATTTCTCGCCGTTAACGCGTAGAGTAGCGTCTAGAGCCAGAAACTGCAGATGCGTATTTCTACAACTCTTTGCATATTTCTACACGTATTTTTACACGTAAGTACACGAATAATCGAACGCTATCGTCACGCTAATGTCTCTTTAGTATTTCAATGTCAACGATTCTCTTGAATTCGAGATAGAATAGAAGACGATTGAATTCATTTTACATAAATTTACACTCTGCTTCATCAGCTGTCTTCACAGGCATCGATGTTCGAGTAAACAGACCCATGACCAAAGAAATAAATTGTATTCACCAACGCCCATGTCTCGTTGAACACATCGGTTATTGTCTGATCACCGAAGTTAAGCAACGTCGGGTTTTGTTGGTACTTGGATGGGGGACCGTCCGGAAGCGCCCCAATTTCGGTATCTTTTAGCGAATTTTTGAAGAAAATTAAGCTATTGCTCTCGCCTCAAAATTTGTAGAATGTGAATTTTTGAAAACTTTTTATGCAGAAATCCGTTTCAGGCTATTCTGAATCATATTCTGAAGTTTAACGCATTTTTTTATGTATGTATGTATGTATGTATATATGTATGTATGTATATATGTATGTGTCATTCCAGACGATAACTGTCCGTAGAATTGTGCTAGAAACTTCAAACAAATTTTAAAATGTTAAGGACACAAAACGAAAGTTCAAGTTCGTTGGCCAGCATGATCGGATTACATCTTCGGGTTGAAATTTTCAAAAATGTAGTCAAAAATTTCAAAATAGTCTGTTTTTTGCGATTTGTTGTGCGAAATAATTTTTTCAGCATACTAACATGTGGTATATTCGGAATCAGCGTAAAATTTCCTATAAGAATATGCATCAAGTTTTCAAAAATTTCAAAGTTGAAAAATCAGTCAAAAATCGAAATAATGCCGTTCGCTAGTAGTAAAAATCGGTAATATTCGCATGAAACAGAGACTACAGTTTGTCTGTGAATTTCTTGCTGTGGGATACTAGATTCGAATGCAACTGACTTTATATCTCTCGTAATATAAAGCCTCACCATCGATTGGCTGTGGAAATACGTTTCTTTCATATGACGTCGGTATGTTATTTTATTTTATGTTAACATTTGATGATGCTATGATAGTATACTGTTAAGATTTCAACTGCCTTCAATACTGACCACATTGGACATCGAAATCTATGAATATTTACCTACATTTGTCTTTAAATCTACAAGATTAGTTTAATAATAATGAAGTATGAGTAGGTACCTCCTAATTATTTTTAATCATTTGATTCCATGTTTGTCTATCAAAATCATAAACTAAAATTTCTCTACACTATCAATAGCGACTGAAATGTCGAAGATTTCTTCAAAAATTCGCTCATGGGGTCATGCTGCATGACTGGACTTTTTTTATTTTTTGTCTAATTATTCAATTTTTCGTCTAGCTACATCAAGTTTACTTAATCAAGCCTCGTGGAATAGTTCGGTTTGAGTGCCTTCCCTGCTTTATCAAATCGTCGTTTCCATAATCTGAGTGGGTGACTAGCTCAAATTCAACTACCAACCAATTCGAATTGCTATTGAACCGACAACAGCTTTCGTATAAAATCGTATTATTTAAACACAAAGCTGCTCGTTGTTTGAATCTTTATGTTGGCTGATACAACTTTGTTGTACGAAATGTAAATGCAGATGCCTATAAAAGACCAGGTTGGGTGCTTACTTTATAATCGGAAAAGTATCGACAACTGCATTCACTCCCAAGAAGGTGAACAGGATAGCTGGCTTTTAGACGATGTAGGTACTTTTTTCACGTAATCAACGGAATTTGATTTAATTGTACAATTATATTCATCATAGGTTTAACTTTAAATGGGAAAAGTTACTAGACGGCAGGCAGAGGGAGAACCAATACTCTTAAAACTGTGGTCACCTTTGTTTTAGGTTATGATGACTACGCGTAGGAGGGATTCCAACGGAAGCACTTTTCCCACCTACGTGTAGATATGCCTCTTTTCCGTACGCAGTCGGTATTTCCGTATTTTCGCGTACAAGGGCAGAAAATTATGGGAAGAACAAAAACTCTCTAATTCCTAGAGGGTCTGGTAATAAGCTGATCAGCTTTGGTGATCGAATCGTAAACGGACGAGTGTTGGTGAAACAAAAATCGCTCTAACGTCTGATTAAGCTCAAACATAGTGCCGCGGTAACTCAAATTCTTCATTAACTCAAACGGTGAAATCGTACCTGTTAGTTTTTAGTTTTAGTTTTTTTTTCAAATTCCAATTTTTTAAAAAAGTGTTTTTAGTTTTCGTCAAAACTTAGAGAAAAAAAAAAAAAAAAAATTAGACAAATGACCTGAATGGCCATTACAATAGTTTTATTCGTTGAAAAATTTCAGAGCTAAAGGAGTTTTTATTGCATGCATAGTGAAAAAAGAATGAAGCCACATCTAACAAAGTATGCATGTCCATGGTACTATTTGGAATAATAATATGAAAATCCTGCTGTAGTTTCCTAATGTCTTAATAATGAACCCGACTCGCATAAGGCCCAATTCACACAGAACGGGCGCGTGGCGAAGACGTGGCGCAGACTTTTGTCACTTCCGCGTCTTTCCATGAAAACAAATGGCTCAATGTTAACAGAAGGGACGTGGCGCAGGCAGCCGCCCTTTCGCCCCTGCCACGTCCGTTCGCCGTCTCCCGTGGCGTTCGAGAAGGGTCGCCACTTCCGTGCCTCTCGTCACTTCAATAAAAATGCGGGATGATGGTGAATTCAACATTGAATTTTGCGAAGAAGTTGGGAAGAATTCGTGTTTATTTGATTACAATCGTGCGGATTATTGCAAAAGGAACGCCCAAGACCAGGTCTGGCAGAAAATTGCGCCTGAATAACTGTTCTGGGTACATATTCAGCTCACCCATAACATCAAATGTTCCACCGCTTTTCCCCTTCTTCAACCACAATGGATGAACCCAATATCTCCTCTTTTTTGGTTCAGATCAGCCAAGTACACCAAATCCAGCACATCTTGATCATCTTCGTCACTGCTTAATGAAAAATCCACGTTGTACTTCACGAAACCTTTTGATTATTACGTCCTTTTTCGCCACTGTCCCGCCCCTTCTGTGTGCATTGCATGGGTCACGTCACCTCCACGCCTGGGCCTGGGGGGGGGGGGGCTGGTCAGTGCCACGTCTTCGCCACACGCCCGTCCTGTGTGAATTGGGCCGAAAGATGCGGAAGTGACAAAAGTCGGCGCCACGTCTTCGCCACGCGCCCGTTCTGTGTGAATTGGGCCTAAGAAAACAACTGTTATCCTAAGTCGATTTTTTGGGAATCTGGCTAACTTTCGTTTTCCAAAAAATTAGCTCAAGGTATCTAGCTGAAGAATAATTTTTCCTAGCAGCAGTAAAATTTCGTTTCAATTATATATCTGTAGGGTAATTAAAATAAGACGTAATGGAGTTTGTGCATTCACGATGAGTACAATCCACACCTACCTACTACATGAGAGAGCAATGAGCCGACAATTTGAAGAACTAAAACAGCATACAGTACTACATCATTCCCTTCAGGAAGTGTCCACGGGTACGGCAGCTGCTTCCACGACTGTCCAGCGATGGCCGCCATGACGGGTCTTGTAAGCAGCATCAGAGGGAAGTTGACCATGAATAACAACGCGTATACAAATGTTTCCTTCCGGGCGCTGTCCCCAGCGTTGCGTATTATCGTATGCTCTTCCGCTAATCCGTATCTGAAATGATTGATCCTAGTAGATCTTTAAAATAATTTTCATAGCACAAGAGATTAAGTATGTTCTGTTAGAAATCATCCATCGAAATAATCTACCAAGTACGAACTAACGAAAAATGCGTTATGTAAACCGAGATTTATTAATGAATTCCAACAAATAACCCATGAGGATTGAAGGAATGACGGGTTATACCCCAGTGCTCAGGGAGGGGCATTCTAGGATTTCATGAGGGTGAATCAAATATGAACAAGAATTTATTTTGACAAGGATATGCCTATTGGTTGGTCTACGTGAGTGCGAAAATTCTTACTATAAAATGCATCGGGTTTTTCCTATTTTTATAGGTTTCACGTACAACCAATGCGTTACTAGCGAAGTTTACCTCCCTTAGTTTTTATAGCAGGAAAATCGCTTGCCACTTTTTGGAATGTTTCCATTTTATCACATCTCATGATCTCTAAGCGATGGTAGTTTCAAGGAAAGGTGATTTATTACGCCAAGTTATAAACTAATATTGCTAATTAACCACAATGAACTATTAATGTGAAAAGAGGGCACTAGGTACATGGTGGGTATACTATTGAGTAGTAGGCACTTGTAAGCACTAGGTACTAGACGATGCATGAACGATCAGCTGATGGGCTTCTGAAGCTGATGATTTCTTCTCTATTTAATCTCTGAACATGAAATCAAGAGGCCATTATGATTGGCTCTTTCCCAATCAGCTGAGTGAGCAAAGTTCTCTCCTGATACCCCTAGGAAGTTGCCTTGGGTTACCTATCAAGAATATTTTTAATCTGAAGTATGAGGGCTGTTTGTGGAGATAGAGTGGGTGTCGGTCTCAGTAGTTTGGTCCTAATACGTAATTTATAAGTAAGTACTTGTAAGTAAGGACTTTATTCAATCAGATCCAAAGGGGTGTCCCTAAATATGATGGGTGAGGGGGTCTTGTGTATATTCAAGTCAACCAGTGCAACACACAGGCGAAACAGCTAGTGTAACATAATATAATACTGAAAGCTACAAATTTTGCTCATACTAGCATGCTGCATGACTGGAACTTTGATTACATTATGGGAGGAGGTGAATGGAGAGGGGAAGCACTGTTAATCCGTGATGTTCAACTATTTTCATCCACTTTTCGTGACGGTTTTTCTGTTCAATCCAGATTTTGGTCTAGTAATGCAACAAACCTTGGGAGTTTTGACATGGATATGTCTTTTGGCTGGGGGTCAAGGAATTTTTCGCGACACTTTTTTTTCCCGACCGGCACATTTTCTATTGATTTTCACGTACAACCAAGGCGTTACTAGGGAAGAGTAACTCCCTTAGTTTTCATAGTAGGAAAATCGTTCGACGGTTTTTGGAATGCTCTCATTTTACCACGACATTTCATGACCTCCAAGCCATTGCAGTGTCAAGGAATGCTGATTTATTACTCTAAGTTATAAACTAATATTGTTTTGTAACCATAATGGAATAATCTTGTGAAAAGAAGCCACTACTATAAGGTTGGTATACAATTGATAGTAGTTACCTACTGGTGAGCAGACGGTACTAGACATATCCATGATCTTTTGTTTTTCCCATCAAGGGAGAAATTAAAATGCTTGTTTTTTTTCCACATTTGATTGGTTTTTCTATTGATTTTTACGTACAACCAACGCGTTACTAGCGAAATGTAGCTCCCTTAGTTTTAAAAGCAGGAAAATCGTTCGCCACTTTTTGGAATGCTCTAATTTTATCATAACATCTCATGATCCCTAAGCCATTGAATGGGTCAAGGAAAGCTGATTTATTACGCTAAGTTATAAACTAATATCAATAAGCTTTAGATTATTATTAACTCGAAAAGTGAAGGCTGGGTAGAAATCAATGAGGTACTACTGCAATGAAGTTTCTAATTCCGCTTTCCGAATTAGACTTCTGTTTTAGCATGGAACGAAAGTAGCGCGGGAGTTATTACTTCCCCAACATCCCAACAGAGTGGAAAGTAATGTCCATTTTTACTTTTCCAACATCCCAACAGCGTGTAAAGTAATGTCTACAACTTTGACATATCCATGATCCCCCTCCAGGGAGAAATTTATATATGGGTCATTCTTTACTGAGGGATTCACTACTTGATGTTATGTATTTTCTTGAGATCTTTAATTGCACCCGGCAAATCCACCAAAATCGTACTCAACCCAAACATAGGTAGGTATGTTCCTGTAATACATGCATTATTCACCAATATGTGTAGTAAGTAAATCTCACTAAACTGTGTGGAACTATCTGGATCAAACTGAGCTAAACAAATGATTCCTCCTCTTTCGCCAGGTTTTCGATAATTTATTATCTTCTTTAGGGCCTATTATATACAATACAACAGCTCAACCCTTAGAAAAACGGCGAACTCATAAAAGATATTGAATAAAGGTATAAACGCTAAAATACTCCAGAAAGAAACATGTATACTATAGGCATGATCCTCTTGGCATGATGATGTATGCGGTAGGGACCCTACCACTGATTGGAAAATTGAAAAATTCCCGGTGGAGGCAAAATTGGTACGCCGACGACTCGGCATGCGTTGGGAGGTTGAGCCATATCCGTGAGTGGTTTGATGCATTACAACTTGAGGGACCGAAATGGGGCTACTTCCCAGAACCAGAGAAAAGCATTCTAGTAATCAAGGCCGGGCTTGAGGAAGAAAGCAGAGCCCTGTTTAGGGACCTCAACGTAAAAATAGTCTACTCACACAGGTTCCTCGGAGGGGTGATTGGTCCACTGGAGCAGAAAAAAGAGTATGTCCGCTCAAAAGTTCAAAAGTGGGTGGAATACACTGCAAAATTCGCTGGAGCTGCAGACAAAAGCCCGCAAGCAGTGCACGCAGCCTTCTCAAAATCTTTTCAGTTTGAGTGGGCTTTCACTCAGAGAGTTGTTGAAGGGTGCACAGATGAATATAGCCCCCTTTGGGAGGAAATTCGTCAGCATTTGATGCCGGCTTTAGCAGGTCGTGAGGTGGATGAAGTTGAAAGTAGTCTCATGAGCTTACCTGCCCGGCTAGGAGGGCTTGGAATATCAAATCCAACCGAACCACACCCAGCTTTTCACACCTCTCAAAGATCTAGCCAACTCCTTAGTGCTTCAATTTGCTCCGGCAACCAACTGAATTTCAACGAGCACAACAACAATGTTTCAACAGTCCAGAGAGAAGAAAGGGAGCAAAGAGAAACATATCAAGGCCAACAGAGCATGGACCTCATTCGACAGCTACAGCCAAATCAGCAGAGAGTCATCAGGCGCGTTATCGGATCCTCTCAATGGCTCTCGGTTGTGCCCACCGCTGCTGACGGGTTTGACTTATCAGCTACACAGTTTAGAGACGCAATCGCCCTACGGTACGCCCATACCCCTCAAGCCCTCCCAGCGCATTGTGACGGCTGTGGGGCAGAGTTCGACGTCACTCATGCACTCAACTGCAAAAAGGGAGGAATAGTGAAGAGAGGACATGACGACCTAAGGGATGAGGTAGCCGGGTTAGCCAACCTTGCCTGGGGGGGGGGGGGGGGGTGCAGTGACTGAACCAGTCATGCGGGAAGCTACCAGTGGTCAGCCCGCTCTGGTAGGAGACATTATGGTCAACGGGGTCTGGGAGAGTGGGAGGCCAGCGTTTTTCGATAACCGCGTAGTGAATGCCGACGCTGTCTCTTACCACTCCCAGGACTGGCAAACAACGTCTCGAACGGCAGCCAACGTCAAGCACTCTAAGTATGATCGAGCGGCTGAGGACTGCCGGGGATCTTTCACCCCCTTGGTTTGCTCGTGCGACGGGGCCATGGAGAAAGAGTTCACGGTCTTTGTAAAGCGTGTTGCCCACGTACTTGCTAATAAGTGGAATAAACCATTCTCAAACCTTGTGGGATGGGTGAAAGTAAAATTACAATTCGCCATAATTCGAGCAGTTTCCCTTCGGATACGAGGTGCCAGGAGGAAAGTGCGGCCACTTGAATTGGAGGATGGGGCGGCCGTTCCTATGTTCGAGGAACATTGGTGATTGTTTTAAATTTCGAACACCATCAAATCCAAAATGTGTTACAACTGTTAAAAAGATAGTAACCTGTTGTTAATGAAATTAAATATATACTACTAGTGAACTTTGTATACTATAGGTACGAGTAAATTTAGCTAACTTACTCACAGGTGAACTACAGCGTGAATATCACACTTCTCAGCGACCAACTGATCAGTAAATTCATCACAGGTTGCAAACAGGTAGTAAAATAGAACAGGTACACAAATTAACAACTTCATATCAAGAGATACTAATACCAATAACGGAACAAACATAACAACAACCAACCAACACTCACCATCTATATGAAGTAACTGAAACCAGTCTATTGAAGATTTAAAAAGAAGAAAATAACATCCGGCAGTTACAAAATTATGCAAATAATTTGATTTACTTGCACAGCATCGAAATTCAAAAGCAACAAGGCAACAACATTCATCAGAACAACACTGGTAAGGAGGATAAAATACCCCCTCTTCTTCTCCATCAACAATCATAATGACAAGAACAATGGAACAGGATCACATGGATAAATAATAAATTAGTGTTCTAAAATCAATATGATCAACAACACAACAAACTATAAATTTTTCGTCGCCGTTTTTTCAAGGGTTGAGTTGTTGTATTGTGTATTATAAGCCCTGAAGAATATGATAAATTTATCGAAAGCTTGGCGAAAGAGGAGGAATCATTTGTTTGGCCCCATTCCTGATAATTTCACGACAGATTGCTGCGTATGGGTCGACAATCATTTTTATTCTGAATCTCACTAAAATAGACGCATTATTACGAAGTCATTTTACTGTTATAATTTATTTAATAACCATGTATTTAAATATTAATTGTTTGTTTGTGAATATCCTTACCGCGTGGTCATGTGGCATTGGCTGAGGTACTGGAATAGCCTCTCTTCTCGTTCCGGACCGAAAATGGTCTCGTTGAGGAGGAAGGAGATCAACATGATTTGGATCATCGCGTTTTTTAAGTTTTCCAAGGACTGTCTAAGCTCCTCACTCTTCATTGTTGATACGAAGCAACCCAACATAATCAGAACCAACATGATTCCAGTCCCGATTACTTTGGGTTTGCTCAATTTCCCTTGAGAGGATTCAGTGAGCGTCAGCGTGTACGAAAGATGCTTTCGGTAATCGACTATATTGTCGAGAGTCCCACTTTGTTTACTCATATTAGGTACGACCTTTCTAGAAGTTGGTAAGAGATGTTTTATCACAACACTCCACTTTATATTCAACTTGCATGGGTCCTATCAATGATTTTCATTGTGCAACCACGGATTCATCTTACAACCATTTTGAAATTGCTATTTAAAAAAAATATTTAGTGACTCCAGAGCCCTTTAGAATTTTATGTCATTAAAGTATATTCTAAACGAATACAAGCAAACACCGGAACAAGTTTTTTTTTAAATGTTGTTCCAGAAAATCTGAAATTTATTTACCGTTGAAAAATGTGATGCAAAAAAAATAACAGTCACGAGAGTTAAATTCATAAATATTCGAAAAGCCTTCACCAGTCTGAAAATTACGTCATGGGTATTTATTCATTTATTCATTATTTTTACTGGTATGCCCAATACAAATCTATTATTGTGGTAATTGAAAGAAAACAACTTTAATAGGAAAACGAAAGAGATCTAGTATGTACGTCAAGCTATCAATGTTACAACAAATTAGCGATCGAGCAACGAGCAATCAAAACACTCCATGTTATATAAAACCCATCGTTATTAATTTAGTTGGGGCTCACAGAATGGCACTTCAATGGATCAAATATCCAATTCCCTGCTAATGAACATTGTTCAAAGCGCCTTGGTCTGTCTCTCTCTCACTCCCCCCCCCCCCCCCCCCCCCCCCCCTCAAACTCTTTCTCTCTCTCTCTCTCTCTCTCTCACGGAAACCACCTGCAATTTCCACTGTTTCAGCTTTGAAATTGTTATCGTTCCAATGTGTAAAATGACCTCTCCTTTACAAATTATCAAAACCAGGCTCAAGAGCATCACGGGCATACAACTTGGGCATCTGCATATAGAATCGATTCTAGCGCATCTCGAAGAGTTTTGCACAGATATGACATTAGACGTTATTATACTGTCAGAAACATTCTTCAAGCCCAAAGCGTAAAGCGTAAGCGTAGGCGTAAGCGTTTTTGATATATAAAATCAAATAATCACAAAAAAAAAGTTTGATAGTAAGCAAACAAACAAAAATAATGATTTAGCTAATTGTAATGAAAAACCTTTAGATTATCACATATTTATTAATAATACAAAGCTTTTCGGCTAAATTTTAGCCATCTTCAGGCTTACACAACAAACTAAAACACGGGAGAAAAGCTACTAACTGGAAACCTCCATACAAACACAACCTTGCATCGCCAGTAGTACCAACTTTGAACAAAAATGTTTCCCTGCGAATGTTGATGTCTGAAACTAATGAATCTAAGTTACCTACTGGTTAATTACAAAATTGCTGTAGTGTTACATAAATATGCAAGAAAACAAATTACAGAATTGTGAGGATAAAAATACACAATTGGAAAAAAAAAAAAATAATAATAATAATAATAAATAAATGTAAATATATATATATATACATTGAAAATAATAATAATAATAAATCAATAAATAAGTAAATAAATAAATGAGTGAAGTAGAATCAGGCAATTTTCCAAGGTTCCAGATTTCTCTCCCATTGCCCTTTGAAATGGAAATTTCTTTCAGAAAATCTTATATTTAGGTTATTGCCTTTCTTCTTTGATAGGTAAATATGTAGGTTTTCCCCGTTATCCATTTTTGTGCCCCTGCCACAATTTACTCTCTGAATCAATTCAAAGTTCCCCAAAATACAAAGGAACTTGCAGAAAAACGATTGGCAAATTTGAACATTAAATTGACAGAATTGAAAGACAAAAGTGCATTTGCTACACATATATTTTCAGAGGGGCACACTTACATGGGGAACTTTGAATTCATTGATAATCCTCATTACAATTACCTAAATTATGGAGGATTATCACAAGAAGTCTGCACCAACTCTTCTGAGATTATTAAAAGTAATGATAGTGAAGAAAGAAACAAAAAGTTTAATTCGTCCGTCTGCCACATCTAAAAAAAATTTCTCAATGTACCAGATCAGGTTTTATGATATTTTAATAAAACATTCCACAAGATGCGGAGGGTGGTGAGGGTTGGTTTACGATGGTTTCGGCTGTAGGACCCATGACTAGTTGAATGAGACGAGAGTCTAGGGCATTGATATGGTGATGCCAGTACCGAGTGCACCCTAACGGATTGTCTCCAAACCTCGACCACAAGATCTTCAACTCTGATCGGAATACATAAAAATTGCCTTGTAAATATCAGCTGACACAATGGTGGAATTTTCAGGTGATATAGTTCCAATGAAATACATTCTAACGTTGCGGAATCGAGTTTATAAACTGTTGTCCGTGCAGATGTGAAGTGTTGGTACTCAGTGATACTAGTGTAGTATTGGTACCAAAATGCTAAATTTCATCTCTTAAATTGCTCCCAACCCTACACATAGGTAAAGGAAGCATTGTTTTCACTTTTGAGAGATGGAAAAGTTGTAGTTTCCACTATAATCAAACGGTTTTTTTTTTGTTTTATAGTGGTAAAATTTCCACTTGCGTTTTACGTTTTAGGCTATTCTGAACCACTTTCGTTCCGTGTCTTTTTCCTCTATCTCTGAGTGTGTATGTGTGTGTGTATGTCCGCAAATCTTAAAAACAATCTTAGTTCCACAATATTCAACCGATTCTTATGAAATTTTCGTGGAATGTGCGGGTTAGGGTGAAGATGGTCCCGCATAAGTTTTGCTGTTCCTAAATCAATATTTCACTCGGCGCATGCGCAAAAGTAAATTCCATGAAGCATCATTTTCTCATGCCCCCGTTGTCCGATCTCGTTCAAATTTGGAGGATAGTTGGAAGACGTTAATATTTGAGCGTTCCCTAGCAAATTCATCATAATGCTAACATTAGCAGCTACTGCGCATGCACGAATACGTATTATTTTGTTAAAACGAAAATAATTTCAAAAGTTTTCATCCAATTTTGAAGAAACCTTCAGGGAATGTGCGGGTTAGGCTGTAAATGGTCCATATTAATTCCATACTTCCCAAATCATTACTTCATTTTGCGCACGCACACAAGAATTCCTTCAAGCATCATTATTTTACGACCTGGTCGTCCAATCCTGCTCAAATTTTGTGCATTGTTAGTGGACAATGGTTTAATTAATCCTTTTTAATTTAAACATGATTGCATCATTATGTGCATGCGGTGTAATCCCAGGAACAAGGTCTAATTTTCATCTGATTTTTATTACATTTTCTGGGTATTTGTGGGTTAGGAGGTAGATTGTTCCCTACCAATTTCATTTTTCTCATATTGCTACTCCATTCTGCGCATGCGCTGACGTAAATTACTTCAAGCATCATTTCCCCGTTTTTTTAAAAACATAGTTACTGTGAAGCGTGAAATGGCGGGGTCTTAGAACTGTAAAAGTGTGAACCCTTCTCGGAGGCACGATGCGCCATGTGCTGATCATATATTACATACGGGGTTTAATAATTATAGACCAATGATCTGCGTAGAAGGGCTATCTAACACAGAAATAATAAACCATTGTGTAATAATTTGCAGCGTTTTTAGTTCGTGGGTCAGATTTTGTTAAGTACAGAAGGACTTGTAGTGTAGGTGTTATATTTGATTTTATTAATCCCTGAAACCAGGACGAAAGAGCGGTTCTGTTAAGAAATATTCTTTAAGTAAAAATAGATTAGTTAGACAGATAGATCAGAATGCTGTGTATAGTTTGGTGGTCTGGATGCTCGCAAACTCGCATCTTAAAATTATATACCATCAATAGTTGTCAATCCCCTAGTAAAAATTCAGAATCGTTGGAAAAATAGATCAGGATGATGTGTATAGTATGGTTGTCTGGATGCTCAGAAAAAATATAGCATCTTAAAAATAATATTGAATCCTAAATCAATCTTCGTAATAACATACAGATTGGTAGAACGAATGCATCAAAATGACGTTTAAAAATATGTTTCGGATTTTTGCAACACGATGCATAAAATAGATGCGGAGTTGGAATAGAACCCAGGACCTTTTACTCCACAGTACATCATGTTACCCAATAGACCACGGTGGACGTTGTTAAAATGTGAACAATCACATTACTTCGCTACGTGTCGTCGAGGTTTGGCGTCAATCCGCAAGAATGCGCTTGGAACGGAAATCACCATATAAATGCCCTACAATCTTCCGAAAATAAATTGGAAGTTACAAAAACACACTACAAACTATGGCAAACAACCGGAAAAGCTTGAACGGGACAGGCCGAAAAACACAGACAAATCCAGAACGGGTCAAAGTAAAGACTACCGTGTTCAGTCAACAATTTACCTATGTTACAATTGAGCAACTGACAGGTTCTGCTAACAACCCTTTAACTGCGATATACATACTATTCATGGACGTTATTGACACGAAAACAGTATCAAATTAGTCCTTGAATTTGTGCGATGTTTATTAAGGTTCTAAAAGCGAAACGTGCATAAGCATTTTTAGTTTCAATAAATTCTTCATTAGTAGCCTAAGTGGAGTAGAAGATTCGTATGAACACGGTACAGCGAATTACTCAGTTCTCAATGATTCAATACAGACAACAAGTAGCTCAGAGCGGACGATGCGTGACTCCGTGCGATTGCCATTAGCTTAATTGGGACAGAAAACGTGCAAGCTCCGCAAAGTATGTTCAGGTACATATCTTCCGTTGAATATTGCAAAACGAGTTCCTGCTCTCTAACCCAGTAATTGTGTTATTATTCCGAATAACCTTTAGGTAGCAGTTTTGATGGAATCTGTATACGGGACAAGCCCAACTGCAAAAAAAAGTATTATATAATCAGAAAAACATTCACATCTTGACTTCTATTTACATAATAATACAATTATAAGAAAAACAATGAATGTATATTAGTAAAGACTTTAAACCAAATTAATAAAATTAGAGCATTACATAGCATGAAGTGAGTAGATATTTTTGAGTTGGCAATGCGTGGGTAGACATCAAATTCAGGGTAGAAACCCAGAAGCAATCCGTAGAACGATGGAGGCGCTGAAGAGGTCGATCATAATTGATTGATTGTTGATATTAATTATTTGGAGTGAAAATTATGAGGTAAAGAAGAAAATTACGTGCTGAGAGCCGTGGCACACGGAAACAATCATATCCTGGTAGTAATTCTGCAAAATCCAGAAGACTATAAATTGAGGCGTTGAGAGCCAGAGTGGAACATTTCTCAAATCTTCCCGAAAATGAGTTATCTCATGGAATTGGTCGGTGGTTCTCTATCTATCGAATTATTATTGGAACTTTATTAGTTTCTAAATGTACTAAGAGATCACGTTACTTTTCATTTTGTCAAACTCTAGTTTCGAAATCTGTAGCACAGCTCAAAAACTTTTTTCCGTATCAAAACATGTAATGGTGAACTGATTAGCAACAAGTGAAGTGGGCGATGTGTGCTCTCCACTACATAGTGGTTGTTGAGAATTGGAGACCAATAGGTAAATTGTATTCAAAATTGGACAGTTATGTTGAGTCGCATCCATTGTTATTTATTTCTGTTGGCAACCACGTTCCCTGAATTGTTTGGTTTGAGTTGTAGTTCAAGAAAATATAGTTTGTTGTGTATCGTGTTCGAAGTTTCGTCAATTATATTAAGAATTTAAGATCCCGTGCCGTCCGATTTGATTCTTACATTTGTGGCGACCGAAAATCATTCAATCTGACAACGGAACAAATTTTGTCGGACTGGAAAATTCATTTGACCGAATCGATTGGGCAGAAATTCAAAGGGAGTGTAGCATCCAAAGAATTAAGTGGAAATTTAATCCCCCCTCAGCTCCCTGGTGGGGTGGATATTGGGAAAGATTAATTCGCATTTTGAAAGATCTACTAAAGAAAAATCTGGGAAATGCCAGTGTGACTTATGAAGAGATGTTGACTTTACTTTGCGAATGTGAAGCTATTATGAATGGACGCCCTTTAACCTATGTATCAGAAGAAGCTGACGAATTGAGACCTCTAACTCCGGCAATGTTCCTGACTTGTCTGCCTAACTGTGAAGTGGCGGATTTGGATCAGTTGGAAGGTTGCAGTCTGGAAAATAGGTGGAATTATTTGCAAAACATCCGTCAAAAACTTCGGTTGAGGTTTCAAAAGGAATATCTAGGTTTCCTGAAGTCTCCAAAAAAAGGGCGACATGATACTATTGAAGTAGGAGACATCGTTATTGTAGGGAGTGACAAAAAACGTCTGGAGTGGCCGCTAGCCAGAGTATTGGAGCTTATGCCAGGCCGAGACGATATCACGCGACTTGTCCGTTTAAAAGTGCAAGGTGGAGAGATTCTGAGGCCCCTCCAAAGGTTGTACCCACTTGAGGTCTACCCGGCGGATGACGTTCACTCTAATCCGGAGGATCTGCCAGAAGGAATGCCTTCAAATACAACTTTGGAACAAGACGTTCAAGAAGAAGAGGAGGCGGGCACGTCTGACTCGTATGAAGAAGAGGCCAGGACGATGACGCGAAGCGGACGAGTGGTAAAGAAGAGAGAAATGCTTGATTTGTGAAATTTTGTGAAAGTTAATTAGTGAATTGTTTGACTTGAATTTAGTTTTGAATTTCGAGATGTGTTGTGAAAGTGGTAGATGCCTAAACTACTGTTTACAGTTGAATAGGATAGCGTTAAGGAGAATGCAGTGTCAGAATGCAGGGTCCACTTTAGGGGGAGGGGTCCGGTTTAGTGTACTTTCCTCTAAACAGGGTGATTCCCTCGTGTTATAAGTTTTATTTGTCGAGTGCAATTCTTTGAACACAATTTAATAATTCATTTAATCTAAACTACTGTTTACAAACTGCTTGTCTCCAATCAACTACTTGTTTCCACATAACCAACAAATTCTTGCTTGTTTTCTTTTCTTTTCATAATTTTCTTATTCCAATGTTATTCATGATAGTTTCAATCTTGATAACGGCTTAGTGAAAATGTCAGCAACATTATTATTTGACGGAACGTATTCAATTTCTATGTCTTCTTTCCTGATCATGTCTCTTACGAAATGGTAACGAATGTCAATATGTCTAGAATGCGAACTGACCCTGTTTCCTTTCGAGAATTCAATTGCTGACTGGTTGTCACAAAGTATTTTTGGAATCCCATCGAACGAATGTTCAAGTTCTTTCAGAACGTTGCTCATCCAAACTATCTCCATCGCACTTGAGGAAACAGCCACAAATTCCGCATGCATAGTTGACAAACTAATGCACGTTTGCTTGCTTGATTTCCAGATGATAGGTGTACTACCTAACATTATGGTAAACCCAGTCATCGATTTCCGATCATCTTTATTTCCAGCCCAATCTGAATCTGAGTAGGCTACCATCGAATTACCCTTCCCATCGATGACGAATTCATTATCCACAGTCCCTTTTAAATACCGGAGGACTCTTTTAGCTACTACCCAATGGGGTTTTCCTGGATTTGATGAAAATTGCCCAAGTTTGGACACTGCATAGGACAAATCTGGCCTGGTGGCCTGTGACAAATACATTAATTTTCCCACGATTCTCCTGTACGGTATTTTTTCCATTTCTTTCTTCTCTTCAAAAGTTGTTGGACAACCTGTCTTGCTCAATTCCTGAGATGGATCTATTGGTGTTAAGGATCGCTTACAGTTTTCCATTCCGAATTCAGTCAAAATATTTTTAATATACTTGCGCTGATTCAACTTTATCGTACCATCATCTAGCCTCTTAACCTCAACTCCAAGTATGTAGTTCAATTCTCCCATATCTTTAATTTCGAAACTTCTCCTCAATAAATTCTTCAAATCATTCATAGATTCTTGGTCAGATGATACGAGAATTAAATCATCTACATAAACCATAATTATTCCCGTTCCTGATCTATTTTTGTTTACGTAAATACAGGGCTCAGACTTACATCTATTCATGCCACCTTCAAGAAGTTTTGAGTTGAGTGTCTCATACCACGCTCGACCTGACTGTTTCAGCCCATAGAGGCTCTTTAACAACTTGCACACTTTTGGATTTGATCCACTCTCTCTCAAACCTTCTCGCATCTTCATATAAATTTCTTCTTTTAAAATTCCGTTCAAGTATGCCGTTTTGACATCTATTTGGTGGATCAACCAATGGTTCTTCGCAGCAAGCTTCAGCAACAGTCTTATGCCGGGCAAACCTATGACAGGACTGTAAGTCTCATTATAATCTATTCCTTCTTGTTGGGTGAACCCTTGTGCAACTAATCGAGCTTCATAACGGTTAATACTTTCATCAGCAAGATATTTGATTTTAAAGACCCATTTGCAACCTATAGCAGATTTTCCAGGAGGCAAGTCGGTAATTTGCCGAACATTCATTGTTTCAATGGAAGTCAACTCCTCTTCAATGGCCTCTGCCCACCGGTCTCGATCTTGTCCAGACATAGCTTCCTTGTATGTTTTAGGTTCCTTCAATTCTATCGCTTGTGCACAACAGTATCTATCAGGTTTTTGAATTTTAGACCTATCTCTCAACTGTATCCCCTCATTTCCCCTCGAATTTACAAGTTGATTTTCTATAATTCTTGTTTCTTCATTTCCATTTTCTTCACTTTCCATCTCTGTGGATTCTTCATTTACATGATCTGTTTCACCATAGCCTGTTTCTCCCAAATCTTGAGACTGTGCTTCTTGTTCATTCACCTGATCTGGTTGAGGGTCTACCAAACTTCTTTGTTCTGTAGAATTTAAAACGAACGTTGCCTCATCTTCCAGTGAGAGTTCAATGTAATTACCTGTTGTTCTGTTTTTCTCTGAGAATGGGAATTTATTTTCTTCAAATGTGAAGAAAACTTACTTTTACTTTTTGCATGTCCCACATTCTATATCCCTTGGTTGCTCCAGCGTACCCCAGCAAAACACAAACTAAAGCTCTGTCATCGAGTTTTCTTCGAACTGGTTCCCTTGGAATGTGGACAAATGCTTTGCACCCAAACGGTTTCATATGCGACACGCTGGGTTTTTTCCCTGTCCAAATTTTTTCTGGTGTTCTACCATTATCTAATGGGCACCTATTTTTCACATAACATGATGTATTGACTGCCTCAGCCCAAAAACTTTTAGGAGCATTCGATGCAATCAACATTGCTCTGGTTAAATCCAGCATCGTTCTGTTGAATATTTCTGCAACTCCATTTTGCTGAGGACTGTAAGGGCAAGAAAGCTGACGAATAATTCCACACTTTTCCAGCTCTTCCTCAAAAGCCTTGTTAACATATTCGCGCCCGTTATCACTCCTCAAGTACTTGATTGTTTAACCAGTTTGGTTCTCGTCTCGGCCATAGATCTGACCTTTTTGAAGTAGTTGAGCACTTCATCTTTAGTTTTCATGAAGTAAACTACAGCTCGTCTCGAGAAATCATCAATGAATGAGACAAAGTACTTGAATTTAGATTTCGACTCAACAGGCAGACAACATACATCCGAATAAATTACTTCCAGCAACTCAGTCATTCTTACCCTTGATACAGGCTTCGCATTCCTCATCTTGATTTTTCAACACATTTTCTTCCAGGCCTCTCACTAACCCCTTTCTATACATTGTTTTAATTAATTCCTTATATGTCCAAGCCTTTGATGCTGACTTATACAGACAGCTTTAGTATTGACTTCCTGTTTCAGTGAATACATGTTGGCCCCGTTACGTGGAGCTTCTAACATCAATATATTTCGACAAAACACTTCACATACTCCATTCTGAATAACTACTTTGTAACCTTTCTTCTCAATAGTTGCAATTGACAGCAATCGAAAATTGAATTCAGGCACGTGATATACTTCTTCAAAATTTATGTCAAATGTTCCGTGATGAGTTCTCGTTTTGATTGATACTACCCCTTTCCCAATCACTGTACAATTAGTCCTTAAAGCCAAAGATCTGAGGGGTTGACAATTTCTCATATTCAGTGAAATCTGATCTGCTTGGCGAGAAATGGCAGCTTGTACCACTGTCCAACAACCATTCATCATCTCGATGAAAGTTGGCCGCATTTAAACATACTACATTCATAGACATGTTTTGGTTAAGGTTTTTCATTGGAATTTTATCATTATCAACACCTTTCCCGCCTGCTGATTTCTTCTTTGACTTGCAAAATCTGGCAATGTGACCTTCTCGTCCACAGTTGTAGCATTCCACAACAAACTTTTTATACTGCCGTATTAATAATGCATTACTTGATTCTCCTTCATCTCGTTTCAGTAATTGTCTTTTATACTCTCCGCACAGTATACTCTCTATTTTTTCTGGTGTGTAGTCCGCATCATCAAATATACATATCATACTGACTGTAGTTTCAAACTCATCGGGTAACCCATTCAATATGACATTACATACCTGTTCGTCGTTGATTCGATCGCTACCAGCTTTCACGATTTCTGATGCATAAGCCAGCACTCGAGTAATGTATGTTTCCATATTTTCAGTAGGCAACATCTTAGCAGAAAAGAGGCTTTTGGAGGCCTGAAGTCTTCTCAATTTGGTCTTCGGTTGAAATCTACTGGATAGTTTTTGCCATAAAATTCTAGGACACTCAATGTCTAGGATGGACTCCTGTATATCTTCAGTGAGTGATCTGGCAACCAAGGTATAAGCCCTTTCTTTCTTTTCCTCATCTATTTCATTAAAGACACTATCGTCTGTGGTTGAAACTACTTCCCACAACTTTCTGTTCTTCAATTCTAGTTTGAGATTAAACGCCCAAGTCTTATAGTTCTTTCTGTTTAACTTCACTATGCCACTCACTTTATCAATCTTCAAGTGATCTGCTGTACTCTCCACTGAATCAAAAAATTTATCGCCTCCTTCAGCCATTTCTGGGTCCATAACCCTTGTTATAAGTTTTATTTGTCGAGTGCAATTCTTTGAACACAATTTAATAATTCATATAATCTAAACTACTGTTTACAAACTGTTTGTCTCCAATCAACTACTTGTTTCCACATAACCAACACCTCGCAGATGCAAAAAAAAATTTGGGTAAAACTACATCAAAAATGGAGTAAAATGTCGTCAACTGCATATTTTTATCTCAATCAGTTCTCGAGATATGATTTTTTAAAGGTTTTTTCAGGAAAACCGAGTTTTTTTCCTTTTAAACTCAAATTTCTCCACTTTACTTCATTCAATTTTAAATTTTGACAACATTTTTGGAATCAAAATTAAATTTACTATAAGAATAGTGTAATTGGGTACTTGAAACGTACCATCCAAAGGCCCTCACATCAGCTCAAACATTGACGATTTTGAAAAAAGAATATTTCTGAAAATCTTTAAAACTTTACTACTCTTCCAAAACGTACCCTGGAAACTAGCAAATCTCATGAAAACTGCTTCGTCTAATACTCTTTCCAAAGGTATAATCAAGTTTACTTTTATTTTGTTATTTAGTGGAGAAAATTATGTTTTAATGTTAAAAAATGTGGGGTTTTCAATGAAATTGTTGGTTTTCTCGAAAGATGACCCTCCATGAACCTACGAGTATGGGGTCGGTTTCTATGTATTTTTTCAAGCTGTATCGAATGGTAACATTTGTAGATCTCTTCAACTCAGTTATAACCGCGTTTTACACTTAAAATCGCAAATATTTTGTTTGTTTGTTACGATTAAATGTATGTGTGTTATGGGGTAAAACTAGTTAAAATAAGTGTAAAACTCGATTATAACGTAGTTGAGAGATTCAACGTCATAATGCTCTAAGACTATTTCTAGTTTTAAAACCAACCAAATTTGGAAATTTGCATGAGGAATTTCGTTGCTGAAATGGCACAAGGGCACAGCTAAAGACTTCTTATTTCAAGTAAGTTCTTTTTCAATTTCGTATTCAATTGTTTCAGGATGATTATATTACTTTCCTGTGACCTTTCAGGTAGTTGAGAAAGTAATGCATTCCTACTTCAAGAAACTATTTACATAGTTGTGCCAATTTTATCCGAGTATATTAATCATTTCAGCCAAGCGACATTGAAGGGTTCAAATCGAGCCTAATTACCGTCGTCAAGTCTGACAGGCATTTTTCGATCCGGCAGTCGTCAACGTCGGTAGGTAGAAACCCACAGCCTGTTATCAGGTGAATAATAAATTAATCGCTCGGTTAGGAGGGCGAATCATTATTTCAAGGTGTCAGTACTTGAAGTGGAACGAAGGAGGTCCAGCTAGTGAAGAAAAGGCATTAAATAGGTATTCGTGCAGGTAGCCATTACTTCGTGCTGAATACTGGTGTGAGGGTGGAAGGATCACGGCTTCTTCCTTTTTATGTATATTTATTGACTTCACAACTAGTTTCGCCCTTCAATAGGCTTCATCAGGTTCTACAATATGAACAGATGGTTTTTTGAATAATGGTAGATACAGAGGTAATTATGTACTATTTGTTATCTATAAGGTACAGGCACTTACTATAGAGGGGCAGATCCATACGAGGTGTATTTTGTCATGTTGTTGCAGAAGTTATAATTTCAGTCTCAGAAGTTATAATTTCGTCCGATGGCTTGAAAGGGTGTAGAATTATGATCAGATAGTTGGGATATAGTTGTATGCTAGGTATGATAATTAATTTATGAACATAATGCTAGTGTATGAATGGGGCTTACCAATTTTGGGGGGAATAAGGTAGAGATCCAGCATGGCCTAGTTGTGAAGTCAATACATACATAAAAACGATGCAAATTATTTCACAAAGGTTTATTATTTTTTCAATTGAGTATGATCGTAGTTTTAGTTGGCTTACGTACGTCATAAGGCCCGTCCAGACTCCTCGGCGTGTCCTATTTCGAGTTGCCACAACCTATACTTCTATAATTATATACGCATGTTTAAATTTCTTCTATTTGAGCTCCTATCTATTCAAATAGTTATTGCCTTAATAATATCATTATCTAAGCACGTACGAAAAGTCGAGAGGATATGTTATTAAATATGCGTAGGAAAAGCATTGAAAAGCATTGGTATTCACACAAATATGACCTAGTAAAAACATATATTCATGCCTCGAAGGAACGCCGTACCCACCACAAGGTGCCGCGGCGCCTCCTCTCACTCCACCCCCCGCTCACCACTCACTGTGACCTCCTGCCAAGCGTGCCAGGCGTGCGTACGTGCGTAAATCTAACAAAGCCTTGAAAAAGACACTTTTTCGCCCGTTTTTGGCCCATAGCATCTATGCGAGTAAAGCGATCGGGATGGTTAAACGTTAGGACCAACTAGACCCCAAATGGAGTCTATGTGCGAAAGAACGGGTTTTTTAGGTCAATTCTTAGGCCTTTTATGGCCCGGACGGCGGACGGCGGACGGACATTTCAAATTTGGATTCTACGCACCTTGAAACGTAAAGTGACAAAGTTTGAGGGGGTGTTATAAAAATTGTTTGCTACACGATCACATAGGCTTATTATTGAAAATAATAATCCAAAAGGAAGAAGCCGTGATCCTTCCGCCCTCACACCAGTATTCTGGCATTTACTTCCAGTCCAGAGGGACGTCACTTCAAACTTTAGAAGAGAGGAAACGGTTGAATTGGGTGGGTTACCCCTCAAGGTCCTCAGTATACTCTGTGATCCTGACGAGTAAACGGTGCGTGAGTGTCATTGACCTTTTCATCCCCCCCTTTCCCACTAAAATAGTAATGGTTCACATTTTTTGCGGTCATTGAGACCGCTCCCTCCTTCCCCAGACCAGTGTCATTTTTCCGCTCCCTCCTACAGCCTTGGATTTTTCGCAATGGCAGAGAAAAATATCAACCCTAATGACCCCAATTTCGGCAACATTGTTCGTTCCGTTTTGTGTGAAAGTGATGGGGATGAATTTCACGAAGAAGGAGATGATTTTGACCAGGATGACTCGTTTGGGGATGTGATATTGACGATTCCGACGCAGATCCTGATTATGTGTATCAGGATGAAGATTCATTCCCAGAATCAGACGAGTTTGATTCCGACAATCTCCCACCTCCACAAGGGGTTCTCTTGCCTCCTATTACGTTACCGTCAAATGTCTAAATTTTATAGTTAAGTTGCCATTCTCTCCAAGTCAACTGATGTTTTTCGGAAATTTCCTCCCAGCTTAGATTCTTAGATATTTTAGCATGAATATGCTTTAGCCGTGACCAAACTACCGAAAAATGTCCCACGAGAGTGCAACGAAAGTAGCGCCAATAATTGTGATGATTTCCGCTTACAACCGAGTCGTTGCTAGGGATATGATACTTCGTCGTTTTTCATCCCACAAAATTCGTTGACCATTCGTTCGAAAGCTCTCGATTTATCCAACCATACTATATTAACTACTGCGAAGTGCGTGGCCAACAAGCTGAGTTATGAGCATGGTTATATGAATAATTGTTTACACACATGTGATCATTCTCAATTATTGATATTGTGAACATGATTGCAACCGCTTGTTAATTTCTGATGATTTCATTGAGCTGGTGTTTCGATTATGTGATTCATAGCAGGTGATCCGAATATTGCGAGAACGGTTAGATTTGTGAAGCGGTGGTTAAATTATTTTAATAGGTAATTTCTATACTTTACACTATAGGAAGCTGTAATTTCGTATGTAGCCTCTTTAGCCTCTTTCTATAATAAAGTGAATGTTTACTCGCGAGTTTCTATTAGGAGATCATCATCTCACAAGAGCTCAATCGTCGTGATCATTTCTATAATAAAGTGAATGTTTACTCGCGAGTTTCTATTAGGAGATCATCATCTCACAAGAGCTCAATGGTCGTGATCATTTCTATAATAAAGTGAGAGCGAGGAGCTAAAACATGATTCCATGTTTTAGGATTGATGGCAGAATGATAAACAGAGTTCAGAGGCCGATGGGGGGTCGGGTTCAGAGAATCGACGAGGAGTGAGTCGTGTACGGCTAAAGCATATTCATGTTTTTTAATTTTAGCCGTCAGGCTCAAAGGAACTGTGGCTTTTTTCACGAGATTTAGGTAATGTTTTTTCGCCATTTTTGTCCAGCAAATGTTTAAATTTGTATACCTTGTTCAATAATTCACATCTAAGTGGGTACCTACTTAGATGTGAGGTGTTACCCAAAGTTACCCGTGAGGTGAGGACCTAAATGAATCTTTCCCATGCGGGAAAAAAATTATATTATTTAATGATGGTATGCAATAGTTTCATCATTTTACCCTAAATATAAAACTTTTTCGATATGATAGTTCTAATGGTTGTATTTCTACTTTTTCTACCTCATAAATTGAATTCCAAGGTGGAACTATCGGCGGTCTGGATGACCGCTCACTCCTCTTGAGTGGCAGGGGTCGATTTGACCTCGCCCTCCTACCGAGAGCTCAAATCGTCCCTCCGGACTGAAGGTTGTATATTTAACCTCGTCGGTTTGTTGGTAGCAAATAACTGAACGTTACGCTAGCTTAGCTAAATTGATTTGTATTGAAAATGGAAATATTAGAGATTTTGTGCTTCTCGTATTCATTTTCTCGTATACGAAAATGGCCTTTCCGCAACGAGGAGAGGTTTTCGTTATGTGGAAACGCTTTTCGGAACGGGAAGAGTCAACTTTAGTCAAGCTCAGCTTGTTCGGAATAGTAATTACGAAACGGCAACTTGACAACAATGACCATGTTTATAATGAACATGAAGGTATTCCCCAAATGAAGTGTTTATTTATGCTGCGATATGTATAAATTAAAATCTCATTGTGGTATGACTAAGTTAACCATGACCTTAACGTAAAGAACCTCCATTTTCCTCATGGAGAAACGGAAGAGCTGAAACTCTACATTCAGCTTAACAGCTACTGGAGGAAAGTGCGATGCCGGAAATCAATAGCATGCCCGATGGCCAACAAACAAGTACCTACCACGCTCGATTTGTCGTCGTCCTTCTTTGTTTTCAACATAGGTTGCTTCAATAAAATTAATTTCTTTTTCTCAAAAAAAACTCGGCGCTCCGCGCCTCGCCAGGGGGCAAGCCCCCTGGACCCCCGGTTACCTCTATTTACATACTTCGGACGAAATTATTGAAACACAGAATGTGTTTGCGTTGTCGCGCAACCAAGTGACAACCAAACAAGCGTCATTGTTTACTATTCATTTATAACATCAATTTATGAATGAATGACATGTTTATTAAATAATACGGGAAAAATACATATTAACATTATTATATATAACAACATGCATACAGCTATAGACTATAAGTCTGTCTGCCGGGACAGACATCAATTTATATAGTTATAGTATGAAACTACGAAAATTGCGTTGTTAAAAAATCAAGCCTGGCTGGGATTCAAACCCACAACCTTCGTCTCACGAAAAAAAAAAAAAAAAAAAAAAAAAAAATTTCAGGCCTGGCCGGGATTCGAACCCACAACCTTCGTCTCACGAGAAAAAAAAAAAAATAAATAAATAAATTATAAAGAATTTTTAGCATGATTCCTATACTTATTGACATTTTATGTCTTTACTTTGGCAAAACATCAAGTAGTCAATCCCTTAGTAAATTAAACTTATTTCTGTTCTAGAACCAAAAATTTCAACCATGTATCATGTTTTCTCCTCGATATTGATTCGAAATTCTATGAAAACATCAGAAATTAACAAGCGGTTGCAATCATGTTCACAATATCAATTATTGAGAATGATCACCTGTGTGTAAACAATTATTTATATAACCATGCTCATAACTCAGTTTGTTGGACACGCACTTCGCCGTAGTTAACATAATATTGTTGGATAAATCGAGAGCTTTCGAAGGAATGGTCAACGAATTTTGTGGGATGAAAAACGACGAAGTACCATTTCCCTAGCAACGACTCGGTTGTAGGCGGAAATCACTGTAATTAATTTCTTGCGCAGAAAAAAATTGACTCGCAAAATTCGCTAGGACCCCAGGGCTAAAACATGATACATGTTAAAACCTCGGCGCTCCGCGCCTCGCCAGGGGGCAAGCCCCCTGGACCCCCGGTTACCTCTATTTACATACTTCGGACGAAATTATTGAAACACAGAATGTGTTTGCGTTGTCGCGCAACCAAGTGACAACCAAACAAGCGTCATTGTTTACTATTCATTTATAACATCAATTTATATAGTTATAGTATGAAACTACGAAAATTGCGTTGTTAAAAAATCAAGCCTGGCTGGGATTCAAACCCACAACCTTCGTCTCACGAAAAAAAAAAAAAAAAAAAAAAAAAAATTTCAGGCCTGGCCGGGATTCGAACCCACCACCTTCGTCTCACGAGAAAAAAAAAGAAAAAAAATTATAAAGAATTTTTAGCATGATTCCTATACTTATTGACATTTTATGTCTTTACTTTGGCAAAACATCAAGTAGTCAATCCCTTAGTAAAAAGTCAAACTTATTTCTGTTCTAGAACCAAAAATTTCAACCATGTATCATGTTTTCTCCTCGATATTGATTCGAAATTCTATGAAAACATCAGAAATTAACAAGCGGTTGCAATCATGTTCACAATATCAATTATTGAGAATGATCACCTGTGTGTAAACAATTATTTATATAACCATGCTCATAACTCAGTTTGTTGGACACGCACTTCGCCGTAGTTAACATAATATTGTTGGATAAATCGAGAGCTTTCGAACGAATGGTCAACGAATTTTGTGGGATGAAAAACGACGAAGTACCATTTCCCTAGCAACGACTCGGTTGCAGGCGGAAATCACTGTAATTAATTTCGTGCGCGGAAAAAAATTGACTCGCAAAATTCGCTAGGACCCCAGGGCTAAAACATGATACATGTTCAAAAAAACTCGGCGCTCCGCGCCTCGCCAGGGGGCAAGCCCCCTGGACCCCCGGTTACCTCTATTTACATACTTCGGACGAAATTATTGAAACACAGAATGTGTTTGCGTTGTCGCGCAACCAAGTGACAACCAAACAAGCGTCATTGTTTACTATTCATTTATAACATCAATTTATATAGTTATAGTATGAAACTACGAAAATTGCGTTGTTAAAAAATCAAGCCTGGCTGGGATTCAAACCCACAACCTTCGTCTCACGAAAAAAAAAATTTCAGGCCTGGCCGGGATTCGAACCCACGACCTCTCGCTTCCCGTCACACATTTCGTTCCCATCCCGCGTTCCATTTTCGGCTAGTTAGTCCATGGCATTCTGTGTTAAAAAAAAAATTTTTTTTTTTTTTGTATGCTTTACTCTTGAAATGTTGAATATTTACTTTATCTTAACAAATGCTTTTAATTTTATCGAGTTTTCTCTAAGCTTATTGTAATTAGCTACACTTTATTATTTCACAACTAAACTTTTCTACTACTACTGCTATATCAGAACATACATATCGTCACAAGAATTTATTTCCTTCTTAAAAATATAGAGGTTTCGATTAAATCAGGCAATCTTCATTTATCACGGTAGATTCACTGCGTATTCCGAAGCATGTTGAGCATGCTGTAGGCGCTGACCATAGTCTGTAACAGAATGAACGTTCGTTGATGAGTCACAATTATGTATCTATGCACATCAATACACCTAAGGGAAGTATGAAATCACTGGGACTATTTTACTCCTGATTTCTTGTACGATGAGATAGCGGATTTCGAATGCTATCTACAAATTGAACTACATCTGTGATTTCTATTGAATCCATAATTTATAAAATTCACCCTTTACAAGGCGTCAATAAGACGGCAATGCCTGCCTGGAGGAATTCTAAAGGATTTCGGTACTCATATGATTCACAATAAACAAGATAGAATATACTTTTAGCAAACTTTTCAAGAAAATTTGGCTATTACTATACAACGTTTCTTTACTTGTCCATTCTGGATTGTTTAAAACATACCCACATACAAATTTTCGGTCTTTAATTTTCCTCCTACGTTTCTTCCCAGGAACTGGGGTTTCTTTTGGAAGATGACTTAAAATTCCAAGCATAGTATACCAACAAAAGAGAGAACACAAAGCCAATATATCAATATCAAAGAAAATTTTAGGAGATTCATTGACTATTTTGCTCAATCTCAAGAGCGGAAGGATCCACTCCTGCACCTTCTCACTGAGTATAATCAACTTTTTATGTGTATAGGGTTTGATAAATGACGGTTTACAGTGCATTCCGTTTGTTTACAGTGCATTTAGTTTTAAATAAAATCCAGCGAGACGCTGGTCTCGCATTGCCAAGCCTTTAAAAAACCTACCTACATACCTACTAGATGTGTAGTATGATTCAGATTTAATGATTCAGATAAAAGAAAAAACGGATCATGTTTCATGCCAACAAAAATCCAGCTTCATAGGTTGAAGAGCAAAGAAATTTGCACTGGAGCTCACTCGGATGATATTAGAAACTTCCAATATGTAATTTGGTAATTATTTTATAGTTTCTCCTCCAGATGTTATCAACTACCCACATGTTATTAACAAGAACCATGACTACGTTTGCTCATTTCGCGGTCCTGCAAAAACCAATCATCCTAGTAAAAACGCTGCAAATTATTACAAAATGGTTTATCATTTCTGTGTTAGATAGCCCTTCTACGCAGATCATTGGTCTATAATTATTAAACTCCGTTTGTAATATATGATCAGAACATAGAGCATCGTGCCTTCGAGAAGGGTTCACACTTTTTCGGTTCCAGGGCCCCGAAATTCTACGCTAAGATATTTAAAAAATGAATAATTACCAATTTCGTCAAGCGCTACGCAATCTACAAATCTGTACCGATTTTTGTTATTCTTATTTTGTTCCATTTCGAATTCGATATAGTTTTGGAAAGTATGTCAGAATTGTCAAACTTCATCAAGAGAGGGGGTGAATATTGATGAATCATGATGTTTCAACTATTCCCGTCCGGATTTCGTGATTCTTTATTTGTTCAACTTTGAATTCGGTCTAGTTTTGGAAAATGTAACAGGAGTTTATTTCATGATGAAAGGGGGTGAACAGAGGGGGTAATACTGTTAAATCATGATGTTTTTACTATTCTCGTCCGATTTTGTACCGAGGGGTGACATCGATAAATCGTGATTTTTTATTACATGCATCAGACTCTTAGTGACTGTTTTTATTGTTTCATCATTTTTCCATACGTTTCAATCTTTTCTTCTTTGAGGGTGTCTGTTAGCACTAAAATACAATGTAAAATAACTATTTTAAGTTTTTCCTTCCTAATAAATTGAATTTATAGAGTAACAGTACTGTTTACTCAACTCCGTACAGAATACTTACAGAATAAAATGTTTCTCGACATGCTATCATACCAAGAAAGCCTTTCCCTCGTACTGATATTGGGTTTTGAGAAAATGTGATAGCATTCAGAACTATGCGATGATACCGGATGTCACAATCGTACCAGCACGTGTTGTACAATGCGTCACACACTTCCACGTTCTGGAAAATCAGTGCTATATTTAACGTGATTGTATGAATAGTTAAATTTTAATGCCTTGAAGTATCAACTACTCCTAATGAACATACTCAGAAACATACACAGAAACCAGATTGTTAGCTTAGTACCTACATTTTTCAGCATTATTATGTAAAATAGAGAAAAATGCAATTTAAGCACAAAATTGACCCTAGTAACGTCAACCACAACTGGTCATGACCAAGATGTTCAAGGAAGCATCCCAACGTATATATAAACATTTAACAGCCCATATATCAAATAATTCGCTCTGAAGAGGCCATGGATTGGCGAAAGCGCTCATTATAAGAGAAGCCTGAAAAATCTCTTCCCTCAACCAACCCATCCTACAGTCGGTAAGACTGGTTTTGAAGCTATTTTTGTACAGTTGTACGCCAAAAAGCCCGAGAAAGATAAGTGGAAATGGTGCAGAAGAAATGCAGCATAACTACGTACTGTGGGAGCCACCAACTGTGGAAGAATATGGAACCCACCTTGTTCGACATAACTTCCATTTTATTACAAATCAGAGCAGTACACAGGACTTGAAGGATAAGAAACCAAATCCCCCTCACCGCGCCTGACAGCTCCAAATCTTTCTAAGGCACAAATAAATGCAGTTGATAAGATAGATACAATATTGAACTAAGTTATTACAAAATAATAAATAAAAAATAAAAACCATGTTCCTAACTAATAAATAAATTAAAAACATTAAAAACTCAGGCAGGTAGCAAAAAATAAATAATGAGAAATTAATAAGTTCTTATCATCTATCGTAACAAAAATATATATTATCAAACAAATATATATTATCATTATTGAAGTATAATAGTACGTACTTTAATCAGAGGATAAGCTTCGCAGGCCATGATTATCGAAATGGACATAATCTCACAGAAAAACGTCGTTTCCAAATGTGGTTTTACCAATAGCAACTCTCTGAAATAATGTAATTGCAATAAGTAAGTAGTAAAATTATGAAGGTATTTTATTATTTGAATAAGCCCGTCATTGGTACAACATATTTTGAAGCTATATCGTAGGATCCAACAATTTTGGAAATAGATATTAGTGAATTTTTGCAAAAACGAGATGGAGAGGGAGAGATTGTGATATTTCACCCTACTTTTCGAAGATTTAGCAAACGTACTGTGAAATATTTCGTACATTTTAGAGAAGAAGATATTTTTCAATTTTGATCCGTTCCCATTAGGCGTATTCTTGAAATTCTTTTTAGTGAGTTAATATAGCTATATTTTTTGAGTTTTCAACCATTCATCAGGTGTGGCCGTAACTTTTATAATTTACGAATTGTACGAAAATTTGTTGTCGCGACCTGAACGGTTCGATCACTTTTAAATTCACTCCGAAGGTGTGTGAACTTTGTACGTATTGCAACTCCATGTCACCGTAACCTTAGCGTACTTCCAAGAGATATCACTATCCGAAACTGAGAGCTTTGTTGTAGTAATATCGGGTTATAGGAAGGAATATTATGGTCCAGAACTGCGAGTTCCGTAGGCGTTATATGGCTGATATATCATGGTCGAGAACTGAGAGCTCCATAGGCGTGATATGGGAGATGATGTATCGTGGTAAAAAACTGAGAGCGCTGTAGGTGTGATATAGGAAGGGATACAACGGCCCGGAACTGAAAGCTCCATTGGCGTAATATGGAAGATGAACCACGGTCAAGAACATGAAGCTCTGTAGCCGTGATATAGTAAGGATTATTATGGTTTGAAACTGAGAGCTCCATAGGCGTAATATGGAAGATTTTTTAGGATCCAGAACTAAGAGCTCCGTAGGCGTGATAAAGGAAGGCATATTATGGTTAAAAAGCTCCACAGGCGTAATATGGAAGATTTATCATGGTCCAGAACTGCTAGCTCCACGGGAGAAATATAAAAAGGAATATTATGGTCAAGAACTGAGAGCTCTTTAGGCATAATATGGGTGATGTATCACTTTCCAGACCGAAGAGCTCCGTAGGCGTGATAAAGGAAGGAATATTATGATTCAAACTGAGAGCTCCACAGGCGTAATATTGAAAGAAATATTGCGGTTCGAAGGTGAGAGCTCCGTAGGTCTAATATTTGAGGAAAAAATATCAGAGCAGAGTTTGAGGAGATGAGGTTTGTGAAATGATATTTCGGACGTCCTGAGGTATGAGAATCGTTTGGAGCTCAATTTAGGTCCTGTGTTTTCTTTTAGTCCCTTGAAGGCCAAATGGAGTGACTACCTCGTGGTCGTTTCCGTCTATCTCCAGGGCCGTTAAGGATGAATCAGGCTCAATAACGTGTTTTTTGGCAAATGAGATACCTATATTATTCACAAATTGTTGGGTGACGCACATTTGAGATCACCCTTGAAAAGTTGAAAAGAGCGTTAAATTTTCCATCTCCCTATTGCAAGTAGAATTTGGCCTGGAAAAAGCCCAATTTGACTTGAATTTGTTAGTTGGAGGAACACTAAGGTTTAGTGATAGAAAAAAACATTTACCAATAATTCCATGCAGTAATATAATAGGTACCTCTTGTGATATGCGTGCCTGAGAAGTTCAAGAAACAAAGCAGTGTGAGTTTGACGAAAATGGACTCGTACTATGTAGATATAGCTAGTTGAGATTGGAAATTGAACTTGAAATTGGTTCTTGGTAAAACCTGAACTGACAAAACTCTCAAACGGCCTTTAATACGAACGGAACATGGAGAGAATGTAGCTGATTATTACTCTGGTGTTACTACCACACCTTTATACTAATGAACAGTAAGGAAAGGTGAATTAGAACATTAGTTTGGAGTCTACCAAGGCACTGTCTTACTTTTGTCCAGGTAAGGGAAGGAGTGAGTCGGGAGCCGTTAAGGCACCGTCCTACTCGGATAAGAAGGACAAGGTACCAGAGTCCGAGAAGGCACCGTCGTCTCCGGTTACGTCTATGGACAAAGATAGGGTGGGTTGGGTAGGTTGGTTGAGCAAATAACAAGACAATGTTGAAGAGCGAGAGTGATAGCTTCGCTTGGTTTGCAGTGGGTTTTCTAGTGGCAATCTCTCCCTCTCTTGGGCTTGTTGCCCTTTCCTCTCCTCTTTGCTATCCAGGCTTCTGGGTGCAAGCCGATCGGTTTCTACCTTGTTTAATAAGCAAAAATACAAGTCACATAGTTCAGGCATAGCAAAAAACTAATAATAACAAATTCCTCAAATGTGTCTCGACGGTTGAGGCTCCTGGAACATCACAATAAACTGACCTTATGAGCTCCTGATGATGGGCGACGCTTTCCTTAAAGAGCGACAACATACTGTCGCTATGAGAGAGACCATATTTAGTCGCCTTCTGAGCGGCCAAATCCTCAATCCGCCGTAATCCCAGTATGACGACGTCAAATTGAGCGTTCAATTGGGTAGTGATCGCCAGCATGAAAAACGGCACAGCAGCTGAACCGGAAATTAAGTGAGTTTGGTGGTTTTTGTACATGTAAATTATCAAAAATCGTCGAGGTGAATAGAATTACCCAGTCAGTTCTAGCAGCATGTGGTTTCATAATTCCTCATGTCCATGCAAACAGTATGACTTATTCTCCATCAAATAGTTATCTTACGTGTGATATATTGACATAACAAATTAAATTACATAAGAAAAATGTCAAGATACTGGAACCTTTCTTGAATGGTTATTTTTGGTTACTCGAATAATTACCCGAAGAGCCAGCAACTGCAGATGCTAGCTCTTCGCGTATTTTTACAAGTATTTTTACGCGTAAGTAGACGAATAACCAAACGCTATCGTCACGCTGAAGTCTTTTCAGTATTTCAACGTCAACGATTCTCTTGAATTCGAGATCGAATAGAAGACGACTGAATTCATTTTACATAAATTTACACTCTGCTTCATCAGCTGTCTTCACAGGCATCGATGTTCGAGTAAACAGACCCATGACCTAAGAAATAAATTGTATTCACCAACGCCCATATCTCGTTGAATACATCGGTTCTCGTCTGATCACCGAAGTTAAGCATTAACAAGATATATATTTGGAAGAAAATTACAAAAATAAAGGCATATACTTCAAATATTTCAAAAATAAATTCACACTTCTATTAGAGTCTCTTGTCAGGTCCAGCTTCCACCCTGGACAAACGTATGAAGCCTTCAACGAAGGATCATAAATGAATGGGAGAAACCATTCAAAGGGGAAGGGGGTTCATCCATACGGTCACATCTTCATATTTTTTCATTCTGTGCCCCATTATAACCGTCTGCTTGCGGGGTTTGGCTCATCGTGGAGCATATTGGGAAACGCTACGTTACACTCTTTTCAACTCTTTTGAAACGACGCCAGTTCGCTCTAGTGGAGGTTCGGAGAAGGTGGTATCAGTTGTTTTGTGTGTGATCAGTTGTTTTGTGTGTGATCAGTTGTTTTGTGTGTGTGACCACCCCCCCACCCTTATAGGAGACACTCGACATACCTAATACTCGTCGGACTCTTGGTGTGGGAATGAGAGAAGAAACGACGCCAGTTCGCTCTAGTGGAGGTTCGGAGAAGGTGGTATCAGCTGTTTTGTGTGTGATCAGTTGTTTTGTGTGAAACACGCTCAGTAGCCCAGCCAAGTATGCGCTCTGGAATCCCCATTTTCAACAGTGGAGACACCGACTTCTTCGCCCAGACACCCCGCCATGTTACAATAGCAGGTATTACTGTTATAGTAGCCACCTCCCGATCAGTCAGCGCAGCCACAGCAGCAAGCACATCAGGTCTGGAATATTTGGACCGTTTCTGCTCAAACATATCTTCCAGAGATCTAACTCCTGATCCAGATACGATCTCCACATCTATAACAGCGACTGATCCCGTTCCAGTACAAATCACGAGGTCGGGTCGACATCCTCTTCCATTGACCGTGAAGTGTGGCTCCAGAAATATTGACGTTGCCAACAATTCACATACGGAATTGTGTCTGGCCACTCTAGGGAGTCGTACGGATGCACATGTCTGCAGTACATGAGCCGCTGTCTCTCTCACCCTACACCCAGCCCTGCTTGTAATTTGCTGCTGTTCACGTCTTCCTCTAGTTGTTCTCATTCTTGAGGGCAGTGATCCGGAGTGAACACGGACCATTCTCCGACCTTTCCATGAAGGTGATGTCAAATGGGCATCCCTCTACCAAGCACTGGAAGGTCTTGCTTCCCGAGATCTCCGCAGTTCTGCTCCATCTGTCGTCTGATGCAGCATTTCAGCCCTCTTCAAAACGCCGTTCCTGGGCTGTCTTGAAAGTGTTATGTACCTCTCCACCAACCAATACCGAAGTTAAGCAACGTCGGGCTTGGTTAGTACTTGGATGGGTGACCGTCCGGAAGCGCCCCAATTTCGGCATCTTTTTTATTTTTTGTCTCATCATTCAATTTTTCATCTATCTACATCAAGTTTACTTAATCAGGCCTCTTTGGATGGTTCGTCTTGAGTGCCTTCCCTGCATTATAAAATCGTCGTTTCCATTATCTGAGATGGTGACTAGTTCAAATTCAACTACCAACCTACTCAATTAGCTGAACTAACAACAGCTTTCGGATAAAGTCGCATTATTTAAACTTAAACGAGCTCGTTGTCTGAATCTTTGTGGTGGCAGATACAATTTTGTTGTACGAAATGTACATGCAGATGCCTACTTCAAAATCGGAAAAGTATCGATAACTGCATTCACTCCCAAGTAGGTGAACAGGATAGCTGGCTTTTGGACGATGTACGTACTTTGTTCATGTAATCAACGAAATTTGATTTAATATCACAATTAGACTTATCATAGGTTTAACTTTAAATGGGGAAAGTTATTAGACTAGTTCAGGGAGAACCAATACTCTTAAAACTGTGATCTTTGTGTCAGGTTATGATGACAACGCGTAGGACGGGATTTGTACTGTGAATAGATTTTAAATCTCCCGCTAAGTTTGAATTTGCGCGGTATGAGGTTGGCCTCCACAACTGCCTACCATAGTGAGACTGAGCAAGCGACAGCTCCACCATAATTATTCCGAGGACTGTTGTAATGGAATTAGTTCTTCCCAACCTGGTACCATTATGTTATTTTTATTGTTTAAATGAACATTGAATATTATATTTAATGGGTAAATGAAGAATTTTATTTTCCCAACACATGGGAACGACTTTCTCGCCTCAGAGCTGCTGCCGCCTACAGGACTCGCGACACAACTGCTCGTTTCCTTGGTCTTCTCGTCTGCGCTCCGTACATGCCATATCATCTCCCGAACTTTAGCTTTTCATATAAAATCCTCCCGTGAATTTCAATGGTTTTAATAACCAGCTCAGTTGCCATAAAAGCAAGTCTCTCTTACCGCTGTCTCCACGATCTTCTGACTTCAGAGAACCTCGAGTTCTGGTGGAACAACTTCGCCTTTTGGCAGATCCGCCGAAGTCATCAAGGACCAAGACTTTTGCCTGGTGGAGAACATTCTTCGGGGAAAATTCACCGCATCACCGCCCTCGATAGTCTACTCTACATCATAAATTCTACGTGTGGCGAATCAACTACCGTACCGGTATGTCCCGCAATTTAGACTTGATCAGACGTCCGAAATACTTATGTGAGAACGTGCAAAGAATAAGCATATTTCGTTTATTTTATCAGTTTTAGATACCTACCTAACAGACTGGTTATCTCTCGGATTTGGAAGCCTGCCGTCATCCTTTCCTTCCTCACCTACAGTTCTTACCTACTGCCTAGTGTAACATATATAATAGAATATATTGTTGAGTAATTCCACGATCGTCGGAATTTAAGTAAGTGTCAGCGTTATAACTTACCACGAACTAGCGATTTTGTACAATACCTAATTAACTTCCCGAATTTGACTTCGTATCTTTTCCGTATTACCGCATTTATTATACCTGTGACATTCCGATCCCTGAGTATTTCCGATTTACCTGTAATATATTTTTGTAAACAAGCAAATTTATTTCCTTTCATTTTAGCGGAATAAAATTCGCTTAAAACCAGATTTGAGAGTTCATGTTTGATTATTATATTCTTGGGTTCATCCCCACTCTTGAAGTTTAGTTTTATTTTGTCACAGAGTCCAACAGAAGCATTTTTCCCACCTACGTGTAGATATGCCCCTTTTTCGTACACGCGTTGTTCTACTCGTTGACGCGAAAAGTCCCGCATACGCAGTTGGTATTTCCGTCTTTTCGCGTACAAGGGCAGTTTTTTAGACGAAGAAAAAAAAAAAAACTCTCTAAATCCTAGAGGGTCTGGTGATAAGCTAATCAGCTTTGGTAATCAGATCGTAAACGGACGAGTTACCCAATGACGAGTGTTTGTGAGACAAAAATCGCTCTAACGTCCGATTAAGCTCAAACATAGTGCCTCGTTAACTTAAGTTCTGCATTAAATAAAACGGTGAAATCGGACCTGTTAGTTTTTAGTTTTAGTCAAAAAAAAAAAAAAAAAAAAAAAAAAAAAAAAAGGACAAATGACCTGAATGGCTATTACAATACTCTTATTCTTTGAAATTTGTCAGAGCTAAAGGAGTTTTCATTCCACGCATAGTGAAAAAAGAATGAAGCCACATTTAACAAAGTATGCATGTGCATGGTACTATTTGGAATAATAAAATGCAAATCCTGCTGTAGTTTCCTTATGTCTTGATAATGGACCTGACTCGCATTAGAAAAAAAAGTGTTATCCTAAGTGGATTTTTAGGAATCTGGCTAACTTTCGTTTTCCAAAAAATCAGCTCAAGGGATCTAAGCTGAAGAACAATTTTTCCTGGCAGCAGTAAAATTTCGTTTCGATTATATATCTGTAGGGTAATTGCAATAAGACGTAATGGAGTTTGTGCATTCACGATGAGTACAATCCACACCTACCTATTACATGAGAGAGCAATATGCCGACAATTTGAAGAA
Organism: Adelphocoris suturalis; assembly: GCA_030762985.1. Taxonomy (NCBI): domain Eukaryota; kingdom Metazoa; phylum Arthropoda; class Insecta; order Hemiptera; family Miridae; genus Adelphocoris; species Adelphocoris suturalis. The sequence continues at coordinate 13,875,994 of CM061048.1, read as the reverse complement.
GTAAAACAGCATACAGTACTACATCATCCCCTTCAGGAAGTGTCCACGGTAACGGCAGCTGCTTCCACGACTGTCCAGCGATGGCCGCCATGACGGGTTTTGTAAGCAGCATCAGAGGAAAGTTGACAGTGAATAATAACGCGTATACAAATATTTCCTTCCGGGCGCTGTCCCCGGCGTTGCGTATTATGGTATGCTCTTCTGTTAATCCGTATCTGAAATGATTAGTTCCTAGTAGATCTTTAAAATAATTTTAATAACACGTGATGGGTAAGGGGGCTAGCGTATATTCAAGTCAACCTATGCAACACACAGGCGAAACAGCTAGGGGAACATAATATAATACTGTAAGCTACAAGAATTCGCTCATACTACCATGCTGCATGTATGGAACTTTGATTTCATTATGGGAGGAAGTAAATGGAGAGGGGAAGTACTTTTATTCCGTGATGTTCAACTATATTCATCCGATTTTCGTGACGGTTTTTCTGTTCAATCTAGAATTTAGTCTAGGAATGCAACGAACCTTGGGAGTTTTTCTTGAGATCTTTCCTTGCACCCGGTAAATCCACCAAAATCGTACACAAACCAAACATAGGTATGTTCCTGTAATACATGCATTATTCACCAATATGTTTAGTAAGAAAATCTCACTAAAGTAAACGCATTATTACGAAGTCATTTTACCATTATTATTTACCTATTTAATAACCATTTATTTAAATATTAATTTTTTGTCGGTGGATATTCTTACCGCGTGGTCATGTGGCATTTGCTGAGGTACTCAAATAGCCTCTCTACTCGTTCCGGACCGAAAACGGTCTCGTTGAGGAGGAAGGAGATCAACATGACTTCGACGATCACGGCTTTGAAGTTTTCCAGGGACTCTCCAAGCTCCTCACTTTTCACTGCTGATACGAAGCAACCCAACAGAAACAGAACCACCGTGATTGCAGTCACGATTACTTTGGGTTTGCTCAATTTCCCTTGAGAAGATTTAGTGAACGTCAGTGTGTAATAATGATGCTTTCGGTAGTCGACTATATTGTCGAGAGGCCCACTTTGTTTACTCATATTTTGTACGACCTTTCTAGAAGTTGGTAAGAAATGTTTTATCATAACAATCCAATTTATATTCAACTTGCATGGGTCCTATCGACGATTTTCATTATGCAACCATTGAAATTACTATTTTTAATAAATGTTTAGTTACTCCAGAGCCCTTTAGAATTTTATGTCATTAACGTGAAGAGTAAATTAGGTAATTTCTACAAAATACGTCGTTGTTTCAAGAACAAAAAGCTGTGGTCGAGTGCGAGTTCGTATTTTTACGATCCTCGAATTTTGATTTCATTCGTAGAAAATATATTTCTGTAGCGCTTGTGTATCAGAACAACAATAATAAACAAATAAAACACTGAAATTGAACACGATTTTATGTAGATGAGGCCAAGTTGGGTTAAAAATACCTGGTTTAGTATAGTAGTAGAGTTTACTATTCATCATTGTTTATGGAGCTATGAAGTCCGTGAAATGTGCGATAGTTTGGAGGAAATTCTGGAGGAAATAGGTCTGTTTGGGAAATGCAATGGTAATAGAAGAGAAAAACAATGATAGCGCAATGACCACAATACAGGATGGCTATGAACGGCCTGCTGCAATTCCGCACTCTCCTGAACTACAAGTAGTTCCAATCGCAGACGCACTGCCGCATTTCCGCACATTTTATACATGTGACGGCAATGAGAGTTGTATGGGACCGTTTAGAAGCTGCCCTGCACAACCGCTGAAAATTTCATTGAAATCGTTCCGTTAGACTAAGAGTTTTGCCTTTGCCAATCTATATTAGTTTCGCGCTTGCGCAATGGTTATTACACTACCAATCGCGATGTAATTTATAGGCTATTTTTATTTATAGTAGTCTATACAGGGTGATTCCCTCGCAGATGCAAAAAAAATTTGGGTGAAATTGCATCAAAAATGGAGTGAAATGCCGCCAACCGCATATTTTTATCTCGATTCATACTCGAGATATGATTTTTTAAAGGTTTTTTCAGGAATACCGTGTTTTTTTTTTTCATTTTAAACTCGGATTTCTCCACTTTGCCTCAATTAATTTTAACGTTCAACCTCATTTTCGGTATCAGCATTAAATTTCCTATAAGAATAGTGTATTTGGGTTCTTAAAAAGTACCATCCAAAGACCCCCACATCAGCTCAAACATTGACGATTTTGAAAAAATGATATTACTGAAAATCTTTAAAATTTTACTACTCTTTTAAAAAGAATCCTGGAAACTGGCAAATCTCATAAAAACTGCTTCATCTAATATGCTCTCCAACGGTATTATCAATTTTACTTTTATTTTGTTATTTGGGGGAGAAAATAATGTTTTAATAGTAAAAAAAGTGGGTTTTTCAATGAAATTGTTGGTTTTCTCGAAAGATGACCCTCCATGAACCAACAAGTATGGGGTCGGTTTTTATGTATTTTGTCTCGCTGGATCGAATGGAAACTCTTGCATATCTCTCAACTACGTTATAATCGAGTTTAACGCTTTAATTAACTAGTTTTACCCCATAACACACATACATTTAATCGTAACAAACAAACTAAACATTTGCGATTTTAAGTGTGAAACTTGGTTATAACGGAGTTGGAGAGATCTACAAATGTTACCATTCGATACAGCGTGAAAAAATACATAGAAACCGACCCCATACTCGTAGGTTCATGTAGGGTCATCTTTCGAGAAAACCAACAATTTCATTGAAAAACCCACATTTTTTAACATTAAAACGTAATTTTCTCCACTAAATCACAAAATAATAGCAAAGTTGATTATACCGTTGGAAAGAGTATCAGACGAAGCAGTTTTCATGAAATTTGCCAGTTTCCAGGATTCGTTTTGAAAGAGTAGTAAAGTTTTAAAGATTTTCAGAAATATTCTTTTTTCAAAATCGTCAATGTTTGAGCTGATGTGAGGGCCTTTGGATGGTCCTTTTTAAGAACTCAAGTACATTATTCTTATAGTAAATTTGATGCTGATTTCGAAAATGTGGTCAAAAGTTAATATTGAATGAAGCAAAATGGAGAAATTTTAGTTTAAAAGGAAAAAAACACGGTTTTCCTGAAAAAACCTTTAAAAAATCATATCTCGAGAACGGATTGAGATAAAAATATTCAGTTGGTGGCATTTTACCCCATTTTTTATGCAGTTTCACCTTTTTTTTTTTTTTTTTTTTTGCATCTGCGAGGGAATCACCCTGTATTTATAGGCTGCTTGGGGGACCCGCGGAGCAGCTGTGAGGGCGCTCTAAGATCTGTTGGAACAAAGCTAATGACAATGATAACTCTATAAAACATGATTACTTACAAATTTTGTTTTTCCACCCATTCCGATTTTTCTCATCCCCTAATTATACATATGAAGACCCCAATTGTCTATATTGTTCTAATTATATTGCGAACAAATACAAACGGACACCGAAACAAGTAGGGTAAAAGCACCAATTGTTGACACTAATCCAAATGTTGACACTTCAATTTCAAAATGTAAAAATAAGGTATTGTGCCACTGTAGGTACTCGAAATTGGCGTCATTCTGCTGATAAGAATGTAGTTATTGAGGTCAGTCTCCTTCACTAGTTATAAAATCATATATAAATCATCTAGCTGATATTGAAGCCGATGACAGCTGCAGCAGATACTCCAGCGACGCCAACCTTGTCCCACATCTTAGTGATTTAAGTCAACAAATTTAGACTTTTTAAGCGAAATATTGTGAGTAAAAGTTACCATTTCACATCGTCTGCTCTATGAATAATATAAGGAAGAATGCGTAAAGCATTAATACCCTAAATTTCAATAGAAAACCATGGTTATGTTCGGTGTCATCATTAGGTCCCACAAAATAGTTTAGTGTCCTAATGTTGACACCTGTGTCAACACTAGGGGAAACAGTTGATTTGGTTGCTAAGGTGATATTTGGATTTGAATAATTTCGTAGTGTATCAGGACGCTTGAATTTTTCAATTCAACGAAGTGGAACCTTAGGTTGACATCGTCTGATCCCAATGTTGACATTCGGTTCCTAAAGTTGACATCAACTTTTTTTTTTTTTTTTTTTTTTTTTTTACTTGCATAGAAAACGTTATTTTATCAAATACATTAGGTTGGTAGTTATTGTTGTGGGAACAGAACCTGTTTGTTTTTAGACCCGTACGAAGAAGATGAGCTGATATCATTACCAGCAGGGACCAGCGAACAAAGCGTACCTTAAAACAGTGTAGTCGACCAGGCAAAACGAAGTCCACAACGCTGTGTTGTTGAGAAAACCACCACCGTGGAAGAAATAGGACGTTGTGCCGTGACGAGGAAGAGTGGTGACAAGGAAGAAGACAGGGATGTTGCCCAGCAGAATACCGTACCTGAAGGAAGGGAAGAGGAATTGCCAAATGAAGTGGAGCCGGTGGAGGAATCGCTGAAAGAAGATGAACTGATATCATTACCAGCAGGAACCAGCGAACAAAGCGTACCTTCAAACAGCGTAGTCGACCAGGCAAAACAAAGTCCACAACGCTGTGTTGTTGAGAAAACCACCACCGTGGAAGAAATAGGACGTTGTGCCGTGACGAGTAAGAGTGGTGACGAGGAAGAAGGGACAAATTAATGAAGGAGACATGGTTGTGGCTGTGTTGCCTTACAGAAAACGGGAAACGGAATGCGTTTGCCTGGTTTTCAAAATTGATTCTGGAGATAATGCTGAAGTAACACCACTTCTTCCCTGCAACAGGCTGAGGACGGTTTTCAAGCCTTCGAGCAACGGGAATCATCTCCTATCGGTCAGCAACGTACAATATAAACTGCCCAAGCCCAGATATTACAGGGGCAATCCCGATAAATTTATGTTCCCAGTTTCTGTATCTGTTCCTCTTTAATTTAATTAGGTAGGTATGCTAACAATTTACTTACCTTCTTTTCTGAAATGTCACATACCTTCTTGAAATATATTTTAACATGTTCTGAATCACTTTTGTTCATTTATGCCTTGAGTAATAACTTCAGGAAAGCGAAGGGTCAATATTTAAATTGGTGTCAACATTAGGAACTGCTAATGTCAACATATGGAATTTTCGCAGACAAATGTGTCAACATTGGGTGCAAAAAGCCATGTTTGAAAAAATTCGTTTGTGATAATAAAAAAAACTGTTTTGGTAAGTCCAATACGTGCAAAAATTCATAATAACTACCTAAAAGTTTTATTTTCTTGAACACTTTTGTAGAACGCAGAATTGAATGATTTGTCTTTCTTATAGTGTCAACAATTGGTGCTTTTACCCTACCTAGCGGTTTTTTTTTTTTTTTTTTTTTTTTTTGTTTGTTACATAAAATCTGACGTTTATTTACAGCTGACAAATGTGATGCAATAAAAATAACAGCCGCGAGAGTTGAATTCATAAATATTCGAAAAGCCTTCACCAGTCTGAAAATTACGTCATCTGTATTTATTTATTTATTCATTATTTTTACTGGCATTCTCAATACAAATTTATTATTGTGGTAATTGAAAGAAAACAATTCTAAAAAGGAAAAAGAAAGAGATCTAGAATGTAAGTACGTCAAGCTATCAATGTAACTACAAATAAGCGATCGAGCTTGCGAGCAATCAAAACACTCTATGTTATATAAAACCCATCGTTATTAATTTAGTTGGGGCTCACAGATAGGCACTTCAAAGAATCAAATATCATAATTACTAATGAACATTGTTGGAAGCGCCTTGGTCTCTCTCACTCTCTCTCTCTCTCTCGCTCTCTCTTTCTATTGGCAACCGCCTGTAATTTCGACTGTTTTGTCTATTGAAACTACATCTTCGATCGGCTTTTAAATTGTTATTCTTCCAATGTGTAAAATGACCTCTCTTTTACAAATTATCAAAACCAGGCTCAAGAGCATCAAGTGCATAAAACTTGGGCATCTGAATATAGAATCGGTTCCAGCGCATCTCGATGTGTTGCAGAATTTTTGCACAGATTTGACATTTGATGTTATTGTACTGTCAGAAACATTCCTCGAGCCGAATATTCATATCGCGAAGATGTGTTGCGCTTTTAGTGAAATCATCGAATTTTAACTGCACTGAATTGGCTCTGCAGGTTCTGATTATATATTTATTCAATTAAAACTCAACACACGCTCTATTGTGGTCGTAGTTGTTTATAGACCACCCAAACATGGAAGAATCGATGAGGTTTTCCGGATTATCGGCCAATCATCAGCACATTGTGGTTCTCGTTGACTTCAACACAGACATGTTTGCGAGTAATCCATATGCGAAACAATTTCGGAGACATATAGAAAAAAATAATCAAATCTACCTACCACTATCTGTGACGTTTCATACACAACATTCGGCTTCGCTTCTGGATCTAATTCTCACAAATGATAAGAGTTCAGTAAGAGATTTCGGTCAAGCAGTAACTCCAGGATTTTCTTATCACAACTTCATATATTGCGTAATCAGCATATTCAAAGACCAAATATAAGATATACATTTCTTAGATCGTAACAGAATTTTGACAAACAGAAATTTATAAAAGAGGCAGGAGCTCTCCCATGGAGTCGCGTGTTCGACGAACCGATATTGATCTAAAAGTGCTGATTTTTAATGAGATGGTGCTAAGTCTATATGAAAGGCACTGCCCGCTCGTCAGAGTAAAATTCAAAAGAACACAAGCTTTATGGATTTCTGAGGAAATCAGAATTATTACGATAGAGCGATATTTGGCATTTAAACATATTTGAGGTATTTGAGGAATGAAAATAAGAATAAATCCAAAAAATTGCGTAACAGGGTGAATTAGTTATTACGATATGCAAGAAATGATAATAATATTAATAAAGTAATAAGTAATAATAATAAAGAAAGATACAAAAAACTTAATTCGTCCGTCTGCCACATTCAAAAATTTTTCTCTAAGTACCAGATCAAGTTTTATGATATATTAATAAAAAAATCCCACAAGTTGCGGAGGGTGGTGATGGTTGGATTTCGATGGTTTCGGCTGTAGGACCCATGACTAGTTGAATGAGACGAGAGTCTAGGGCATTGATATAGTGATGCCAGTACTGAGAGCACCCAAACTGATTGTTTCCAAACCTCGATCACAAGATCTTTAATTCTGACCGAATCGGCTGTTATAAAACCAATAGAATTCTCACTTAACGAAATCGAGTTTATAATCGCTTTTATCTAAGAAATTTTGGTTTATTATTTTCAATAATGAACCTTTGTAATCGACCAAGGAAAAAAAATTTTTGTAACCCCCCCTGAAAATTTTTTGGTTTACGTTTCATGATACGCAGATTCCAAAAGTCGAATAAAAAAAACGCTGCAAATTATTTCACAAAGGTTTATTATTTTTTCAATTGAGTATGATCGTAGTTTTAGTTGGCTAGGGTACGTCATAAGGCCCGTCCAGACTCCTCGGCGTGTCCTATTTCGAGATGCCACAACCTATACTTCTATAATTATATACGCACGTTTATATTTCTCGATTTGAGCTCCTATCTATTCAAATAGTTATTGCCTTAATAATATCATTATCTAAGTACGTACGAAAAGTCGAGAGGATATGTTATTAAATATGCGTAGGAAAAGCATTGGTATTAACACTCAAATATGACCTAGAAAAAACATATATTCATGCCTCGAAGGAACGCCGTACCCACCACAAGGTGCGGCGGCGCCTCCTCTCACTCCACCCCCCCCGCTCAACCCCCCTCACCACCCACCGTGACCCCCTGCCAAGCGTGCCAGGCGTGCGTGCGTAAAAAATACACTTTTTCGCCCGTTTTTGGCCCATAGCATCTATGCGAGTAAAGCGATCGGGATGGTTAAACGTTAGGACCAACTAGACCCCAAATGGAGTCTATGTGCGAAAGAACGGGTTTTTTAAGTCAATTCTTAGGCCTTTTATGGCCCGGACGGCGGACGGCGGACGGCGGACGGCGAACGGCGAACGGCGGACGGCGGACGGCGAACGGCGGACGGCGAACGGTGGACGGACATTTCAAATTTGGATTCTACGCACCTTGAAACGTAAAGTGACAAAGTTTGAGGGGGGGTTATAAAAATTTTTTGCTATACGATCACATAGGCTTATTATTGAAAATAATAAACCAAAAATCAGTCCGTCCGCCTCCCGCGGCTTTTCTAAAAACGCTGCAAATTATTACACAAAGGTTTATTATTTAAGTATTAGACAGCCCTTCTACGTAGATCTCTGGTCCATAATTATTAAACGCCGCTTACTTATAGTACCTATATTTAGTATCGGAACTCGGAGCTTCGGACCTCACAAATGGGTTCAATCCATTACAGCAGCGGAATCTCACACTTTTACGCTTTTTAATATAGTTGATAAATAAAACAATTTACTACCAAGTCATCTTTCCAACACATAAAAGTGTTACCTATACTGTATATTGATATCATCTAATTGGTCAAATTTCAAAAAATGTGCTGACAAAATCACTGAAAATGGCTAAGAATTGTTAAATTGATATTTTTTAGCATAAAATTGGTCAAATAAAGTTTATCAACTATGAAATAGAACATTAAAAAATTTATGTACGAAATTATGCTAAAAACTTGAACTTCATTAAATTTTGTTTTAAAAAATCTATAAAATTGCAAAAAATAGCCTAAAATCCAAAATCTCTTTTCGAATAGAAGAGTATCATTTAGAATACATTTTTTTCCATAAAATTAATAGCTAAAATTTTCTTTTCACTCGTAAATCACCAATTTCTATACAACTTGAAATATACAAAAAAAATTGTGACACAATCTATAGCAACTACTCAACTACTCGGTTGTACGTGAAAATCATCTTTAATTTCGTTCCGGACGTTACGTAAAAAATTATTGGGGGTCGGCCTAAGAATTGCATAGCAATTAATACATATATGTGTGTGTGTGTTGTTTACTCTATGCAATAAGTGATCAACGTGCCTAAGAAGTTTTCACTTCAAAAATGTCTCGACAACTGCCATTCCACCATCAACTTACTTTCAAATAGGTTGCTACGTTATCCAAAAACAGGTAGGTACGAGAAATATCCCTTCAAACCGAAGTGCTTCGTTTCTACCCTAGGGTACTTGAAGTGGCTTACCTGAAGAAGACTCGGGGAATTCCAGACAGAAGTAGGCGGAAAGAAATCGAATGGACGCGTTCGACTGGGTCGTAGAAAGCAGCCAACAACCAAATTTGATTGGAATCAGGAAAACTTGCTATTTAACTGGAAGCGTTTGGTTCGGTTTGAGATTTTTCCAAGGAATGGCGGAGGAAGGTTCGCGGATCGTGTAGTGGCGGGGGGGGGGGGGGGGGGGGGGGGGGGACGCGAGCACACGGGCAGATCCACACGGAAGGTATTAAACTCAATCATGGCCAGGGGGGGAATAAATCGTATCCCGTTTCTAGGATGCTACCTACTGTTCACGACAATTTCCAGCAACTATGAAATGACCTACCTACCTAATTTTTATTTTTCACATTCTTTGATTGATCGTAATGAACATCGTCACTAGGCTTTCCTAAGCCAAAAAGTAATATTCGTGGATCGCGTAGGGTTGTCGGAGCGAGGGGCGGCGGCGGATCCACAAAGAAGGTATAGGCACCTACCTATCATATCGCCTCCGGGAAGAGATAAACGTAAGTACCTATATCGTTTCTAGGACGCAGCCGTTTCAAGTTCACTCGTTCTAACAACCTAACTTACGGAATTCCATCCTATTAGAATTCGCTTACTTTGTGGGACCGATCGTGTAGAGGGTGGTCGCATTGTAATAGTGATGAATGCAAATCGATGTAAGATTCGATTAAATCAACTTTTTTCTAAAAAATCGAAGACTAGATTTTTTTTAGAAAACTCGCAATAATTTTTTTCTTTTTTTTTTTTTTTTTTAGCAAAGTTTAATGGAAATTTTATAGCGTTGGTACCTAATAGCTAACACTCAGAAAACAGTATTAGGAACTATGAACTCATGAAGGATCAGTTTAAGTTTTTCCACTATGAACTCTGAAACTCCGGCATACGTTCCAAAAGAAAAATCGAATTCTTGATGGAACAAAATAAGAATCACGAGAATCGGCGTGTCGGCGTGTCCTATTTCGAGTTGCCACAACCTATACTTTTATAATTATATACGCATATTAATATTTCTCGATTTGAGCTCCTATCTATTCATATAGTTATTGCCTTAATAATATCACTATCTAAGTACGTACGAAAAGTCGAGAGGATATGTTATTAAATATGCGTTGGAAAAGCATTGGTATTAACACACAAATATGGCCTAGAAAAAAACATATATTCATGCCTCGAAGGAACGCTGTACCCACCTCATGGTGCCGCGGCGCCTCCTCTCACTCCACCCCCCGCTCACCGCCCCTCACCACCCACCGTGACCCCCTGCCAAGCGTGCCAGGCGTGCGTCGAACACGTCTAACACTCAAAGCCTTGACACTTTTTGGCCCGCTTTTGGCCCGTTTTTGGCCCATAGCATCTATGCGAGTTAAGCGATCGGGATGGTTAAACGTTAGGACCAACTAGACCCCAAATGGAGTCTATGTGCGAAAGAACGGGTTTTTTAAGTAAATTCTTAGGCCTTTTATGGCCCGGACGGCGGACGGCGGACGGCGGACGGCGAACGGCGAACGGCGGACGGCGGACGGACATTTCAAATTTGGATTCTACGCACCTTGAAACGTAAAGTGACAAAGTTTGAGGGGGGGTTATAAAAATTTTTTGCTACACGATCACATAGGCTTATTATTGGAAATAATAAACCAAAATTAACAGACCAAACTTCATGAAACGTATTAAAAATCGCATTTGGGGTCTAGATGGTCCTAGAAGCTCGGCATCAATTTGTGTCAACCATAAAGGGTAGCATTAAAGGGATAAACATTCAAAAATGAAGATCTCAAAAACTTTCAAGTTAACAGTAATGATTTTTTGCTTGTCAATGATAAATATGATCCAAAAGAATTTATCGAAACCGTCAGCACGTACGTAAAACGGTTCGTTTTCCCAAAGGGCTCTATCCGATCAAGCTCTAAATTCCATCAACGATCGCTAGATAGTGATACTGGAATACATAAAAATTGCCTTGCAAATATCAGCTGACATAATGGTGGAATTATCAGGTGATATAGTTCGAATGGAATTCATTCTAACGTTGCGAAATCGAGTTTATTAACTGTTGTTCGTGCAGATGTACCTACTAGTGAAGTATTGGTACCAAAATGCTCAATTACAACTCTTAAATTGCTCCCAAGTCTACATATAGATAGCGGAAGCATTGTTTTCACTTTTGAGAGATGGAAAAGTTATAGTCTCCACTATAATCAAACGGTTGTTGTTTTTTTTACCGTGGTAAAATTTTCACTCGCATTTTACGTTTTAGACTATTCTAAATCCATTTCCCTCTATCTCTGTGTGTGTATGTGTGTGTTTGTGTGTGTATGTCCGCAAATCCTAGAAACAATCTTATTTCCACAATATTCAACCGATTCTTATGAAATTTTCGTAGAATGTGCGGGTTAGCGTGCAGAGGGTCCTGTATAAGTTTTGTTGTTCCCAAATCAATATTTCACTCGGCGCATGCGCAAATGTAAATTCCATCAGGCATCATTTTCTCACGCCCCCGTTGTACGATCTCGCTCAAATTTGGAGGATATGTGGAAGAGGTTAATATTTGAGCATTCCCTAGCAATTTCAACATAAACGTATCATTAGCAGCTACTGCGCTTGGGCGAATATGTATTCTTTTGTTTAAACGAGCCTAATTTCAACAGTTTTCATCCGATTTCGATGAAACTTTCAGGGAAAGGCTGTTAATGTTCCACTGTTAATTCCATACTTCTCAAATCATTACTTTATTTTGCGCATACGCAAACGTGAATTCCTTCAAGAATCATTTTTTTACGACCTGGTCGTCCAATCCCGCTTAAAAATGGTGCATTTTTCGCAGAAAATCATTTAAATAATCCTTGTTAATTTCAACATGATTGCACCACTATTAGCTCATGTGCATGCGCGAAAGTGTATTCCCAGGAACAAGGTCTGGTTCACATCAGATTTTGATTACATCTTCTGGGTATTTGTGGGATAGGCTGTAGAGTGTTCCCTACCAATTTCATTTTTTTTTTTTTTTTTTTTAGTGTTTCTACTCCATTCTGCGCATGCGCTAACGTAAATTACTTCAAGCATCATTTTCCCGTTTTTTAAAAACATAGTTACTGTGAAGCGTGAAATTGCGGGGCCTTGGAACTGTAAAAGTGTGAACCCTTCTCGGAGGCACGATGCGCCATGTTCTGATCATATATTACTTACGGGGTTTAATAATTAATAATTATAGACCAATTATCTGCGTGGAAGGGCTATCTAACACAGAAATAATAAACCATTCTGTAATATTTTGCAGTGTTTTTAGTTCGTGGGTCAGGTATTGTTAAGTTCAGAAGGACTTGTAGTGTAGGTGATTTATTTGGTTTTATTAATCCCTGAAACCAGGACGTAAGAGCGCCATCTGTCAGCAAATATTCTTGAAGTAGAAATATATTAGTTAGACAGATATATCAGAATGCTGCGTATAGTTTGGTGGTCTGGATGCTTGCAAGCTCGCATATCAAAATAGCATACCATCAATAGTAGTCAATCCCTTAGTAAAAATTCAGAATAGTTGGACAAATAATCAGGATGATGTGTATAGTTTGATGGTCTGGATGCTCGGAAGCTAGCATCTCAAAAATAATATTGAATCCTGAATCAATCCTTCTAATAAAATACAGAGTAGTTCAATACAAATAGGTCAAAATTACGTTTAAGAATATGTTTCGGAGGTTGAAATACGATGCATAAAATGGATGCAGAGTTGGAATCGAACCCAGGACCCTTTACACCACAGTACATTATGTTACCCACTTGACCAGGCTGGACGTTGTTAAATCTGCGAATCAATCCGTTAGAATGCGCTCGGAACCGGCATCACCATATCAATGCCCCAGAATCTTCCGAAAATAAATTGGAATTTACAGAAACAGATACGAGGATTCGGTTTCGACCAAATCACAAACTATGGCAAACTACTGGAACAGCGTGAACGGGACAGGCCAAAATACACAGACAAATCCAGGATGGGTCGAAGTAAAGACTACCGTGTTCAGTCAACAAGTTATGTTACAACTGAGCAACTGCCAGGTTCTGCTAGCAACCCATTAACTGCGATACACATACTATTCATCGACGTCATTAGCCCGAGAACTACGGAACGGCGAATTACTATGTTCTCAATGTTTGAATATTGACAACAAGTAGGTCACAGCAGACGATGCGTGACTTCGTACAATGCATTTAGCTTAATTGGGATAGAAAACGTGCAAGCTCCGCAAAGTATATTCAGGTAAATATCTTCCGTTGAATATTGCAAAATGTGTTCCTGCTCTCTAAGCCAGTAATTGTGTTGTAATTCCGAATAACCTTTAGGTACCTAGCAGTTTTGATGGAAATCACCAGCAAGCGGTGTCCGACAGATCCACTGCAGAAAATTGTTATTGATTAGCGTGATGTAATTTGTAAGTAAAATGTGTTTTCTACATAATATGTGGCTGAAGGAAGCACGAAGATAAAACTTAATCTTTCTTATATTAGGTATATATATATATATATGTATATATGTATATGTATACTTCGAAAATTATCAAGGTAAAATAAATCACCTTATGGGTACCAAAATTTATAGTAAACTCAATATCGTGAAGTTCATTTTGTTACATTTTTAGTATCTTTTACATGAAATTGATAGAACCCTCTTTTCTCTAGCATTCCATTGAAGCAAACCCTGGTTTATTTCACGATGTATGCAAGTAAAATGCCAAATACCGATTACCGGCATCTCCACAACTCTGGGTGGTCAAACGATGCAAAATTGAAAATGCAAGAGAAAATATTGTCGGAATTGCGAAAGAACAGGTTCAGATAAGAAATGATAATGGAGAAGCAGGAAGAGGGGGACCGGTTACATCGAGTGCGCATGTGCGGGAGCAACAGTCCCGGAAAAAATCCAGAACTGAGGATAATCCCTGGACCGTCCCGGACTGTATCATCGAACAAACCAATTGATTCGATCGTGATAAAACTCATGCTATGTAATAAATTTGTCAATCTCCAACTATCGTACTAACATGAACGAGATCGGGCAATAGGCAATGAGAAAATGACGCCTAATAGATTTTCCGTTCGCACATGCGCAGTAAAAACAACTCTAAATTTCAAAGGCGAACATAGCTAGTGATGGCAAAAGAAAATCGATGTTTTCGATATACAAGCTCTATATTTTGTTTTGAGAGAAATTGTCTATTAAAATATCCAGCTGACTGCATCAAGACGCAAAATTAGTGTCACAATTTCAGTGTTTTTCACGTACAACCCAGCCGTTGCTAGGGGAATGGAACTTCCGCAGTTTTCATCGTACAGAAATCGTTCGCCATTCGTTGGAAAGCGCTTGATTTATGTGATAAATGTTCACTTCTCAAAGTACCAATTTCCCCCTCCTTACGTACCTGGCTACATTCCTAAACTAAGTTGATTGGGCTATAAACAATTTTAATAAGCCGGTTACAATATTCTTAACGTAAAGCAATAGCATCATTTACTCCACTCCATAGGAAACATTTTCATCGTCTTGACAACAGTCGACTGTTAACAACAACTCATTTTAGTGGCTTCTCTCCACAGTTATTTTCAACATTTCTATAAGTTAACCGTTGTTTTGTTGGAATTAGCCAGGATGCGGCCCAGGGATTTGTTTAAAGTTTTTTTTTTACTATACTAAATTATTGGTTTTTATTTTTTTTATTACATTTTAGGTTTATTATATTACCTTAAACACATAACATAGTGTGTTGGGTCTAAAATAAGTTTTTGTACTTATTATCGTTATTATATAACTTTGATTAATCTCTTACTTTAGTATTTTCAATGCTAACAAATACAGCAACAAAATGAAATGATTGTTTTATTTAAACCCTTAAATGTTCGTTTTCAGAAACTACTATTTTGTAGCCTATTACCTTACTTTCTTTATATTAAATTCAAGTACTTTATATTTCTTTTAACAAAATTTGTCTTCTTCGATGTTAAAACATCGATGTTTTTTAAAATCGATATTTTGGGCTCGATTTTTGTATCCCATCAATTTAATGAGCTCGATACATCGATGTTTCCAAAAATCGATTTTTCATGAAATATTGCCATCACTAAACATAGCATCGCAGAGAGCGAGTTGACAAATAGACGTCCCGAGGCACTGCGACACTGAGGCGATTCTAATTCAATTGGTCGGATGTAGATGTGAATAAGATATATATGATAAAATATTTAGGGTTTCAGTTTATAGCAATCAGAAATATAAAGGCCACATGGATGTTATGTTAAGGAAAATTAGGAAATTGTTTTATGTGTTCAAATCACTTAGAAATATACTCAGCATGCGGCACCTAAGAACTGCATACTTTGCTTTAGCTTAGTCCAAAACGATTTACCGAATAGTGGCCAGGGGGAAATCCAGTAAGCAAGATTTGAAGCCTCTACTATCAGCGCAGAAAAGTATATTGTGAATAATGACGAGAAGCAGTTACGGAGTGAGGTCATCCGACCTTTTTAATAAGATGAAAACTCTTAAAGTGAATAAGCTCCACATCCGAGCAGAGCTCATTTTCGCACATGCTCGGGAATCATATTTGCAAAAAATTGGACATGGTATGGCTACAAGAGCAGATCGATGTTGGACTCTACCAAGTCCCAAAAGTAAATTCTGTGATGGGATGGACGTCATGGATGCATTGTTGTCCCAAATTATTAAACGCAAATAAAGATAAAACTGTGCTCGATTTAAATTATTATATAAATATTAATTTTTTGTTTGTGGATATTCTTACCTCGTGGTCATGTGGCTTTTGCTGAGGTACTCAAATAACTTATTTTTTCGTTCCGGACCGAAAATGGTCTCGTTGAGGAGGACGGAGATCATCATGACTTCGATCATCACGCCTTTTAAGTTTTCCAGGGACTCTCTAATCTGCTCACTTTTCATCGTTGATACGAAGCAACCCAACAGAATCAGAACGAACATGATTCCAGTCAAGATTACTCTGGGTTTGCTCAATTTCCCTTGAGAGGATTCCGTGAACGTCAGCGTGTACGAAAGATGCTTTCGGTAATCGACTATATTGTCGAGAGTCCCATTTTGTTTACTCATATTAGGTACGACCTTTCTAGAAGTTGGTGAGATATGTTTTATCACAACACTCCACTTTATATTCAACTTGCATGGGTCCTATCAAAGATTTCCATTATGCAACCACTGATTCATCATACAACCGTTGAAATTGCTATTTTTAATAAATATTTGGTGACTCCAGAGCCGTTTAGAACTCTATGTCATTAACGTATATTCTAAACGAATACAAGCAAACACCGAAACAAGTTTTTTTTTTAAATGTTGTTCCAGAAAATCTTAAATTTATTTACCGTTGAAAAATATGATGCAATAAAAATAACAGCCACGAGAGTTGAATTCATAAATATTCGAAAAGCCTTCACCATTCTGAGAATTACGTCATCTGTATTTATTTATTTATTCATTATTTTTACTGGCATGCCCAATACAAATCTATTATTGTGGTAATTGAAAGAAAACAACTTTAAAATGAAAAAGAAAGAGCTCTAGAATGTACGTCAAGCCATCAATGTAACAAAACTCGGCGCTCCGCGCCTCGCCAGGGGGCAAGCCCCCTGGACCCCCGGTTACCTCTATTTACATACTTCGGACGAAATTATTGAAACACAGAATGTGTTTGCGTTGTCGCGCAACCAAGTGACAACCAAACAAGCGTCATTGTTTACTATTCATTTATAACATCAATTTATATAGTTATAGTATGAAACTACGAAAAAAAAATACGAAATAAATTCGTGATAAATCAAGAGCGATTTATCAAGTAAATGTCCTTAAGAGGCTACATACGAAATTACAGCTTCCTAGAGTGTAAAGTATAGAAATTAGCTTTAAAAGCCACTCATCTGATCCGGACCCTGGACATCGTCAAGTAAATGTCCTAAAGAGGCTACATACGAAATTACAGCTTCCTAGAGTGTAAAGCATAGAAATTAGCTTTAAGAGCCACACATCTGATCCGGACCCTGAGCATCGTCAAGTAAATGTCCTAAAGAGGCTACAAACGAAATTACAGCTTCCTAGAGTGTAAAGTATAGAAATTACCTATTCAAATTATTTAACCTCCGCTTCACAAATCAAACCGTTTTCGTAATACTCAGATCACCTGCTATGAATCAAATCATCGAAACACAAGCTCAATGTAATCATCAGAAATTAACAAGCGGTTGCAATCATGTTCACAATATCAATTATTGAGAATGATCACCTGTGTGTAAACAATTATTTATATAACCATGCTCATAACTCAGTTTGTTGGACACGCACTTCGCAGTAGTTAACATAATATTATTGGATAAATCGAGAGCTTTCGAACGAATGGTCAACGAATTTTGTGGGATGAAAAACGACGAAGTACCATTTCCCTAGCAACGACTCGGTTGTACGTGAAAATCATCCGTCACACATTTCGTTACCATCCCGCGTTCCATTTTCGGCTAGTTAGTCCATGGCTAAAACACATTCTGTGTTAAAATTTGCGATCGAGCTACGACCAATCAAAACACTCCATGTTATATAAAACCCATCGTTATTAATTTACCTAGTTGGGGCTCTCTCTCCTTACTTATAGGTAGCGGAAGCATAGTTTTCACTTTTGAGAGATGGAAAAGTCGTAGTCCTCACAATAATCATTCATTTTCTCACGCCCCGTTGTCCGATCTCCCTCAAATTGGGAGGGTAGGTTGAAGTAGTTAATATTTGAGCATTCCCTAGCAATTTCAACATAATCATATCATTAGCAGCTACTGTGCATGCGCGAATATGTATCATTTTGTTTAAAGGAACCTAAATTCAACAGTTTTCATCCGGTTTTGATGAATCTTCCAGGAAAAGCGGGGTCAGGCTGTAAATGGTCCACTATTAATTCCATACTTCTCAAATCATTCATTCCTTTTGCGCGTACGCAAACGTAAATTCCTTCAAGTATAATTTTTTTACGACCTGGTCGTCCAATACTGCTCAAATTTGAGGTATTGCTGGCCGACAATGGTTTAATTAATCCTTGTTAATTTCAACATGATTGCATCATTATTAGATCATGTGCATGCGCGAAAGTATAATCTCAAGAACAAGGTATATTAACACAGAATGTGTTTTAGCCATGGACTAACTAGCCGAAAATGGAACGCGGGATGGTAACGAAATGTGTGACGGATGAATTTCACGTACAACCGAGTCGTTGCTAGGGAAATGGTACTTCGCCGTTTTTCATCCCACAAAATTCGTTGACCATTCGTTCGAAAGCTCTCGATTTATCCAACAATATTATGTTAACTACTGCGAAGTGCGTGTCCAACAAACTGAGTTATGAGCATGGTTATATAAATAATTGTTTACACACAGGTGATCATTCTCAATAATTGATATTGTGAACATGATTGCAACCGCTTGTTAATTTCTGATGATTTCATTGAGCTTGTGTTTCGATGATTTGATTCATAGCAGGTGATCTGAGTATTACGAAAACGGTTTGATTTGTGAAGCGGAGGTTAAATAATTTGAATAGTTAATTTCTATACTTTACACTCTAGGAAGCTGTAATTTCGTTTGTAGCCTCTTTAGGACATTTACTTGACGATGCTCAGGGTCCGGATCAGATGTGTGGCTCTTAAAGCTAATTTCTATGCTTTACACTCTAGGAAGCTGTAATTTCGTATGTAGCCTCTTTAGGACATTTACTTGACGATGCTCAGGGTCCGGATTAGATGTGTGGCTCTTAAAGCTAATTTCTATGCTTTACATTCTAGGAAGCTGTAATTTCGTATGTAGCCTCTTTAGGACATTTACTTGACGATGTCCAGGGTCCGGATCAGATGAGTGGCTTTTAAAGCTAATTTCTATACTTTACACTCTAGGAAGCTGTAATTTCGTATGTAGCCTCTTTAGGACATTTACTTGATAAATTGCTCTTGATTTATCACGAATTTATTTCGTATTTTTTTTCGTAGTTTCATACTATAACTATATAAATTGATGTTATAAATGAATAGTAAACAATGACGCTTGTTTGGTTGTCACTTGGTTGCGCGACAACGCAAACACATTCTGTGTTTCAATAATTTCGTCCGAAGTATGTAAATAGAGGTAACCGGGGGTCCATAGGGCTTGCCCCCTGGCGAGGCGCGGAGCGCCGAGTTTTTCATCAGATTTTGATTACATTTTCTGGGTATTTGTGGGTTAGGCTGTAGATTCTTCCCTACCAACTTCATTCTTCTCATATCGCTACTCCATTCTGCGCATTCGCTAACATGAATTACTTCAGGAATCATTTTCCTGTTTTTTAAAAACATAGTTACTGTGAAGCGTGAAATTGTGGGGTCTTGGAACTGTAAAAGTGTGAATCCTTTTCGGAGGCATACGGGGTTTAATAATAAATTATAGACCAATGATATGGCGTAAACCAAACCACTCCCAGAACGTAATGTGCACTGTTCCGGGAGAAGATTGGTTTTCCAGGGATCTATGGAGACTTATACCTTAAGGAAAATAAAATATATATAAATGATTATGCCCAACATTGGGGACTTAAATTATGCTCTAACCTGGTAATTGACCTAGGAGGCAACACTCAGGTGGCTAATTCACTAAATTGAAAATATAAAAGGGGAATAAAAGAGAAATTGTAAGTCAAAGACCAATGAAATTATTTGTATACCAAAGAGTGATAATGGGAATTCCTTCTTGAAAACCCGGGCCATGTTTCTTCTGAAACATTAACGCCCCAAAAATAGTGGATTGGACTACTAGGTTCAGCCGTGCATAATCCAAACCACGCTCTGCTACCATGTAATAACTAGAGTAGCAATTGTTCTCACACTCTGCTACCAAAAAAAAAAAAAAAAAAAAAAAAAAATTAAATAAAAGGGACTAGCTGCCACATACTCTCAATTATGATTTGCTTCCTGTTCATCACCTAAGTCAGATCTATTCTCTTATATTCGATTTGTGCCTAATAAGCCATCTCGCCATCTATATTTCATTTCATTCAGCCACGTGCTATTTTTCTTTTTACTTTTTCCACTGATTAGTGAAAATATTAGTTTCTTGTGTGGGAGACACCTAAGTGTTGCTAAGAAGTCAATTACCAGGTTGTAAGTAAGTTAATTTAATTTTATATCTTTTGCATCTTTGTTCATTTCCCCATTTTTCCATTTTAGGTTAGGTAATTTCCCCTATTAACACAGAATGTGTTTTAGCCATGGACTAACTAGCCGAAAATGGAACGCGGGATGTAACGAAATGTGTGACGGTGATGATTTTCGCGTACAACCGAGCCGTTGGTAGGGAAATGGAACTTCCGCAATTTTAATCGCACAGAAATCGTTCACCATTCGTTGGAAAGCTCCTGATTTATCCAACCATATTATGTTAACTACTGCGAAGTGCGTGGCCATCAACCTGAGTTATGAGCATGGTTATTTGAATCAATTGTTTACACACAGATGATCATTCTCAATAATTGATATTGTCAACATGATTGCAACCTCTTGTAAATTTTCTTATGATTTTCACGTACAACCGAGCCGTTGGTAGGGAAATGGAACTTCCGCAATTTTAATCGCACAGAAATCGTTCACCATTCGTTGGAAAGCTCCTGATTTATCCAACCATATTATGTTAACTACTGCGAAGTGCGTGGCCATCAACCTGAGTTATGAGCATGGTTATTTGAATCAATTGTTTACACACAGATATGATCATTCTCAATAATTGATATTGTCAACATGATTGCAACCGCTTGTAAATTTTCTTATGATTTTCACGTACAACCGAGCCGTTGGTAGGGAAATGGAACTTCCGCAATTTTAATTGCACAGAAATCGTTCACCATTCGTTGGAAAGCTCCTGATTTATCCAACCATATTATGTAAACTACTGTGAAGTGCGTGGCCATCAACCTGAGTTATGAGCATGAATAGTAAATGAATAGTAAACAATGACGCTTGTTTGGTTGTCACTTGGTTGCGCGACAACGCAAACACATTCTGTGTTTCAATAATATCGTCCGAAGTATGTAAATAGAGGTAACCGGGGGTCCAGGGGGCTTGCCCCCTGGCGAGGCGCGGAGCGCCGAGTTTTAATTGAGGTTCTGATTTTTCCTTTTTTATTTTGACTGCGTATTTCTGCTTTTGCCTATTTCAACAAGTACAGTTTATTTTTCCCTTATTTCTCTATTTTTATTTTACTACCTTGATTTACCTTGTCTTGTTGTAAGGTCCTTTGTTTAAATATTTCCTGAACTCGAGAGAGTTCAGTGGTAGCAGAGTTGCTTACATGGTAGCTAAATTTTAGTTGCCATAGCTTATTTGGCAGACAGAAAGCCACACTCTCTATTACCTTGGTAGCAAGAGCGTGGCACTGACCATTACATGGTAGCTAGAGCGTGTGAACAATTGCTACTCTAGTTATTACAAATTTCAGCCAAGCGAAGTTGAAGGGTTCAAATCGAGCATAATTATTGTCGTTAAGTCTGACAGGCGTTTTTCGATCCGGCAGCCGTCAACGTCGGTAGGTAGAAACACACAGCCTGTTATCAGGTGAATAATATATTAATCGCTCGGTTAGGAGGGCGAATCATTTTTTCAAGCTGTCAGTACTTGAAGTGGAACGAAGGGGGTCCAGCTAATGAAGAAAAGGCATTAAATACACAAACACGAGTTTGTCGGTTTGTTGGTAGCAAATAACTGAACGTTTCGCTAGCTTAGCTAAATTGATTTGTATTAAAATCGGAAATATTAAAGAGTATTTGTGCTTCTCGTATTCATTTTCTCGTATACGAAAATGGCCTTCCCGATGCAAGGAGAGGTTTTCATTATGTGGAAACGCTTTTCGGAACGGGAAGAGTCAGCTTTACTCGTGCTCAGCATTTTCGGAACCGTAATTAAGAAACGACAACTTGACAACAATGACCATGTTTATAATGAACATAAAGGTATTCCCCAAATTAAGTGTTTATTTATGCTGCGATATGTATCAATTACAATCTCATTGTGCTATGACTAAGTTAACCAGGACCTTAACGTAAAGGACCTCCATTTTCCTCATTGAGAAACGGAAGAGCTGAAACTTTTCATTCATCTTAACAGCTACTGGAGGAAAGTGCGATGCCGGAAATCAATAGCATGCCCGATGGCCAACAAACAAGTACCTACCATGCTCGATTTGTTGTCGTCCTTCTTTGTTTTTAACACAGGTTGTTTTGATAAATTTAATTTCTTTTTCTCAAAAAAAAAAAAAAAAAACTTTTTTGTATGCTTTACTTTTGAATGTTGTATATTTAGTTTATCTTAACAAATGATTTTAATTTCATCGAGTTTTCTCTAAGCTTATTGTAATAAGCAACACTTTATTATTTCACAACTAAACTTTTCTACTACTACTGCTATATCAGAACATACATATCGTCACAAGAATTTATTTCCTTCTTAAAAACATAGAGGTTTCGATTAAATCAGGCAATCTTCATTTATCACGGTAGATTCACTGCGTATTCCGAAGCATGTTGAGCATGCTGTAGGCGCTGACCATAGTCTGTAACAGAATGAACGTTCGTTGATGAGTCACAATTATGTATCTATGCACATCAATACACCTAAGGGAAGTATGAAATCACTGGGACTATTTTACTCCTGATTTCTTGTACGATGAGATAGCGGATTTCGAATGCTATCTACAAATTGAACTACATCTGTGATTTCTATTGAATCCATGGTTTATAAAATTCACCCTTTACAAGGCGTCAATAAGACGGTAATGCCTGCCTGGAGGAATTCTAAAGGATTTCGATACTCATATGATTCACAATAAACAAGATAAAATATACTTTTAGCAAACTTTTTAAGAAAATTGAGCTATTATTATACAACGTTTCTTTACTTGTCCATTCTGGATTGTTTAAAACATACCCACATACAAATTTTCGGTCTTTAATTTTCCTCCTACGTTTCTTCCCAGGAACTGGGGTTTCTTTTGGAAGATGACTTAAAATTCCAAGCGTAGTATACCAACAAAAGAGAGAACACAAAGCCAATATATCAATATCAAAGAAAATTTTAGGAGATTCATTGACTATTTTGCTCAATCTCAAGAGCGGAAGGATCCACTCCTGCACCTTCTCACTGAGTATAATCAACTTTTTATGTGTATAGGGTTTGATAAATGACGGTTTACAGTGCATTCCGTTTGTATACAGTGCATTTTTAGCGAGTTTTAAATAAAATCCAGCAAGACGCTGGTCTCGCGTTGCCAAGCCTTTAAAAAACCTACCTACATACCTACTAGATGTGTAGTATGATTCAGATTTAATGATTCAGATAAAAGAAAAAACGGATCATGTTTCATGCCAACAAAAATCCAGCTTCATAGGTTGAAAAGCAAAGAAATTTGCTCTGGAGCTCATTCGGATGATATTAGAAACTTCCAATATATAATTTGGTAATTATTTTATAGTTTCTCCTCCAGATGTTATCAACTACCCACATGTTATTAACAAGAACCATGACTACGTTTGCTTATTTCGCGGTCCTGCAAAAGCCAATCATCCTAGTAAAAACGACCAGACACTAGGTACACAACATGTCCCGCTGTGCGCGCCTCTGCCGAGCTGCGTTCGAACTAGCGTCAACTGGCAATACAAGTTGCTATAGTTCTCCATGGTGAAGTGGATAGCGTTACCGACTACTAATCCTGGGGACCCTGAGATTCGATCATAGGCTCGAGACAACATTTTTTCGCATTCGAATTTAACCTCCGAAACATATTAGGGAAATTTGAAGAAAATTAAGCTATTGCTCTCGCCTCAAAATTTGTAGAATATGAATTTTTGAAAACATTTTATGCAGAATTCCGTTCCAGGCTATTCTGAATCATATTCTGAAGTTTAACGCATTTTTTATGTATGTACGTATATATATGTAGGTATGTATGTATATATGTATGTGTCATTCCAGACGATAACTGTCCGTAGAATTGTGCTAGAAACTTCAAACAAATTTTAAAATGTTAAGGACACAAAACGAAAGTTCAAGTTCGTTGGCCAGCATGATCGGATTACATCTTCGGGTTGAAATTTTCAAAAATGTAGTCAAAAATTTCAAAATAGCCTGTTTTTTTGATTTGTTGTGCGAAATAATTTTTTCAGCATACTAACATGTGGTATATTCGGAATCAGCGTAAAATTTACTATAAGAATATGTATCAAGTTTTCAAAAATTTCAAAGTTGAAAAATCAGTAAAAAATCGAAATAATTCGCTAGTTGTAAAAATTGGTAATATTTGCATGAAACATTAGAGAGTTTTTGTTCTTCCCGTAAGATTTTCTCCCGTTGACGTGTAGAGCAGCGTCTAGAGCAAGCAGCTGGAGATGCTAGCTCTTCACGTGATTTCTACGCGTATTTCTACACGTATACGTGAAAAACCAAACGCTAACGTCACGTTAACGTCTCTATAAGTGTTTTAGAAGCTGTTGCGTATTCTTTTCGTACAAACTATTCTTATTTAAATAATTAATTGCTTTATAATTATTTATAAATACATAATTATAAATACATTTATTGCTTAGGTACCTTAAATGGCTGAATTTTGTAGCGGAGCACTTTACTATAACCTCTCGACTTGTTGACCAACCAACGTGTTGTTGGCAACCACACAGTAGTTACCTTTGCTGATAACTGCGTAACTGCGGTTACCTTGGTCACACTGATTACCGGCAACTGTTGTTACCTTTGCGTCAGGCTATGTTGACTACCCGTAGGCCGAAATTCCAACGAATGCATTTTCCCGTGCACGTGTAGATAGGCCTTTTTCCCGTACACGCGTAGTTCTACACGTTGACGTGAAGATTCGCGCATGCGCAGTTGGTATTTCAGTCTTTTCACGTACACGGGTAGAAAATTACGGGAAGAACAAAAACTCTCTATTGTCCAAATTCGGATTGAACTACTCTTATGGAAGTATCCCTGTATAACCAATCCTAGAACCATGCGTCTTTAAATCTACAAGATTAGTTTAATAATAATAAAGTATGAGTACCTCCTAATTATTTTTAATAATTTGATTCCATGTTTGTCTATCAAAACCATAACCTAAAATTTCTCTACACGATCAATAGCGACTGAAATGTCGAAGATTTCTTCAAAAATTCGCTCATGGGGTCATGCTGCATGACTGGACTTTCTTTTTAAACGTCATTATTTTAAATGTTTCAAGTCATAGGTACTTTAAAACGTCATTTTCTATCTGTATCTACTAATCTGTATTTTACTAAGGGATTGACTACTTGATGTTATGTATATTTGAGATGCGAGCTTGCGAGCATCCAGACCACCAAACTATACAAATCATTTTGATCTATTTGTCCAACTAATCCATATTTTAGCAGCTGACATAGATTAATAAAAATTGAGGCGCCAATTCATTAAACAGTACGTGCGAAAAGACTAAGGGGGGGACGTAGTTACAATTCGGCTCGGTATGGGCGCGCACAGCGGGACATGTTGTGTACCCAACGTCAAGTGTAAAAACGCTGCAAATTATTACAAAATTGTTTATAATTTCTGTGTTAGACAGCCCTTCTACGCAGATCATTAGTCTATAATTATTAAACTCCGTTTGTAATATATGATCAGAACATGGAGCATTGTGCCTTCGAGAAGGGTTCACACTTTTTCGGTTCCAGGACCCCAAAATTTTACGCTAAGATATTTAAAAAATGAATAATTACCAATTTCGTGAAGCGCTACGCAATCTACAAATCTCTACCGATTTTCGTGATTCTTATTTTGTTCCATTACGAATTCGATATAGTTTTGGAATGTATGTCAGGATTTTTAATTACATCAAGAGAAGGGGTGAATGGAGGGGGTAATACTGATGAATCATGATGTTTTAACTATTCCCGTCCGGATTTCGTGATTCTTTATTTGTTCAACTTTGAATTCGGTCTAGTTTTGGAAAATGTAACAGGAGTTTATTTCATGATGAAAGGGGGTGAACAGAGGGGGTAATATTGTTAAATCATGATGTTTTTACTATTCTCGTCCGATTTTGTACCGAGGGGTGACATCGATAAATCGTGATTTTTTATTACATGCATCAGACTCTTAGTGACTGTTTTTATTGTTTCATCATTTTTCCATACGTTTCAATCTTTTCTTCTTTGAGGGTGTCTGTTAGCACTAAAATACAAATTAAAATAACTATTTTAAGTTTTTCCTTCCAAAATAGCCCTAATAAATTGAATTTATAGAGTAACAGTACTGTTCTCTCAACTCCGTATAGAATACTTACAGAATAAAATGTTTCTCGACATGCTATCATACCAAGAAAGCCTTTCCCTCGTACTGATATTGGGTTTTGAGAAAATGTGATAGCATTCAGAACTATGCGATGATACCGGATGTCACAATCGTACCAGCACGTGTTGTACAATGCGTCACACACTTCCACGTTCTGGAAAATCAGTGCTGTATTTAACGTGATTGTATGAATAGTTGAATTTTAATGACTTGAAGTATCAACTACTCCTAATGAACATACTCAGAAACATACACAGAAACCAGATTGTTAGCTTTTTTGCAACTTTTGATAAAATTTAAGAACGAACATTTTTCAGCATTATTTTGTAAATAATTTTTTAATGTTCTATTTTATAATTAATAAACTTTATTTGGGCAATATTCTGCTAAAAAAATTATCAATTTAACAATTTTTAGCCGTTTTTAGCGATTTTTTTCAGCACATTTTTTGAAATTTGACCAATTTAATGTGCTCAAAAAGTGCTGGCCAACAAACTCTTGCTTTCATTTGAAAAGCTCGATTTTTTTGGCGCAAGAACTGAATTTGTGTCACACACACACACACACACACACGCACACACCCACGCACGCGCACACACACACACACACACACACACACACACATATATATATATATATATATATATATATATATGCATTTGATTGTTCTTGTTCTACTGAACTATTTATATAATAAACTTAATTTGATATGAATTTCACAGATAAAAAGAAAAAAGAATGATTTGATATTTCGAAAATAATCTTTGTCAAA
This sequence comes from Adelphocoris suturalis, assembly GCA_030762985.1. Taxonomy (NCBI): domain Eukaryota; kingdom Metazoa; phylum Arthropoda; class Insecta; order Hemiptera; family Miridae; genus Adelphocoris; species Adelphocoris suturalis. The sequence continues at coordinate 13,848,618 of CM061048.1, read as the reverse complement.
AATAGAAGAGTGATTAGTTTTTCTGAATAATTGGACGAGTAGTGTCTTGGAAGCCTGCAACCATGTAACCATCCATATATTATGGCTTCGCAACTTCTAATGTAGACTCAATCGTTGAGGTTGAGGCCGGGAGGTCGCATTGATCCCAATACCCAGCGATGAGCGCGTTCGGACTGCTGCAACAATCTATCATTTGTTGGTGGTGGCATCTTCTTCAAAACCTTCACTCCGAAGCATTCATTGAACGTGACTGTGGCGTCGTGGGACCTCGCATGCAGCTTCAATGGCAGTGGTCGATCCTGGTTTAAAGAAGCTCTATGGTTGTTTATTCGTAAATTCAACTGGGTGGCTTTTCCTACATAGAAGCCTCTGCTCTGATCTTCCGCACACTGTTTACAAATAAGCTGATAAACACACATCTGTGATTGACACTCTGCGGTTCCTTTACATTTGTAGGAATGAGAGGTATTTGGGGAGGTGAAGTGAGAGCCTTCTATTACTATCTCACACAGTTTGCACCTTGGGCGCCCACATTGATGCAATCCAGGCTGCTGCACTTCCGGAGGCTGAACACGTGGATGTCTGTGTGATAAAATCCCTCCCAGGTTCTGTCCTTGTCGGTATGACACTTGTGGCATATCTCCAAACAAATCACGGGTCAGAGGACTGGAAGCCAGGATTGGCTGTAGTTCCCGGAGGATTGCATTAATTTTCTGAATCCCGAAGAAGAACGTGGTGACGAGGGGAACTCTATCAGATGATGGTCGTGTTCTTCGCTGGTAATTTACGTGAGCTGGGACCACTCTATCACGCACGATTCGTTTTGGGTATCCTCTCTCTATCAACTTGTTCCCAATTGCAGACAAGTATTTACCCAACGCTTCACCATTGCTGCATATTTCATGCCCTCTTATGGACAAAGACCGTGGAATAGACCGCTTTGTGTGTGGTGGATGGCAACTGTCATAATGTAGATAGAGTTGTTTATTTGTGGGCTTAACATGTACGCTAGTAGAGAGGCTTCCATTATCCAATAAAATGTCTACATCCAGGAATGTAGCCACTGACCTTGAATATGACCAAGAGAATGTCACTGAGAAGCGGGAATTCAGATCTTCAAAAAACAACTCGAGCTCCTCTTCACCGTGTTGCCATATGAGGAAAATGTCGTCAATGAACCGCTTCCACATTAACGGGGTCTTCTCTCTGGATGCGAGGAATTTATTTTCTAAATCAGCCATAAACAAATTTGCATATGAGGGTGCCATCCGAGTGCCCATTGCCGTCCCTCTTTTCTGAAGATAGAACTGGTCACCAAATTTAAAAGCATTCATCTCTAGGACACACTCTGCGAGTTTAACCAGGAAGTTCGTAGAGGGAACTCTTGGTTCAGAACGCTCCTGTAAAAAGTGTAAAAATCCCTAAAATCTGATGCATCAATCAAAATAATGCCAGCAGATAAGGGTTCCACTGTAGTAATCATGAACACTATTGACTATAATCGAGAGGCAATGAGGCAATTGTCTGATGCAAGATTTTATGAGACAGTTGAAAATGACCCAACACCACGATTGGCAATCGACCTCAAAAGGTACATTGTGACACATGGAAAGAGAGAAGGGCTAAGTTCCAGGGACATTGAGCTTCTAGTTCCGAATGAGCCAAAATGTCCTGATTTTTATCTCCTCCCAAAGATTCACAAATCGTACACTCTCCCTGACCAACTTCCTCCGGGTCGACCGATTGTGGCAAGTTTCGGCTGTGTCACGGAGCGTATCTCGTCATACGTGGACTCTCACTTACAACCTATAGTTCAGTGCCAGCCGTCTTTCATAAAAGACACGCACCATTTTCTGACTCTGCTAAGAGAAACAAGAGTACCAGAAAATGTCATTCTTGCTACTATAGATGTGAATTCTTTGTATACGGAAATTCCTCACATTGAGGGATTGGGTGCTCTCTCTCACTTTTTACAGGAGCGTTCTGAACCAAGAGTTCCCTCTACGAACTTCCTGGTTAAACTCGCAGAGTGTGTCCTAGAGATGAATGCTTTTAAATTTGGTGACCAGTTCTATCTTCAGAAAAGAGGGACGGCAATGGGCACTCGGATGGCACCCTCATATGCAAATTTGTTTATGGCTGATTTAGAAAATAAATTCCTCGCATCCAGAGAGAAGACCCCGTTAATGTGGAAGCGGTTCATTGACGACATTTTCCTCATATGGCAACACGGTGAAGAGGAGCTCGAGTTGTTTTTTGAAGATCTGAATTCCCGCTTCTCAGTGACATTCTCTTGGTCATATTCAAGGTCAGTGGCTACATTCCTGGATGTAGACATTTTATTGGATAATGGAAGCCTCTCTACTAGCGTACATGTTAAGCCCACAAATAAACAACTCTATCTACATTATGACAGTTGCCATCCACCACACACAAAGCGGTCTATTCCACGGTCTTTGTCCATAAGAGGGCATGAAATATGCAGCAATGGTGAAGCGTTGGGTAAATACTTGTCTGCAATTGGGAACAAGTTGATAGAGAGAGGATACCCAAAACGAATCGTGCGTGATAGAGTGGTCCCAGCTCACGTAAATTACCAGCGAAGAACACGACCATCATCTGATAGAGTTCCCCTCGTCACCACGTTCTTCTTCGGGATTCAGAAAATTAATGCAATCCTCCGGGAACTACAGCCAATCCTGGCTTCCAGTCCTCTGACCCGTGATTTGTTTGGAGATATGCCACAAGTGTCATACCGACAAGGACAGAACCTGGGAGGGATTTTATCACACAGACATCCACGTGTTCAGCCTCCGGAAGTGCAGCAGCCTGGATTGCATCAATGTGGGCGCCCAAGGTGCAAACTGTGTGAGATAGTAATAGAAGGCTCTCACTTCACCTCCCCAAATACCTCTCATTCCTACAAATGTAAAGGAACCGCAGAGTGTCAATCACAGATGTGTGTTTATCAGCTTATTTGTAAACAGTGTGCGGAAGATCAGAGCAGAGGCTTCTATGTAGGAAAAGCCACCCAGTTGAATTTACGAATAAACAACCATAGAGCTTCTTTAAACCAGGATCGACCACTGCCATTGAAGCTGCATGCGAGGTCCCACGACGCCACAGTCACGTTCAATGAATGCTTCGGAGTGAAGGTTTTGAAGAAGATGCCACCACCAACAAATGATAGATTGTTGCAGCAGTCCGAACGCGCTCATCGCTGGGTATTGGGATCAATGCGACCTCCCGGCCTCAACCTCAACGATTGAGTCTACATTAGAAGTTGCGAAGCCATAATATATGGATGGTTACATGGTTGCAGGCTTCCAAGACACTACTCGTCCAATTATTCAGAAAAACTAATCACTCTTCTATTTTTGACAAAGATTATTTTCGAAATATCAAATCATTCTTTTTTCTTTTTATCTGTGAAATTCATATCAAATTAAGTTTATTATATATATATATATATATATATATATATATATATATAGAACCTTTTTTGAACATTTATAATCAGTCGTCAGATGTCTGTGTAGAAGTAAACTTCGTGTTACTCTCCACTGCCTTTCGATTGCTTTCTGTAAGTAATTCTTCCCTTTTCTTATTTTGATCAATTTCAACGTAATACTGAATCTTGCTTTTAAACGCCTGGATTATTATTTTTATGTCTCTCTAATTTTGATTAGTTTAAAATATCCATATTTTACTAGTTCAACCTCATATACTCTTCCTGTATTGCATAATTAATGTTGTATCTCAATATGCCTATTCTCATAATGTACAGGGTGGTCCGTAATAAACGGACACATTTTAAAATCCTGTAACATTCACAAATTCGATCGTAGGGATTAAAAAATAATCCGACCGTGTAGAGAAAATCAGTAAGTTTTATTCACAACCACAAGTTTTAAAAATTATGTCATTTAAATGACGACAATGTTTGGTAACGCACAGTTCAAGACGGTCCTTGAAGTTCTGCACCACTCTTTGCACCATATCTTCCTGTATTTCCGCGATTTCTCGTCTTATTGACTGCTTCAATGGTTCGTGGTTTGTCCACGTACACTTTAGATTTCAGGTGGCCCCATAGAAAAAAGTCACTGCGGGTGAGGTCTAGGGAACGTGGAGGCCAGGGAACATCCCCATGCCGGGAGATCACGCGTCCGGGAAAACTCGTTCGCAAAAAGCCACCTGAAATCTAAAGTGTACATAGACAAACCACGAACCATTCAAGCATTGAAGCAGTCAATAAGACGATAAATCGCAGAAATACCGAAAGATAGGTATGGTGCAAAGAGTGATGCAGAACTTCAAGGACCGTCTTGAACTGTGCGTTACCAAACAGGGTCATCATTTAAATAACATAATTTATAAAACTTGATAATTTTTTCCGATTTTTCGATCGTGAATAAAACTTACTGATTTTCTCTACACGTTCTGCTTATTTTTTGATCCCTTCGATCGAATTTGTGAATGTTACAGGATTTTAAAATGTGTCCGTTTATTACGGACCACCCTGTATATCGCTTGTCCCCTGTTTTTATTCTTAGAACACAAGAGATCATTTGCATTATATCAATTCAAGTCATCAATCTACCTTTACTCAAAAAAACTTTGTATTTGATTTTTAAGGCCCTGAAGATGGAGAAATAAATTCTCCGAAACGTTAAAAACAGAAAAAAATTGATCGAACCTAAACAATTCCACCACTACCTTATATATATATATATATATATATATATATATATATATATATATATATATATATATATATATATATATATATATATATATATAAGGACAGTTTTTTTCAGTGATTGGTGCCACGAGATATGTGATATGGATAAATAAATAGATACAGTTTTTTTGGGATCGGCTAGGGAGGATCATTACACTAGATTGTATTTACTTTGTTTTTAAGGCAATGTAACTGAAATTGACCCAAAATCTCAAAATTTTCGATTTTTTTTTTTCCAACTGTTATTTTATACATTGGAGAATGAGGAACCCGTTTCTGAAAAAATCCAATCTGAGGTCGGTAAGACTAATGGTTATGGAGTGTTGCCTTGTTCTTAGTAGGTGGGTTTGTTGAGGGTAGAGATTTTTCAAGCTTCTCTTACAATGTCTTATTGAGATTTACTGATCGCTTTCGCCAATCCATGGCCTCTTCAAAGCGAATTATTTGATAGGTGAGTGTTGAATGTTTATATATAAGTTGGGAGGCCTCCTTGTACATCTTATTCATGACCAGTTATGGTTGGTGATATTACTAGGGTCAATTTTGTGTCAAAATTTCGTTTTTGAAGTCAAAAATCCAATCTGAAGTCGGTAAGACTAACGGTTATGGAGTGTTGCCTTGTCCTTAGTATGTTGGGTTGGTTGAGAGTAGAGATTTGTCAGGCTTCTATTATAATGTCATTTATTTAGATTTACTGAGTCCTTTCAAGAGTGCTGAGCCTCTTTCTGAGCCTCTTGAAAGCGAATTATTTGATAGGTGAGCTGTTAAATGTTTATATATATAAGTTGGAAGGCCTCCTTGTACATCTTGGTCATGACCAGTTATGGTTGGTGATGTTACTAGGGTCAATTTTGTGTTTAAATAGAGAAAAATGCAATTTAATCACAAAATTACCCTAGTAACATCACAAACCACAACTGGTCATGACCAAGATGTTCAAGAAGGCCTCCCAACTTATATATAAACATTTAACAGCTCATTTATCAGATAATTCGCTCTGAAGAGGCCATGGATTGGCGAAAGCGCTCATTATAAGAGAAGCCTGAAAAATCTCTACCCTCAACCAACCCAACCTACAGTCGGTAAGACTGGTTTTGAAGCTATATTTTTTTTACAGCGGTACGCCACAAATCCCGAGAAAGATTAGTGGAAATGGTGCAGAAGAAATGCAGCATAACTACGTACTGTGGGAGCCACCAACTGTGTGAGAATATGGAACTCACCTTGTTCGACATAACTTCCATTTTATTACACATCAGAGCAGTACACAGGACTTGAAGGATAAGAAACCAAATCCCCCTCACCGCGCCTGACAGCTCCAAATCTTTCTAAGGCACAAATAAATGCAGTTGATAAGATAGATACAATATTGAACTGAGTTATTACATATTAATAAATAGAAAATAAAAACCATGTTCCTAACTAATAAATAAATTTAAAACATTAAAAACTCAGGCAGGTAGCAAAAAATAAATAATGAGAAATTAATAAGTTCTTATCATCTATCGTAACAAAAATATATATTATCAAACAAATATATATTATCATTATTGAAGTATAATAGTACGTACTTTAATCAGAGGATAAGCTTCGCAGGCCATGATTATCGAAATGGACATAATCTCACAGAAAAACGTCGTTTCCAAATGTGGTTTTACCAATAGCAACTCTCTGAAATAATGTAATTGCAATAAGTAAGTAGTAAAATTATGAAGGTATTTTATTATTTGAATAAGCCCGTCATTGGTACAACATATTTTGAGCTATATCGTAGGATCCAACAATTTTGGAAATAGATCTTAGTGAATTTTTGCAAAAACGAGATGGAGAGGGAGAGATTGTGATATTTCACCCTACTTTTCGAAGATTTAGCAAACGTACTGTGAAATATTACGTACATTTTAGAGAAGAAGATATTTTTCAATTTTGATCCGTTCCCATTAGGCGTATTCTTGAAATTCTTTTTAGTGAGTTAATATAGCTATATTTTTTGAGTTTTCAACCATTCATCAGGTGTGGCCGTAACTTTTATAATTTACGAATTGTACGAAAATTTGTTGTCGCGACCTGAACGGTTCGATCACTTTTAAATTCACTCCGAAGGTGTGTGAACTTTGTACGTATTGCAACTCCATGTCACCGTAACCTTAGCGTACTTCCAAGAGATATCACTATCCGAAACTGAGAGCTTTGTAGTAGTAATATCGGGTTATAGGAAGGAATTATGGTCCAGAACTGCGAGTTCCGTAGGCGTTATATGGCTGATATATCATGGTCGAGAACTGAGAGCTCCATAGGCGTGACATGGGAGATGTATCGTGGTAAAAAACTGAGAGCGCTGTAGGTGTGATATAGGAAGGGATACAACGGTCCGGAACTGAAAGCTCCATTGGCGTAATATGGAAGATGAACCACGGTCAAGAACATGAAGCTCTGTAGCCGTGATATAGTAAGGATTATTATGGTTTGAAACTGAGAGCTCCATAGGCGTAATATGGAAGATTTTTTAGGATCCAGAACTAAGAGCTCCGTAGGCGTGATAAAGGAAGGCATATTATGGTTAAAAAGCTCCACAGGCGTAATATGGAAGATATATCACGGTCCAGAACTGCTAGCTCCACGGGAGAAATATAAAAAGGAATATTTTGGTCTACAACTGAGAGCTCCATAGGCATAATATAGGTGATATATCACTTTCCAGACCGAAGAGCTCCGTAGGCGTGATAAAGGAAGGAATATTATGATTCAAACTGAGAGCTCCACAGGCGTAATATTGAAAGAAATATTGCGGTTCGGAGGTGAGAGCTCCGTAGGTCTAATATTTGAGGAAAAAAGATGAGAGCAGAGTTTGAGGAGATGAGGTTTGTGAAATGATATGTCGGACGTCTTGAGGTATGAGAATCGTTTGGAGCCCAATTTAGGTCCTGTGTTTTCTTTTAGTCCCTTGAAGGCCAAATGGAGTGACTACCTCGTGGCCGTTTCCGTCTGTCTCCAGGGCCGTTAAGGATGAATCAGGCTCAATAATGTGTTTTTTGGCTAATGAGATACCTATATTATTTACAAATTGTTGGGTGACGCACATTTGGGATCACCCTTGAAAAGTTGAAAAGAGCGTTAAATTTTCCATCTCCCTATTGCAAGTAGAATTTGGCCTGGAAAAAGCCCAATTTGACTTGAAAATGCTATATTTGTTAGTTGGAGGAACACTAAGGTTTAGTGATAGAAAAAAACATTTACCAATGATTCCATGCATTCATATAATAGCCTCTTGTGATATGCGTGCCTGAGAAGTTCAAGAAACTGAGCAGGGTGAGTTTGACGAAAATGGACTCGTGCTATGTAGATATAGCTAGTTGAGATTGGAAATTGAACTTGAAAATGGTTCTTGGTAAAACCTGAACTGATAAAACTCTCAAACGGCCTTTAATACGAACGTAACATGGAGAGAATGTAGCTGATTATTACTCTGGAGTTACCACCTCACCGTCATACAAATGAACAGTAAGGAAAGGTGAAGTTGAACATTAGTTTGGAGTCTACCAAGGCACTGTCTTACTTTTGTCCAGGTAAGGGAAGGAGTGAGTCGGGAGCCGTTAAGGCACCGTCCTACTCGGATAAGAAGGACAAGGTACCAGAGTCCGTGAAGGCACCGTCGTCTCCGGTTACGAAAGACTTTCGCCTGTAAAATTGGAAAACCCCGAGCTCTATGGACAAAGATAGGTAGGTAGGTTGGTTGAGCAAATAACAAGACAATGTTGAAGAGCGAGAGTGGTAGCTTCGCTTGGTTTGCAGTGGGTTTTATAGTGTCAATCTCTCTCTCTCTTGGGCTTGTTGCCTTTTCCTCTCCTCTTTGCTATCCAGGCTTCTGGGTCCAAGCCGATCGGTTTCTACTTTGTTTAATAAGCGAAAATACAAGTCATATAGGTCAGGCATAGCAAAAATTTAATAATAACTAATTCCTCAAATGTGTCTCGACGGTTGAGGCTGCTTTAACATCACAATAAACTGACCTTATGAGCTCCTGATGATGGGCGACGCTTTCCTTAAAGAGCGACAACATACTGTCGCTATGAGAGAGACCATATTTAGTCGCCTTCTGAGCGGCCAAGTCCTCAATCCGCCGTAATCCCAGTATGACGACGTCAAATTGAGCGTTCAATTGGGTAGTGATCGCCAGCATAAAAAACGGCACAGCAGCTGAACCGGAAATTAAGTGAGTTTGGTGGTTTTTGTACATGTAAATTATCAAAAATCGTCGAGGTGAATAGAATTACCCAGTCAGTTCTAGCAGAATGTGGTTTCATAATTCTTCATGTCCATGCAACCAGTATGACTTATTCTCCATCAAATAGTTATCTTACGTGTAGGTAATATATTGACATAACAAATTAAATTACATAGGAAAAATGTCAAGATACTGGAACCTTTCTTGAATGGTTATTTTTGGTTACTCGAATAATTACCCGAAGAGACAGCAACTGCAGATGCTAGCTCTTCGCGTATTTTTACAAGTATTTTTACGCGTAAGTACACGAATAACCAAACGCTATCGTCACGCTGTAGTCTCTTCAGTATTTCAACGTCAACGATTCTCTTGAATTCGAGATCGAATAGAAGATGATTGAATTCATTTTACATAAATTTACACTCTGCTTCATCAGCTGTCTTCACAGGCATCGATGTTCGAGTAAACAGACTTATGACCTAAGAAATAAAATGTTATTCACCAACGCCCATATCTCGTTGAATACATCGGCTCTCGTCTGATCACCGAAGTTAAGCATTAACAAGATATATATTTGGAAGAAAATTACAAAAATAAAAACATATACTTCAAATATTTCAAAAATAAATTCACACTTCTATTAGAGTCTCTTGTCAGGTCCAGCTTCCACCCTGGACAAACGTATGAAGCCTTCAACAAAGGATCATATATATGAATGGGAGAAACCATTCAAAGGGGAGGGGGTTCATCCATACGGTCACATCTTCATATTTTTTCATTCTGTGCCCCATTATAACCATCTGCTTGCTCATCGTGGAGCATATTGGGAAACATGTCTGGAAAACGACGTCCGAATCAGCCCTCCACCAAGCAAAACACGCTCAGTAGCCCAGCCAAGTACGCGCTCTGGAATCCCCATTTTCAACAGTGGAGACACCGACTTCTTCGCCCAGACACCCCACCATGTTACGATAGCAGGTATTACTGTTATAGCGGCCACCTCCTGATCAGTCAGCTCAGCCACAGCAGCAAGCACATCAGGTCTGGAATATTTGGACGGTTTCTGCTCAAACATATCTTCCAGTGATCTAACTCCTGATCCAGATACGATCTCCACATCTATAACAGCGACTGATCCCGTTACAGTACAAATCACGAGGTAAGGTCGACATCCTCTCCCATTGACCGAGAAGTGTGGCTCCAGAAATGTTGACCACCCTCTCTTCTCGGCACACGTTGCCAACAATTCAGATACGGAATTGTGTCTAGCCACTCTAGGGAGTCGTACGGATGCACATGTCTGCAGTACATGAGCCGCTGTCTCTCTCACCCTACACCCAGCCCTGCATGTAATTTGCTGCTGGTCACGTCTTCCTCTAGTTGTTCTCATTCTTGAGGGCAGTGATCCGGAGTGAACACGGACCATTCTCCGACCTTTCCATGAAGGTGATGTCAAATGGGCATCCCTCAACCAAGCAGTGGAAGGTCTTGCTTCCCGAAATCTCCGCAGTCCTGCTCCATCTGTCGTCTGATGCAGCATTTCAGCCCTCTTCAAAACGCCGTTCCTGGGCTGTCTTGAAAGTGTTATGTACCTCTCCACCAACCAATACCGAAGTTAAGCAGCGTCGGGCTTGGCCATTACTTGGATGGGTGACCGTCCGGAAGCGCCCCAATTTCGGCAACTTTTCTATTTTTTGTCTCATCATTCAATTTTTCATCTAACTATTAGATGATTAGATGTATTATTTAAACTTAAACGAGCTCGTTGTCTGAATCTTTGTGGTGGCAGATACAATTTTGTTGTACGAAATGTACATGCAGATGCCCACAAAGAACAGGTAGGGTTTAAGCTACTTCAAAATCGGAAAAGTGTCGACAACTGCATTCACTCCCAAGTAATTGAACAGGATAGCTGGCTTTTGGACGATGTACGTACTTTGTTCATGTAATCAACGAAATTTGATTTAATATCACAATTAGACTTATCATAGGTTTAACTTTAAATGGGGAAAGTTATTATACTAGTTTAGGGAGAACCAATACTCTTAAAACTGTGATCTTTGTGTCAGGTTATGATGACAACGCGTAGGACGGGATTTGTACTGTGAATAGATTTTAAATCTCCCGCTAAGTTTGAATTTGCGCGGTATGAGGTTGGCCTCCACAACTGCCTACCATAGTGAGACTGAGCAAGCGACAGCTCCACCATAATTATTCCGAGGACTGTTGTAATGGAATTAGTTCTTCCCAACCTGGTACCATTATGTTATTTTTATTGTTTAAATGAACATTGAATATTATATTTAATGGGTAAATGAAGAATTTTATTTTCCCAACACATGGGAACGACTTTCTCGCCTCAGAGCTGCTGCCGCCTACAGGACTCGCGACACAACTGCTCGTTTCCTTGGTCTTCTCGTCTGCGCTCCGTACATGCCATATCGTCTCCCGAATTTCATATAAAATCCTCCCGTGAATTTGAATGGTTTTAATAACCAGCTCAGTTGCCATAAAAGCAAGTCTCTCTTACCGCTGTCTCCACGATCTTCTGACTTCAGAGAACCTCGAGTTCTGGTGGAACAACTTCGCCTTGTGGCAGATCCGCCGAAGTCATCAAGGACCAAGACTTTTGTATGGTGGAGAACATTCTTCGGGGAAAATTCACCGCATCACCGCCCTCGATAGTCTACTCTACATCATAAATTCTACGTGTGGCGAATCAACTACCGTACCGGTATGTCCCGCAATTTAGACTTGATCAGACGTCCGAAATACTTATGTGAGAACGTGCAAAGAATAAGCATATTTCGTTTATTTTATCAGTTTTAGATGCCTACCTACAGACTGGTTATCTCTCGGATTTGGAAGCCTGCCGTCATCCTTTCCTTCCTCACCTACAGTTCTTACCTACTGCCTAGTGTAACATATATAATAGAATATATTGTTGAGTAATTCCACGATCGTCGGAATTTAAGTAAGTGTCAGCGTTATAACTTACCACGAACTAGCGATTTTGTACAATACCTAATTAACTTCCCGAATTTGACTTCTTATCTTTACCGTATTACCGCATTCATTATACCTGTGACGTTCCGATCCCTGAGTATTTCCGATTTACCTGTAATATATTTTTGTGAACAAGCAAATTTATTTTCTTTCATTTTAGCGGAATAAAATTCGCTTAAAACCAGATTTGAGAGTTCATGTTTGATTATTATATTCTTGGGTTCATCCCCACTCTTGAAGTTTAGTTTTATTTTGTCACAGAGTCCAACAGAAGCATTTTTCCCACCTACGTGTAGATATGCCCCTTTTTCGTACACGCGTTGTTCTACTCGTTGACGCGAAAAGTCCCGCATACGCAGTTGGTATTTCCGTCTTTTCGCGTACAAGGGCAGTTTTTTAGACGAAGAAAAAAAAAACTCTCTAAATCCTAGAGGGTCTGGTGATAAGCTAATTAGCTTTGGTAATCAGATCGTAAACGGACGAGTTACCCAATGACGAGTGTTTGTGAGACAAAAATCGCTCTAACGTCCGATTAAGCTCAAACATAGTGCCTCGTTAACTTAAGTTCTGCATTAAATAAAACGGTGAAATCGGACCTGTTAGTTTTTAGTTTTAGTCAAAAAAAAAAGAAAAAAAAAAAAAAAAGGACAAATGACCTGAATGGCTATTACAATACTCTTATTCTTTGAAATTTGTCAGAGCTAAAGGAGTTTTCATTCCACGCATAGTGAAAAAAGAATGAAGCCACATTTAACAAAGTATGCAAGTCCATGATACTATTTGGAATAATAAAATGCAAATCCTGCTGTAGTTTCCTTATGTCTTAATAATGGACCTGACTCGCATTAGAAAAAAAAGTGTTATCCTAAGTCGATTTTTAGGAATCTGGCTAACTTTCGTTTTCCAAAAAATCAGCTCAAGGGATCTAAGCTGAAGAATAAATTTTAGTAGCAGCAGTGAAATTTCGTTTCGATTATATATCTGTAGGGTAATTGCAATAAGACGTAATGGAGTTTGTGCATTCACGATGAGTACAATCCACACCTACCTACTACATGAGAGAGCAATATGCCGACAATTTGAAGAAGTAAAACAGCATACAGTACTACATCATTCCCTTCAGGAAGTGTCCACGGGAACGGCAGCTGCTTCCACGACTGTCCAGCGATGGCCGCCATGACGGGTTTTGTAAGCAGCATCAGAGGAAAGTTGACAGTGAATAATAACGCGTATACAAATGTTTCCTTCCGGGCGCTGTCCCCAGCGTTGCGTATTATGGGGAAGTACTTTTATTCCGTGATGTTCAACTATATTCATCCGATTTTCGTGACGGTTTTTCTGTTCAATCTAGAATTTAGTCTAGGAATGCAACGAACCGTGTGAGTTTTTCTTGAGATCTTTCCTTGCACCCGGTAAATCCACCAAAATCGTACACAAACCAACCATAGGTATGTTCCTGTAATACATGCATTATTCACCAATATGTTTAGTAAGAAAATCTCACTAAACTAAACGCATTATTACGAAGTCATTTTACCATTATTATTTACCTATTTAATAACCATTTATTTAAATATTAATTTTTTGTCTGTGGATATTCTTACCGCGTGGTCATGTGGCATTTGCTGAGGTACTCAAATAGCCTCTCTACTCGTTCCGGACCGAAAACGGTCTCGTTGAGGAGGAAGGAGATCAACATGACTTCGACGATCACGGCTTTGAAGTTTTCCAGGGACTCTCTAAGCTCCTCACTTTTCACTGCTGATACGAAGCAACCCAACAGAAACAGAACCACCGTGATTGCAGTCACGATTACTTTGGGTTTGCTCAATTTCCCTTGAGAAGATTTAGTAAACGTCAGTGTGTAATAATGATGCTTTCGGTAGTCGACTATATTGTCGAGAGGCCCACTTTGTTTACTCATATTTGGTGCGACCTTTCTAGAAGTTGGTAAGAAATGTTTTATCATAACAATCCAATTTATATTCAACTTGCATGGGTCCTATCGACGATTTTCATTATGCAACCATTGAAATTCCTATTTTTAATAAATGTTTATTAACTCCAGAGCCCTTTAGAATTTTATGTCATTAACGTGAAGAGTAAATCAAGTAATTTCTACAAAATACGTCCTTGTTTCAAGAACGAAAAGCTGTGGTCGAGTGCGAGTACGTATTTTTACGATCCTCGAATTTTGATTTCATTTATAGAAAATATATTTCTGTAGCGCTTGTGTATAAGAACAACAATAATAAACAAATAAAACACTCAAATTGAACACGATTTTATGTAGATGAGGCCAAGTTGGGTTAAAAATACCTGGTTTAGTATAGTAGTAGAGTTTACTATTCAACATTGTTTATGGAGCTATGAAGTCCGTGAAATGTGCGATAGTTTGGAGGAAATTCTGGAGGAAATAGGTCTGTTTGGGAAATGCAATGGTAATAGAAGAGAAAAACAATGATAACGCAATGACCACAATACCGGATGGCTATGAACGGCCTGCTGCAATTCCGCACTCTCCTCAACTACAAGTAGTTTCAATCGCAGACGCATTGCCGCATTTCCGAAATTCCGGATGGATGTGAAACGACCTTAACGGTCCTCTTTCAGTCAGTTGTGTGCATCCGATACCCCCAATACCGAATATTGCCATGATATGCCACTCCATCCTGATTCACTCTTCTCTGATCGATATTTATGCTACATATTATATCTATCTACACCCTGACTTTGAACTAAATCGGACTAATAGATGATAAAGAATCGAATTTATAATAAACTAGCCGCTCCGGCTCGCTTCGCTCGCCTCCACGTCCAGCCGGGGGGCAAGCCCCCCGGACCCCCCATTAAATTGCTCGCTTCGCTCGCAAAGTGTGGTATGTAGGGAATGTTGCTCGCTTCGCTCGCAAAGTGTGGTATGTGAGCAATGTTGCTCGCTTCGCTCGCAAAGTGTGGCATGTAGGAGATGTTGCTCGCTTCGCTCGCAAAGTATGGCATGTAGGGGATGTTGCTCGCATCGCTCGCAAACGGTAGATCTCTAAGGGTAGGTTTAACTTCTGTAGGGGATGCTGCTCGCTTCGCTCGCTCGAGGAAGTTATACTGCCCACCCAACTTGGCAGAGGTTTTTTTCTGTTGGAAATTCTTACAAACAAAAAAATTAAAAATTTTGTCTAAAAAATAAAAAAAAATTTAGGGGTGGACTACCCCTAACATTTAGGGGGATGAAAAATAGATGTTGGCCGATTCTCATAGATACCGGATAAGCACAAAAAATTTCATCAAAATCGGTCAAGCCGTTTCGGAGGAGTATGGCAACGAAAACTGTGACACGAGAATTTTATATATTAGATTAACGTTTGTGCCTGCGCACAGATTATACATGTGACGGCAATGAGAGTTATAGGGGACCGTTTAGAAGCTGCCCTGCACAACCCCTGAAAATTTCATTGAAATCGTTCCGTTAGACTCGGAGTTTTGCTTGTTTTTGATTTAGGGGAGAAAATAATGTTTTAATGTTAAAAAATGTGGGTTTTTCAATGAAATTGTTGGTTTTCTCGAAAGATGACCCTCCATGAACCAACAAGTATGGGATCGGTTCTTATGTATTTTTTCTTCTCTGGATCGAATGGAAACTCTTGCATATCTCTCAACTACGTTATAATCGAGTTTAACGCTTTAATTAACTAGTTTTACCCCATAACACACATACATTTAATCGTAACAAACAAACTAAACATTTGCGATTTTACGTGTAAAACTTGGTTATAACGGAGTTGGAGAGAACTAAAAATGTTACTATTCGATACAGAGTGAAAAAATACATAGAAACCAACCCGATACTGGTAGGTTCATGGAGGGTCATCTTTCGAGAAAACCAACAATTTCATTGAAAAACCCACATTTTTTAACATTAAAACGTAATTTTCTCCACTAAATCACAAAATAAAAGCAAACTTGATTATACCGTTGGAAATAGTATTAGACGAAGCAGTTTTCATGAGATTTGCCAGCTTCCAAGATTCGTTTTGGAAGAGTAGTAAAGTTTTAAAGATTTTCAGAAAAATTCTTTTTTCAAAATCGTCAATGTTTGAGCTGATGTGAGGGCCTTTGGATGGTTCTTTTTTAAGAACTCAAGTACTCAGTCTTATAGTAAATTGAATGCTGATTCCGAAAATGTGGTCAAAAGTTAATATTGAATGATGTAAGGTGGAGAAATTTTAGTTTAAAAGGAAAAAAACACGGTTTTCCTGAAAGAACCTTTAAAAAATCATATCTCGAGAACGGATTGAGATAAAAATATGCAGTTGGCGGCATTTTACTCCATTTTTGATGCAGTTTCACCTAAATTTTTTTTTTTTTTTTTTTTTTTTGCATCTGCGAGGGAATCACCCTGTATTTATAGGCTGCTTGGGGGACCCGCGGAGCAGCTGTAGAGGCGCTCTAAGATCTGTTGGAACAAAGCTAATAACAATAATAATTCTATAAAACATGATTACTTACAAATTTTGTTTTTCCACCCATTCCGATTTTTCTCATCCCCTAATTATACATATGAAGACCCCAATTGTCTATATTGTTCTAATTATATTGCGAACAAATACAAACGGACACCGAAACAAGTACGTAGCGGTTTTTTTTTTTTTTTTTTTTTTACATAAAATCTGACGTTTATTTACAGCTGACAAATGTGATGCAATAAAAATAACAGCCGCGAGAGTTGAATTCATAAATATTCGAAAAGCCTTCACCAGTCTGAAAATTACGTCATCTGTATTTATTTATTTATTCATTATTTTTACTGGCATTCTGAATACAAATTTATTATTGTGGTAATTGAAAGAAAAGAATTCTAAAAAGGGAAAAAGAAAGAGATCTAGAATGTAAGTACGTCAAGCTATCAATGTAACTACAAATAAGCTATCGAGCTGCGAGCAATCAAAACGCTCCATGTTATATAAAACCCATCGTTATTAATTTAGTTGGGGCTCACAGAAAGGCACTTCAAAGAATCAAATATCCAATTCTTTACTAATGAACATTGTTGGAAGCGCCTTGGTCTCTCTCTCTCTCTCTTTCTCTCTTTTTCTCTTGGCAACCGCCTGTAATTTCCACTGTTTCGTCTATTGAAACTACATCTCCGATCGGCTTTTAAATTGTTATTCTTCCAATGTGTAAAATGACCTTTCTTTTACAAATTATCAAAACCAGGCTTAAGAGCATCAAGTGCATACAACTTGGGCATCTGAATATAGAATCGGTCCCATCGCATCTCGATGAGTTGCAGAATGTTTGCACAGATTTGACATTTGATGTTATTGTACTGTCAGAAACATTCCTCGAGCCGAATATTCATACTTAATGCTGCTATTAATATTCCTTCATATTCCTGGATCCGTAATGATCGTCTCAGAAAAGCGCGAGGATGTGTTGCGCTTTTAGTGAAATCATCGAATTTTAACTGCACTAAATTGTCTCGTTCTCCCTCGCAGTATTCCAAAGGTTCTGATTATATATTTATTCAATTAAAACTCAACACACGCTCTATTGTGGTCGTAGTTGTTTATAGACCACCCAAACATGGAAGAATCGATGAGGTTTTCCGGATTATAAGCAAGTTGTCGGCCAATCACCAGCACATTGTGGTTCTCGTTGACTTCAACACAGACATGTTTGCGAGTAATCCATATGCGAAACAATTTCGGAGACATATAGAAAAAAATAATCAAATCTACCTACCACTATCTGTGACGTTTCATACACAACATTCGGCTTCGCTTCTGGATCTAATTCTCACAAATGATAAGAGTTCAGTAAGAGATTTCGGTCAAGCAGTAACTCCAGGATTTCCTTATCACAACTTCATATATTGCGTAATCAGCATATTCAAAGACCAAATATAAGATATACATTTGTTAGATCGAAACAGAATTTTGACAAACAGGAATCGATGAAAGAGGCAGGAGCTCTCCCTTTGAGTCGCGTGTTCGACGAACCGATATTGATCTAAAAGTGCTGATTTTTAATGAGATGGTGCTAAGTCTATATGAAAGGCACTGCCCGCTCGTCAGAGTAAAATTCAAAAGAACACAAGCTTTATGGATTTCTGAGGAAATCAGATTTATTACGATCGAGCGATATTTGGCATTTAAAACATATTTGAGGTGTTTGAGGGATGAAAATAAGAATGAATCAAAAAAATTACGTAACAGGGTGAATCAGTTATTACGATATGCAAGAAATGATAATAATATTAATAAAGTAATAAGTAATAATAATAAAGAAAGATACAAAAAACTTAATTCGTCCGTCTGCCACATTCAAAAATTTTTCTCAAAGTACCAGATCAAGTTTTATGATATTTTAATAAAAAATCCCACAAGTTGCGGAGGGTGGTGATGGTTGGATATCGATGGTTTCGGCTGTAGGACCCATGACTAGTTGAATGAGAAGAGAGTCTAGGGCATTGATATGGTGATGCCAGTACCGAAAGCACCCTAACTGATTGTTTCCAAACCTCGACCACAAGATCTTTAATTCTGATCGAATCGGCTGTTATAAAACCAATAGAATTCTCACTTAACGAAATCGAGTTTATAATCGCTTTTATCTAAGAAATTTTGGTTTATTATTTTCAATAATGAACCTTTGTAATCGACCAAGGAAAAAAATTTTTTTTTAACCCCCCCTGAAAATTTTTTGGTTTACGTTTCAAGATACGCAGATTCCTAAAGTTAAATCGCATTTGGGGTCTAGATGGTCCTAGAAGCTCGGCATCAATTTGTGTCAACCCTAAAGGGTAGCATTAAAGGGATAAACATTCAAAAATGGAGATCTCAAAAACTTTGAAGTTAACAGTAATGATTTTTCGCTTGTCAATGATAAATATGATCCCAAAGAATTGATCAAAACCGTCAGCAAAGCTGTACGTTAAACGGTTCGTTTTCCCAAAGGGCTCTATCCGATCAAGCTCTAAATTCCATCAAAGATCGCTAGCTAGTGATACTGGAATACATAAAAATTGCCTTGTAAATATCAGCTGACATAATGGTGGAATTATCAGGTGATATAGTTCGAATGGAATTCATTCTAACGTTGCGAAATCGAGTTTATTAACTGTTGTTCGTGCAGATGTACCTACTAGTGAAGTATTGGTACCAAAATGCTCAATTACAACTCTTAAATTGCTCCCAAGTCTACATATAGATAGCGAAAGCATTGTTTTCACTTTTGAGAGATGGAAAAGTTATAGTCTCCACTATAATCAAACGGTCGTTGTTTTTTTTTACAGTGGTAAAATTTCCACTCGCATTTTACGTTTTAGACTATTCTAAATCCATTTCCCTCTATCTCTGTGTGTGTATGTGTGTGTTTGTGTGTGTATGTCCGCAAATCCTAGAAACAATCTTATTTCCACAATATTCAACCGATTCTTATGAAATTTTCGTAGAATGTGCGGGTTAGCGTGCAGAGGGTCCTGTATAAGTTTTGTTGTTCCCAAATCAATATTTCACTCGGCGCATGCGCAAATGTAAATTCCATCAGGCATCATTTTCTCACGCCCCCGTTGTACGATCTCGCTCAAATTTGGAGGATAGGTGGAAAAGGTTAATATTTGAGCATTCCCTAGCAATTTCAACGTAATCCTATCATTAGCAGCTACTGCGCTTGGGCGAATATGTATTCTTTTGTTTAAACGAGCCTAATTTCAACAGTTTTCATCCGATTTCGATGAAACTTTCAGGGAAAGGCTGTTAATGTTCCACTGTTAATTCCATACTTCTCAAATCATTACTTTATTTTGCGCATACGCAAACGTGAATTCCTTCAAGAATCATTTTTTTACGACCTGGTCGTCCAATCCCGCTTAAATTTGGTGCATTTTTCGCAGAAAATCATTTAATCAATCCTTGTTAATTTCAACATGATTGCATCACTATTAGCTCATGTGCATGCGCGAAAGTGTATTCCCAGGAACAAGGTCTGGTTTACATCAGATTTTGATTACATCTTCTGGGTATTTGTGGGATAGGCTGTGGAGTGTTCCCTACCAATTTCTTTTTTTTTAGTGTTTATACTCCATTCTGCGCATGCGCTAACGTAAATTACTTCAAGCATCATTTTCCCGTTTTTTAAAAACATAGTTACTGTGAAGCGTGAAATTGCGGGGCCTTGGAACTGTAAAAGTGTTAACCCTTCTCGGAGGCACGATGCGCCATGTTCTGATCATATATTACTTACGGGGTTTAATAATTAATAATTATAGACCAATGATCTGCGTAGAAGGGCTATCTAACACAGAAATAATAAACCATTGTGTAATATTTTGCAGCGTTTTCAGTTCGTGGGTCAGGTCTTGTTAAGTTCAGAAGGACTTGTAGTGTAGGTGATTTATTTGGTTTTATTAATCCCTGAAACCAGGACGTAAGAGCGCCATCTGTCAGCAAATATTCTTGAAGTAGAAAATATCAGTTAGACAGATATATTAGAATGCTGTGTATAGTTTGGTGGTCTGGGTGCTCGCAAGCTCGCATATCAAAATCACATACCATCAATAGTAGTCAATCCCTTAGTAAAAATTCAGAATAGTTATACAAATAGATCAGGATGATGTGTATAGTTTGATGGTCTGGATGCTCGGAAGCTAGCATCTCACAAATAATATTGAATCCTGAATCAATCCTTCTAATAAAATACAGATTAGTTGAACAAATAGATCAAAATGACGTTTAAGAATATGTTTCGGAGGTTGAAATACGATGCATAAAATGGATGCAGAGTTGGAGTAGAACCCAGGACCTTTTACACCACAGTACATTATGTTATCCACTAGAGCAGTGCGGACGTTGTTAAATCTGCGAATCAATCCGTTAGAATGCGCTCAGAACCGGCATCACCATATCAATGCCCCAGAATCTTCCGAAAATAAATTTGAATTTACAGAAACAGATTTGAGGTTTCGACCAAATCACAAACTATGGCAAACTACCGGAACAGCGTGAACGGGACAGGTCGAAAAACACAGACAAATCCAGGACTGGTCGAAGTAAAGACTACCGTGTTCAGTCAACAAGTTATGTTACAACTGAGCAACTGGAGCAACTGCCAGGTTCTGCTAGCAACCCATTAACTGTGATATACCTACTATCCATATACGTCATTAGCACGAGAACTACGGAACGGCGAATTACTATGTTCTCAATGTTCGAATATTGACAACAAGTAGGTCAGAGCAGACGATGCGTGACTTCGTACAATGCATTTAGCTTAATTGGGATAGAAAACGTGCAAGCTCCGCAAAGTATATTCAGGTAAATACTCGTATCTTCCGTTGAATATTGCAAAATGTGTTCCTGCTCTCTAAGCCAGTAATTGTGTTGTAATTCCGAATAACCTTTAGGTACCTAGCAGTTTTGATGGAAAACACCAGCAAGCGGTGTCCCACAGACCCACTACAGAAAATTGTTATTGATTAGCGTGATGTAATTTTCAGGCTCCAGTAAAATGTGTTTTCTACACATGTGCTGAAGAAAGCACGAAGATCAAACATAATTTTTCTCATATTATGTATACGGGCCAAGCAGAACTGGAAAAAAAGTATATGTACTATATATATATATATATTGTTTGAGATTTGTAAATTGGAAACTGCCCGCCTGTTTATGTGTTGACTCTCGCCATCTTTACCACCGCGTGTGTAGCCATTAGCAGTCGATTTTATTCATATTTCTATCACATTTAGCCACACATATTTATCTGTTCATCATCTCATCTGTTGTCAATTCATAAACTCCCCGCATTCGTCAATAAAGTATTTTTCTATATCTCGCAATCACTGTACATCTCTCTCGTGTGTGTGTGTGTCCCGCTCCCGCATTTTCAAACCTATATATATATATATATATATATATATATATATATATATATATATATATATATATATATATATATATATATATATATATATCCCCATATAGGTGTCCCATCTAAACGGGCCCATCGGGAAATTACAGCCTTACGGTGCGAGCTATCGAAAAATTGAACTGGACTTTTTTATAGTATAAAAAAACACGATATAAAAAAAAGTTTTCCTTATCGTCGTTTGGAAAAAAAAAACCCTCAAACTGTTCAGTACACACAGAATCACTGTTCAGAATACAGTTTAAAAAATGTACCACAAGGAGACTTCCAGTCAGTTGTGTTGTGACAAATCGAAAATGCCACCTGCTCCTTCTGCAGCCCCTGCTCCTTCTCCTGCAAACTGTATTCAAGGGTTAAGAAAACAACAGCTTCCTCCTGATACTTATTGTTCAGTCTACATAATCTTTATTATTTAAAGAACCTTACATTAGTCCAGAATACGGCGTCTCATACGTCCTTCTAATAAATGAGTAATAATACTGAACAGTTTGAGGGTTTTTTTTTTTTTTTCAAACGACGATTTGGAAAACTTTTAAATCGTAAGCGGTTCAAGTGTAATGTCATCCCCCTAATGGTGATTGTTGATTATGGACGCTGGGGTCTGATGATAGATAGTTAATTGCTGATTTCAATAGTGTGGTGAACATCTCAAAAATTGAAGATAAAAGTATTAAGAAAGTGTTGGTAATGTCGGAAAGAAATCGGCGATTTTCTGTATTTCGCAAAAAGTGGAATAACAGAAACGACGCCCCAAAAAGAAAATTTCATGGAGGCCTTTTCTGTTCCAAATTCAACCTAGAATCGGAAAAAGCAATAAAAAAGGGGGGGGTCAAGAGGAAACTGTAAGTTTCAATCAATGATGTGAGACATGGAAAAATAAAAATCGGACTTTCGCAAAAAGTGGAATAACTCAGAAACTAAGCCCCAAAAAGAAAATTTTAAGGTGGCATTTTCTGTTCCAAATTCAACCTAAAATCGAAAAAAACAATAAAAAAGGGGGGTCAAGAGGAAACCGTCAGTTTCAATTAATGATTTGAGACCCTAAAACATGGAAAAATAAAAATCGGACTTCTGCATCGTGAAGCTGAGTTGAAATAATATAAAAAAGGTCCAGTTCAATTTTTCGATAGCTCGCACTGTAAGGCTGTAATTTCCCGATGGGCCCGTTTAGATGGGACACCTATATGGGGGATATATATATATATATATATATATATATATATATATATATATATATATATATATATAAATCAGAAAACATTCTCATCTTGAATAATATTTACATAATAATACAATAATAAGAAAAACAAAGAATGTATATTAGTAATGACCTTAAACCAAATGAATACAATTAGAGCATTACAGAGCATGAAGTGAGTAGATATTTTTGAGTTGACAATGAGTGGGTAAAGACATAAAATTCAGGGTAGAAACCCAGAAGCAATCCGTAGAACGAAGGAGGCGCTGGAGAGGTCGATTATAATTGATTAATTGGTGATTTTAATTATTTGGAGCGAAAGTTATGAGGGAAAGAGGAAAATTACGTGCTGAGAGTCGTGGCACACGGAAGCAATCATATCCTGGATAGTAAGTCTGGAAAAACCAGATGACTATTAATTGAGGCGTTGAGGAAAGAGAAAAAAATCGGTTGTAGGTGGACAAAATTATATTGTAGATGTTGAATGAATTTTGAAAAGTTGAAAAGGAAGATAATTTGCATCGAATGAGAGCACTTCCAGATCTCTAACTCATTTCCCTGATTTTCGGCGATTTTTCTAAGAACTTGTGACCTGCTACTCACGACCCACTTCCTTGGAAATTGTCATCAAATGAGTGGTAGATCACGAAAACTTTGAAAAATCGCCGAAAAAGAAGAAACGAGTTTTGGAGCTGGCAGGGATCTCATTCGATGCAAAAATTTCTTCGACTACAACATTCTTTCAGTACAAACAAAAATTTAGGTAAGTTCCTGAGGTTAAAAAGTGAAAAAAATCGTCAAAAATCTTTTTCCTGGGTCGAAGAAGCTATTTTAGGTACGAGTAAAGGTTTAATAGTAAGGATAGCAAAGATAGCAAAGAAAGAGACAAACAGTTTAATTCGTCCGTCTGCCACATTTAAAAAATTTTTCTCAAAGTACCAGATCAAGTTTTATGATATTTTAATAAAAAATGCGTTTTGACGTCAAACATCCATCATGAATTTTGATGGAAATCACCAACAAGCGGCGTTGGTGATTAGACCGCAGACCCCCTACAGATAATTATTATTATTGATTAGCGTAATGTAATTTTTAGGCTCCAGTAAAATGTGTTTTCTACATATTATGTGGCTGAAGGAAGCACGAAGATCAAACGTAATTTTGACATTTTCATGTCTTTGCCCTGGCACATTGCACAAAAAACTGTCACGTAACGAAATTGTGTTACAGTGCCTTTATAATGATTTCCGCTGACAACGACCCCGTTGTTAGGTTTGTTCATTTTCTACACTTTTTAACCCACAAAAATCGTTCACCACTCGTTGGAAAGCTCTCGATTTAACGAACATTTTCATGTTCTCCATAACATATTGACTATACGAATAGCGGAGCTATGGGCATAACTGTTCTCATATTTTGTTTACAAACTCTTTACATGGTACCTACCTCTCCTATTAACTGTTGGTAGTTGAGATTTGGTATGTAGCCTCTGCAGTTTACCCTGGCACATAGCAACAAAAAACCGACATTTCACTCTTCTGTCAAATCTTTGGCAACATAGGTACATGTGATGTTCTATAATTTCGGTAAACAGCCAGTGAGATAAAAGCTAAGTAGAGTAGACAACAGCAACGCATTGTGAGGTTTGAAAAATACAACAAATAGCTATAGATAGTTATTATGTTAATGATTCGTTTCACATTCTGACAACAACGGAGGGTAGTTTATAAAATCCTACAGTGAGGTAAAAAGCAATAGGTAAACACATGAAAATGTCCCAATGCGTTGCAGACTCGTATGCAAGCGTTTTTGTAATCATCGAAATCTGAATTTTCGTAATGATAGTTTGATTTAACCAAATTGGTTATACCTCTTCATTAAAATTCCTTGTCGTTTATCATGTAACATCGACTAAACGATACCTACCAGCATATTTTCCAATTTTTCCACAATTCACGAGGAAGACGATGTGCCACACCCTCATGGTTGTTTTTCTCCTATTGTTCCCGGACAGGAGGTCGGCTGATCCCGCTAGGGCGTTTTACTCGGTTTTAATTAAAATCGGGAGCGGGGTCGCAACGTAATTGGCAACTGCGATACGAGTGCGCTTGTGAGCTTAGGCGGAAGCTACATAACCTGTTACGTTGCTACCTTCACCCCTGCACGCTAGAGAAAATTGCCTTGCACCAGTCAAATGATAGGTCAAGGGTAATGGAAGGACGCAGCGGCTAGACACACGGCTATTTATTACATCCGAGTCTTGTAGAAAGGGAAAAAAGAAAATATCCTTCAAATCCTTTATTTTCACAGCATTTGATATTACAATACAATCAATGTAATTGGTACAATTTAAATTGAATTGAATTCAATTGATTCCGATGAAATTTTCAGGGACTGTGTAAGTCAATATCTGGACGATTCACAATGAGTGACATCGCTGTCGAACAAATAGTTCTTTCTTCGCAAAAGCAAACGTAAAATTCCTTGACACTACTTATAAGTAATAAACTTATAAGTAAATATATAGCATTTGCCGATTTAATTAAGCCTTTTACCAAATGAAGCAAACCTTTTGCCAAATGAGTTAAACATATTTCCAAAATAATTCACCCTTTTTCCAATTCCCCTATACAATTAAACGTTTTTCCAAAATAATTAAACCTTTTCCCTAAACAATAATTAAACCTCTTGCGAGAAAGTACAATACGACGGATGTATAGATACGAATTTCGAAAAAGTTTAATCAATTAGGAACTACAGAAAAACTGAACATTGCGCCAAATTTGTATCCCCTCCCCTCCCTCATAATTCGTTGATTTACGTTTCAAGGTAAGTAGAGAAAACAATGTGTCTACCTACATCTATAGCACAAACAGTCTCTCATTAATTCATATTGCTTTTCATAATTCCCCTTGACTTTTTGTCAGTTATCATTTAGAGTGTGGATAGTATATACTTTTAAAACAAATTGGATCTTTTTGTGTTGATCTTTGACATTTTAGTAGTGTAAATTATGATGAGAGCGGAAACAGCAAAAGCCTTCTCTGACATAAATATCTAAAAGAATATTAGAGAAGATATCAAGGCTCTTAGCCAACCTGCTGAAAGTGAGAACGGACTATAAAGGGATTGACAAATCGTGAGAAAACACACAACAGGTTTGAAGAAAGGACGACGCAAAATAAAACCTTACTGTTTATTTCAAAAGCTCCAACGTCTATTTAGTGAGTCTGATTGTGACGTCAACTTATCGCTAGATAATTCCGTCTCGTTATCGGCGAGAGAAAAATGCGGGGGACGTGACGATAGGAAAATCGTCATTCGACTTCTGACGATGATGGTTGCTGAAGAAAAAATTGTTTTTGTGACTTTGACGGTTTTCGCGGCTGCGTTGGGCCGTATGCCGACATCACTGCCGTCGCTGCTGATCAAATATTTTGGAAGCGTTCCTGGGAATCATTTTTACTTTTGCAGAACTTCAGGTAAGCGACGGTTGGAAAATATTGTTGATTTGACTATTTTACTTCCAAGTTACTTCTTGTAGCGGAATCATTGTTTTCTCTTGCGGAAAGTTGGACAAAATCGACATTTTCACTCGCATGTTAACGTTTCAGATCATTCTGATCAACTTTTGTGTTGAACGAACTGAATCACTCTCGACGAAGTTGTGGAAACCCATTTCAAAACGGAAGTCAGTGAAAATCGTTGTCTATTTCCACGAAAAATAAAGAGTTACACTGTTAAATCAATTTCGACGGTTAGGCCATCATCAGTAACAAACAATAACTGAACACACATTAGAAAGAACACAGCTTATATAGTCACAGGTGAAGGGGGATTAAATCCCATTGGTCGAGAGAAAGGAAAGGGGGCTGGAGGTACAACCAGTTAAGTGCAAGCAAAGTGAAGGGGGATTATAGCTAATCAGATGAAGTGAAGGGGGGGATAGCTAAATATAGTTTCAACAGTGTGAATGGATAATTCCAAGCTTTATAGAAATGGACCTATCAGTGGTGAAATATATTGAGGTATATCCTCATTCAAACATTTACCAGATCTATCACTTTTGATCATTTAGAATTTTTCATGTACATTCAACATACCTCCCATTGGACGAAAATGAAGAAATTCTACAACCTGTCTATCTGTTAAATCAAAATTGTAAGTATGATTCATATTTCTCAAGTATTGATCTTGAGATGTTTTGCAAATGTAGACTTACCCTTATTTTCCCTGAAATCCTCCTGATGCTCTTCAATTCTTTCCCTGAATTTCCCACCAGTGTGACGGCAATATTTGCATTTAAAAAATTCTAAATAAAACGCTAATGGCCAAAAACGCGAACGGTTTACCATTATTAATCTGAACTATTTACTCATATCAGGATATTGTGCGGTGAATGACCAAAATATTCCCAGCAGTCCAAAGAGAGAAAACCCCTTCTGCAATTACCACACAGTGCAGTTTTAGCCTCATTCATAGCCGTAACAGAAGCCCATTGTTCTCTCTAACCAAGATCCCCCACCACCCGTGTAATTATTCATTGCGGTATTTCCGCTCGACGATTTCCATCAACGGAAAACGCATAATTCTCACTTCACAATTCGCACTTCGCGATTCGCAATTTTCACGCATTCCCGACCCTTTTCAATGGGGCCTTAACGAAATGCAACGAGCTGCAGTCTTTAAGATCGTTTCGTTCATTCCACCGAAAATTTCCTAATCTGAATACGTTTCCGCTTAAATCAGTTTTAGTTGGGGAGTCTTAACCACATTTGTCACGGGGATCGTTCGTTACACCATCATTACCCTAGCTAGAGACTTATATACTCAGGCGGGGCAAGTGCGTTTTAACCCTGGAATGTCCCGGCTAAATTTCCAACACTTAGGGTAGAGGCACCAGTAGTAGCCACCCTTAAGCAGCCCAGTTTCGGTATTTACAACGTAATTTCTCCATTTCCCCGTTTTTTCTTCCAATCCTGTATTTTTCCTTTCCCCCAATGCCTGCTCTATCGAATGGCTATTTTAAAAAATCGAATGCGTTGATTAGTTTTGCAAAAATCGAAGAAAAAGAAACCAAGATCTGTCGCTTGTAGTAGCCACCAAAATCTTTAGTAGTAGCCACTGTAAAGGACCAGTAGTTGCCACCCCCTGGCCACTACTGGAAATAAACATTTTTCAGGAAAACTAATTATATCACTGTGATATGTGATACTGATGAAAATCTAGTTTATTTTTATGTTCTATATGAAAAAACACGAAAACTCAGTATTGGCCACGTCATGGCTACAACAGAAATTCGCTAGGTTTTCAAGAACTGGCAGTAGCTACCAAAATCTTTATTAGTAGCCACTGTTGGGGACCAGCAGTAGCCACCTCCTGGCTACTACTGGAACCTCTAATTTTTCAGGAAAACTAATTAGATCACTGTGATCCTGATGAAAATCTCGTTTATTTTCATGTTTAATGTGAAAAAACACGAAAACTCAGTAGTGGCCACATCATGGCTACTACAGAAATTCGCTAGGTTTTTAAGAACTGGTAGTAGCCACCCCACAAATATGACCCTAATTGTCTAAAATCCTACGTGAAACAACTGAAATACAACAAGAAATCACCAAGGAACGTGAATAAAACGAAATTATCTCACAAAGTCCTAGAATGAAGTGAAATATTGAGGTCAACAAGGACTTCGTCCTTAATCAAAACCGTTGGTGAGGAGCTCATCTGATCAACTGGCAGTCCATCTGGGTTATAAGGCGTGTTGTTAATCACACTGGTTTCTTGATTATGGCGAGAACGGTTGGAATGCGTAGCTGACATCTCCTGCTTTAAAATGGTGCTAATGTCGAATGTCTTGATGGTGCCAAATCCTTATTTTTCAAATCTAAAGTTCATGGGTGGCTACTACTGGCAGGGGTGGCTACTATCGGTGCCTCCACCCTAACACCCCGGTGGGGTCTGTCAAACCCCAGGCACAAGAAAGTACTACACTACACAGAAGTCTTGAACGTATTAAACTGGAAAAAGGCTGAAGCCTTTAGGGAAGAAGTTGGGGGTGATATACTCGTAGAAGGGGGCGAGAAGAGCCAGACGTGCGGGATTCAACATGATAAACTGACTTTAAATTGCGATTGGGGTTTGACAAACCCCACGGGGCATTCCAGGGTTAAGGGTCAAGTGCGCCACTTCGTTTTATTTCGCTATGAGGCCACTCTATTTTAATAAGTTTCTTAGCAAATGATAGAACAGGTGTTTATGATTACCTGATAAAAATTTTAACCTCCTCAGTGAACAAATGAGCGTGATTGGAACCATTTTCCGCGAAGCCTTCCGTCCGATATCAGAGTGTAAATTTGAGGGAGGTACGGTTTTCAATGGTTTTCTTGTCTAAAACCCTTCCTTTCCTGTTTATTCCACTGTTTATGAATGAAATGATGAGTTGAAAACAATGAAACAGGTAAGGGGCCGTATACAACGTAAACCGCGCATTCGCTGACAATTTCGTCAAAAGCGGATGAAAACTGTGGAAATTATGGTCATCAAAAGTATTTCACACTGGCGCATGCGCAGTAGCTATTGATGATACAATCGTGTTGAAATTGATCTGTAGTAATCAAGTCATCTTCTTCCAACTATCATCCAAATTTAAGCGAAATCGAATGAATAGAGCATGAAAAAATAAAGCATAATGGAATTTATGTTTGCGCATGCGCAGAATGAAGCATTGATTTGGCAACAATGAAACTGAATCGAGACTGTCTACCTCCTAGCCTGCACATTCCCTGAAAATATCATCCAGATCAGATGAAAACTGTGGAAAGTAAGCTTGTTACAAGGATTTCAAATTGGCGCTTGCGCAAAGCTATTAATGATTCAACCGCACTATAATCCAAATTTGAGCGAGAACGGATGACTCCGGCGTGACAAAATGTTGCTTAAGATAGATGTACCCATGGTCGACACCTCTAGACAAATATTGACTTTCAACGTATGAAACTCCTACTGGGTATTTAATTTTTATATTCAAAGTTGTTCACAGTGTGCACTAGGTATCTCTCTATTAGGAGAAATAATAATTATCGTCAAAACTACTTTCTGGGAAGATGAAAACGGATTTTTTCAATTAGTGGAATTTTTCCAGTAGTCGACATGGCATATCTCGAATTTCCCAGAAGTCGACATGGCCGATGTACCAATAGTCGACATACAATCGTTAGTAGTCGACAGAGGGGATGAACCAATAGTCGACATAGCAAGTAGTTTCATTAGTTTTTATTATTCAAGTAAAACAGAAAACAATAAGAAAGTAAAATATTTACCTACACACTTAGCTATTCCAGTCTTAATCATTAGACTGTCTCTTTCAAAAAATCACAGAATTGTCAAGTAGAGAGAAGCAATATCAAATGAGGAACAAGCAATATAAAATAAAATATCACTACTGACTGTTTCAGCTTTTGCTTGAGTCATTTTTGACTGAAACATCTCAAAAATACTTATTGATGAATGCTTTTAAAATTAGCTAAGAGTAGCTTGAAAAACTTGGAGTTTTTACTCAAGAACTTAAAGTACTTAATTGTTAGGTAAAATTTTTGACTGAATTAGTCACAGAAGTAACGTAGGTATTACTTAAAAGGAAGTTAAGTACTTAAATTATTCCTTTATTCTTCCATCAACTACAGATTCACCTTTTCGCGAATGTCTTTTAGAAATATCAATTTGGCGTCATCATCTATACATCTGAACGATTGGTCAGACTCGCGAACCAGGGGAATACTGATGAAACTGTCGCCGATAAGGGATGTTACTTTAAAAAACTGGTCCTCAACTGAAATAACAATGTCATTTTTAGCTAAATCAAGAGGGTTCTCAGTGTGATCCTAATAAGTTTGTTCCACCAAGTTAACGCTTTCTAGCAATGAATTGCACTCATTCTCCAGTTCTGAATCATCAACCAATGGTTCCACTCCATCAGGTGCATTGATCAGCTGAACGTAATCTTCTGCAGTAAAGGAGAGTACTAATCCAGCAACAGTGGATTCAACACCATCTTCTTCTGGATCATAACTGATTGGAGCTTCACAGCTTTCTGCTGACACAGCTGAATCCCAATCTTCATCTTCTTCGGAAGAAGGGCTCCTTGACGTTTCTTAGACTGTCTTGCAACTTTCTTCGAAACCAGTTTTGTAATCTGTGTTCGGCTAGTTTTTTCTTTTGAGCATTTTTTCTTCCTGTTCTTTTTCTCCTTCTTTTCCTGTTACAATCTTTCTTTCTCCTTTTTCTTCCTCGACCTCTCTTCTGCCCTTCTCTTCTTTGCTTCTGCTTCTTCCAATTTCCGTTGTGCTTTCTTTCGGTGGAATGCTTGCCACCTCTCAGATGTGACGACGTCAGGAAATACAACTTTCTTCTTCTTCGCCTCTTTGCGGACCAGTTCTATTTTATCTTGAAAAAATCTCGCAGTTTTTTGAACGGACTAGGAACTTCAAAAGGTAACGCAGAAGTTGACGGAATCCCTCCAGATGTCGATGGACCTTGTGCTGGTGGTGGTAAGGAAGAGCTGGGTTGATCACGCTGGTTATTCACATCAGTAGTGACATTATACCTACTCTTCAAAAAATAGAATTCTTTATGGAACAAGAAGAAGTCCTTCTCCAATTAGTGATTCATTTATGGAATTTATTATTAATTAAATATACTTACCGATAATTTATTAAAGATGAATAAGATTTGACCCCTATTTAATATAATATAATGTACCTATTATACAATACAACATAAACATACTTAATATGATAATTTAGGAAAATTCGCCCATACAATCATGTTGCATGACTGGAACTTTTTCCCGATTGAACGATTTTCTGAGTCATAATTAATCGGTAAATCGATTATTTAGTGAAGATTATTAATCTCAGTTTGTCGTTCGATACCCATCCCTAGCAAGTATGTTTGGCATTGGAAAAAATCGTCATGTCGAGTACTGGCTCAAGGCAAAATTTGGGATACTCCAAAAGTCAACAGCCCCTGTCGACTACTGGAACTTGGGTAAAATCTGTACCAGTATTCGACATACCTCAAACCCAGCATTTACGTGATGGAGTACTCATCTACACTGAATAAACACGAACTGTATAATAGCTAGGAATAGTTAAAAAATAAAACAAACGAAAAATTAGGTTTTGATTGGTGGAATGTACTTACTTTATGTGGTGAGTCCTTAACCAAACAGCTAACACGAGGCTTCCAACTTGATGAAACCAGAACTGGTCACAAACTTTACGACATTGATAACATGATTCCCTCCTATTTCCATGATAGCATATCATTACACATCCAGAAGTTATCAAAGAACCAAGAACAGCAGCTAAAAACCTTGGACGTCGACTATGGGTACATCTACCTTAGTAGAATTTATGTTTGCGCATGCGCAGAGTGAGGTATTGAGTCAAGAACGATGAAACTAACAGGGAGCCGTCTACTCCCTAGCCCGCACATTCCCTGAAAATGTCATCCAAATCGAATGCAAAATGTGGAAAATAAGCTTGTTGCAAGGATTTGCAGAGGGTACAGGTCATCTCGTCCGAAGTAAGAGGATTATAGTAAGCTGTTGTTCGGTTCCCTAATGATCCCCCCTCAGGTGAAAGGTGTGAGGCATGTGTCAGCTCGTCCGTCAAGAGGTCAGACCAGTACAGTATCAAGTCAGTGATAACTCGACTATCGTTACGTGCTGCTCTTCTCTGCATTATGGAAATCAGCGAAATGTTGAGTCAAACTGGCGGAGTGATCTAAGTAATAGACGGGTTCAAGTATCGGCTCGGGTCAATTTTTACGAATGATGTGCTGAAATATCAGTGCCCGAAAAACGGATGTGGTGTGTACGCGAAATTAAGTGAAAGTGTTGTAGTGGAAAGTTCACTCGTTCACAATCACGCGCCAGACGACGTCTCAGAACTGCTTCGTCAGAGTGAGAGTAACTCAGTGAAAAGAAAGGCCGTTGACCAGATGAACATTAGCCCAAGTAAGCTGTTCCATCCAGAAAAATCGAATTTTAAAATAACGGACATGACGAAAAAAGATACGCAATACGTTAAGCCGCGTTATTCACCACGCCCGATCCCAACGCCGTCCGAAATTGCGTGTGTACAAAGTTTGGATGTGAAAACCAATGACAGCGAACCCTTTGTTACATAATGCTAACGGTATTATTATGTTTACTACACAACGCAGTTTGCAGTTTTTGGCTCGTGGACTCACGACAGACACACACACACACGGAACCAGTTGTTCATAATGGTCTGAAACATAAAATGCGAGTGAAAATTTTGATTTTGGATAACAACAATTTTTTTCTCCCGGAAGTGAAAACAATGCTTCCGCTACCTTTTGAAAAACCACAAAAAGTTAATTAGGCACTTATCACACCTCCAGGGCTGGTGGTGGTCTCATTCAAAGTTTCATAGGACACCCCTGAAGATATTAGCAGGATATTCAAAAAGATTCATCAAGTATCAATCATATTCAACTGGAAAAACAAGATCAACCATGAGGATGTTTCGATCAAGTGATAATCACGATCGACACTGTCGTTTTCGTTATCCGTTTACGAGGGAATCGATCAAAAGCCCCCGGGAGCAAACGAAATGTTATCACCACAGAAGCGCGGCTGGTAAAACGAGGATGGAGGGGTTGAGAAAAAAAGAGGGAAAAAGATCACGCGAGAGGAAAATATTGTGCGATGGGTGGGAAAGGGAGAGCTTTGGTAAACATGGTAGAACATGTCAAGTGTAGCTGGGGCAGAGTCCGTTGTCGCAGAATGAATTCCGCTGAACTCGTCTGTGCCATCGAGTTAGTTGCTCATCCAGAGTATCAAACTTTTTCTGTGAAGGATTTTGCACTTTGCCTTAGATCATATGAAAAAAACGCTGCAAATTATTTCACAAAGGTTTATTATTTTTTCAATTGAGTTTGATCGTAGTTTTAGTTGGCTTGCGTACGTCATAAGGCCCGTCCAGACTCCTCGGCGTGTCCTATTTCGAGTAATATTATATACTCATGTTTATATTTCTCGATTTGAGCTCCTATCTATTCAAATAGTTATTGCCTTAATAATATCATTATCTAAGTACGTACGAAAAGTCGAGAGGATATGTTATTAAATATGCGTAGGAAAAGCATTGGTATTAACACACAAATATGACCTAGAAAAAAACATATATTCATGCCTCGAAGGAACGCTGTACCCACCTCATGGTGCCGCGGTGTATTATATGGGTATAGTATAACACGTAAAAGTAATAAATATCCATTCTCCCTGGTGACTCCAGCCACCACAAGGTGCCGCGGCGCCTCCTCTCACTCCACCCCCCACTCACCCCACCTCACCTCAACCGTGACCCCCTGCCAAGCGTGCCAGGCGTGCCTAACACTCAAAATCCTCGAAAAAGACTCTTTTTCGCCCGTTTTTGGCCCATAGCATCTATGCGAGTGAAGCGATCGGGATGGTTAAACATTAAGACCAACTAGACCCCAAATGGAGTCTATGTGCGAAAGAACTAAGTCAATTCTTAGGCCTTTCATGGCCCGGACGGCGGACAGCGGACGGCGGACGGACATTTCAAATTTGGATTCTACGCACCTTGAAACGTAAAGTGACAAAGTTTGAGGGGGGGTTATAAAAATATTTTGCTACCCGATCACATAGGCTTATTATTGGAAATAATAAACCAAAAGCATTGGCATCGGTGAAAAAATAAACAAAATATTTGGAACTCATTGGTATACAACTTCTACAACTACTTACCGTTTTTTCCCTCAAAAATAGAGAGTTTTTGGTGACCACTAACGTACCCTTAACGTCACTCTAACGTACCCAAGAGTAACCAAGAGTACGTGACCTTGAGGAGACGTTAGCAACGTCGTACGTTAGAATGGCTCATTTAGCGTCACCCGTTTGGGGACCTAAAGGCACTGGACACCAGCCTAACCTTCCTGTAAATGTTACACTACTGCTCACCTCAAAATTATTCGAATACTGCTGAAGTAAATAGTAATAGTTTTTCTTTTCAAATGCCTCATTACCAACTAATTATGTTGATGTAGAGGGTAGGTTTTTGAACACCCCTCAAACTTGGTTACTTATTTTACGTTTCAAGTCGCGTAGAAACCGAATGTGCCATCTGAAGTCCGCCTCCACTGACCAGCTTTACTAGCCTTCAACTCGATCGAAAAGTTCCGTTCTTTTGCGCTCAGGCTCTGTTTGGTCGATTAGAGCCTTGTTTCTATCATTATTTCACATATTTTAAATGAGAAAACTGAGTTTTAAGACACTACTTCTTAGCAGTATTGTTCTTAGTTTGCCTGATCTCTCAGGTACTTTATCGTGAACATTGCATGAAGTGCTGCCTTCACTGATGATTTTGTCAGGTAAAATCCTGTTTCATTGTCATAGAGATAAATACTTTTTCATACTTGTTGATAATTTGCCCAACGGAAAACCAATTTGGTTACCAAAGGAAAACCAAAAAACATGAAGTTCGTAACGACTAATGACCTATAAGTGCGACTAAACCGCGGTGTTCCACACTAGAGGCTTACTATCCATCCCCTGTTTACGAATTGAAAACTAAAAATGAGAAATTAGCCCGTATTTGTATTGAAACTAACATGAAATTCGAATTCAGGATTGAAAATCGGCGTTTCATATCGAAATGAAGAAATTGATTAGTCAACCAGTAGACAACAAGACAGCTGGGGGGGAAATATCGCGTTACCCAACCACCGTTAACGTGACATCAAAATTAAGGCAACCGTTTGCTCCCTCAAGACTACGGTAACGGGTGACGTTAAGTTGAAGTCGCCAAAAACTCTCTATTCACAGTACTTCCCCGCTCCGTAGGAAATGCTTTTGAGGGATGTCTCCAGAGCGCTCTGAAACAACTCATATCACTGCATCTGAATACATCGATGTGTTAAGAGGCTGAATCGATACTATCGAGATTATTCGGTGGAGGATCCCTATATGTTAGCTCCACGGAGACACAAGTTACTGAATCGGTTTACGAAGAGAAACACCGGCTTCAAATATTGGGGTGGGAGAGCAATGGACCCGCCCAAGGCGGTAGGTATGAAGGTTAAGGGGCGCTTAAGTACCCTCCCGTGTGGCAAGAATGCACGGAGGGGCGCTTAAGCGCCCAATAATTCATTTATTTGTAAAGGCCAGATCGGCAGTACAATTGTCGACAATGTTAATAAAATTTAAACGACCTAAAACTAAAGTCCGGAAAAATTAACCCAACGTCGACCACGTGGGGTCCAGGTGGACCCCATGCGCACTTTTCCCCCCCTCCCTTATAGCCACTTTGCCCCTCACTGCCTGCTCCTCGAGTAGCTTCCTACTCAGTACTGCTCCAGAGGTTGGCGAGGTAGCAATGGTCCTCCAGGAGAGTGTACCTTTTGAATTCATTTCTGTTTGATGAAAATCGTTGTTGGGGTCTGAGTAGACCCCACGTGGACTTCCGTGAAAAAAAAATTTCGGCACATTCACTCACATGTTTTGTCTTAATTTTCAATCGTTTGAGCATACATACGTAGTGGTTACTTAGTTCTCCTGTTTGCACCATGGAAAAAACTGGGAATGTGAATCAGTCGTTTTTTGTCCATGCAAGTAGACAGTGAAGTGGGACGAAATCTTGCCCAACGAGGACTCAGTGTTCGACGAGTTCTTTGTTGTGAAAACATGAAAAATACCAATCGCAATGTGACTGCAAACAATTGGTTCACGTCATACGTATTAGCGGAGGTGCTCACTAAATGTAAATTCACTTTCGTCGGCACCATGCAAAAAGGCAATATGAAAAGGCAATTTTCGAAAAAGTTTTGTGTTGGCTGAAGTTCCGTATTTTATTGAAAAACAATGGGCCTTCTTAGAGTTTATATGCCTAAAAAGTTGACTAAAGTTTATATTTCGTTCTGATATGAATAAAAGACTTGAACGTTTTGCTTTTTATTCCTTTCTCCTGCGTTTTTGGTTTTCTTAGATGAGGAAATTCTTTGGCCCGTGTAATTTCGGAGCTACAAGCTGCAACTTTGCTACCATAGACACGATATTAGGAGACTATCCTCGTAGACACCTCAGAATTGATTGCATGATGTTTTGACGTTAGTCCCATGCAACAATAGGGCGGCGCAGCCAGAAATGTGAGTGGGGTCCTGGTGGACCCCACGTGGGCGACTATTACACTAGCTCCCACGTGGTCGACGCAGGGATAAAAAATGAGGCAAAAAAACATGCCCGGTAAAAACAAAATATCAAGGACCAAAGCCCTCCTGAAAAAAGTCCGTCACAGCATAAAGTTCTGCATTCAACAGCTTCTCCATGACCGTAGCGATGAACTTCTTTTCAGGAAGAGAACGCAACTCGATGGGAAGGTGATTAAACACCACTGGCTAGGGTTTGATTTTACTACTAAATTTTTTTTTTTTTTTTCCTATAACATATATTATTTAATTCACACTAAAGACCACTTTTTTCACTTCTAAGATTTTTTTCGCGTTTTCGACTCTGTGTCACTACAAATATCATAACTCCCTGAATTTTCAGTCAAACCTCAAATCGGATTATACCGTTGAAAAGATCGTAAGATTTCCTATCTTCCTAATGACTTTTAAAAAAATTTTAAATGGGATGACCGGGTGGAAAATAATCCGTAACTGAAAAATTTGTGAAATTCCGAAAATATTCGCTTTATTTCAAGTTTGTCTCTCAAAACGTCCTGGTTGGAGATTTTCATGCTGTAAACTCAAAAAATTGCATCATAATCCCAGCTTTCCAACGGCATAGTCAATTTTTATTTTACTTCGAAAATTGGGGAAGAGAAGTATGTTTGTATGCTGAATGTGGTGAAATCCACCACCTCTTTTCAACAGCCCTTTTCAGGGCTACCAAAAAGAGGTAGGCACACCACAAAAATATTTATAAGACGTCGAGTTACAACTCCGTCAAACAAAATATTTCACCAGAGAGAAAATACTAAATTCTCTCCCAAAAGTGAAATATTAAAGAATAACACGCAAGGCGACCTCCCCAAACATTTACTGGGCGAGAGAGATGCGACAAACATCTCGAAACAAGTCGCCTTGAATGAGAACACGCAAGGCGACCTCCCCAAACATTTACTGGGCGAGAGAGATGCGACAAACATCTCGAAACAAGTCACCTTGAATGAGAACACGCAAGGCGACCTCCCCAAACATTTACTGGGCGAGAGAGATGCGACAAAAATCTCGAAACAAGTCGCCTTGAATGAGAAACCTCAAACAGGAAAACTCAAGGTCGTTCAGCCACCCCCGGGGACCCCGTCAAAGCAACGGACGCAGGGAAACCACCTCGGAAGACCAACTCAGCTATCATATGCACAGATACTGAGAAAACACTGTGCGAACCAATGAGATTGCACAGTCGAATTTACGAAATTGAGCGAGCCAATCCGAAGCTAGTTTGATCGTACCAAATTAGTTGACGAAACTAATTTGCATACTAACCATAAAGTGGACACCACTTTTTGTTATAAATACCTCGTTCAGAGCCTGGCATTTCATTCCACTCTCCGCTCTCGACGACGACACACTCTGAAGTACGAAGAATTCTACACGCACCAAGCTGACGAACCTTCTGCTACACGAAGTCATCTCAAGAACGATTTTCTACTGCTTTCTACAAGCCAGTACTTCTCTCCACGCAGATCTCGCATTGGCATCTACGAGTCCAGTGATTATTCATCCTGCTCATTGCCCAACGTAGTTCATCTGTTAGGACGCCACCCGGTGCAGCTATCGATATTCTCTTTAGCTCGCACGCCCGAGGGACGTTCCGAGCCGTGTCGCCCGGATTACATAGCCTTAAGCTCGTAATCGACCGCTGTGGGCACGCCGGTAAATTACTCAGCTCCTCCGCTCTAATTTACCGTCTAAGGAAGCCTTTTTCAAGGCTACGAGGTAGGACCCTGCCATCCGAGCATTGGAAAGACGCTCTGGCAAGCGAGTCCACCTCCAAAACCCTCTATTTTTCACACATAGAGGCATCGAAACGAGCTAAAACTCGATCAATTCGATGGAACGCCGGCCTTCCTACTTCCCCTTGCAAGAGGAGGAAGGCGACGGCGAAGCTGGGCCGAGTAGCCCACGTAGTGCACCCTACCGGCCACACGGCGAGTCCGCTGAACCCAGCGACAACGCAAGGCGCGGCCCTCACGTCCGGATCGCCTTCTCGCCCGACGTAGCCGTTCGAGAAACTTTCGAACAAGCCTCACCTATACAAAAGATCGAGGAAACTTTTCAGACTCGCTCTGAAGCCGAGCATTACGATTCGACCAAGCTGTCCGAATACCCACGATATTCGACGCAGGCTTACTCGACCGATCCGAGTGTCAAATACACTCCAAATGCACAAAAAGCAAAGGATACTTTTCAGTACCTCAACCAAGCTCAACATATTCCCCTTTCAGATATAAATCTAAGGCCGGAATATTACAAAACGGCTCAGTACCAAACTGATCGAACCCAGCACTTGCGACACGAGCCTAGCGCTCCACGCGGCGGCGACACGGACTATCCCCCCTTTCAATCCGCGAAACCAGTTGACCTTGGCGGCTCCGCCCGCATTCCTCGCGGGGGTGGCACAGAGACCGACCCGCATAACCGGGATATAAATGTCCGACTTGGTCTACCTACGCCAAGTCAAACCTATATAAATCCACTACAAATGGTGACCCCGCCTTTGAACAGGCTCAACACGGAGCATTTCGTTCCCTCTTATGAAGCTAGTGGATTTCAGGGAACCACTGCGGGCGTGCGACCCCCGCCGGGCCTCTACGCCCCACATCTCACTCAACATCCCTCTACACAAGGTGGTTTTCAAGCACTTTTAGAGGAGATGGGAGATTATCAAAAACCAGTCTTCCAAAAGAAGAATATTGATCGTGCACTCGCCGAGTTCGATCAATACTGCGTGAGAAAACACATGAGAACGCAAAACGAATGCTTCTCAGCTATATACAAGTGGGTACCAGAAGAAATGAGGGAAGCTATCGACTCAGCTTACCTCACGGCACCCCACGCTCCCTACGAAGAGGCCAAACAGCGCCTCCAACGAGAATATGGGTTGTCCTTACAGGACAGGCTCCTCGCACTCGAGGACCCCGCATCTCTCGCCAAAAAACCCAGCACCAAGTACCACGAGATGTACTCGAAAGCTGTTGGGTACTTTTCGGAAGCTCTAATCACTCAAAAGTGGATTGAGACTCTTCCCATCGAAGCACGAGGTATGGTCGCAGCTCAGCCTACCACGACCTCCCGGCTCGACCTAGCTGATACGCTACACGCGTACAGAGCAGAGAATACTTCTCTGAACATACGAGGAGTTGAATCTACTCCGAAACCCATAAATACTGGTTTCAAAAAGGCCCTCCCGAAACAAGCTGAGTTCAAACCTCAACCAGTGGAGAGTAAGCCTCACAAACCGACGGCCTATGTCTGTCGAAACCACGCACGTTTCGGTAACGAAACCCGCAAATGTGCAGACCCAGAACACTGCACTTGGAAGACGAACACTGCTTCCAAAACTAACAGAAAGGCTGCGACTATAAGCCAGCCTAAAACACGGGTTTCTACCGAAAATACTCAGCAATCGGTACAAGAAAGTACCGTTCCGACTTCCGACACAGAGAATTCGGAAAACGAATAACTGCCAGTGTATCTGAGCCTATACGCCGGCAGTCTACTGAGTATAAAAGGCTTTTTTTCAAGTGCAAACTGAATGGCACTGAATTTCTCATTGACACGGGAGCAGAAGTGAACATTCTGCCCCACAATGTCACAAAAAAATTGGGCTTGAAAATTCTCAAGTCCAACGTTAAGCTCACAGCAGCTAACGGAGCCCCTATAGATACACTAGGGCGAGCTGACACAACAATTAACATCGGCCTCGGGGACATGACCACCGAGTTTATGATCACGAAAGTTGATCTAGCGATCCTAGGTATCCCATTCCTCGAATCTTGGGATATCGGAATACGGGTCAAACACAAGTACATTTACAAAGATAAAATGAAGTGCTATGCCGATCAAAAAATAGCTGCAGTCATGAACAAAAAGTTCACTGACGAACAAATTGCAGCTACTATCCCTCATCGTGACAATACACCTCAACCAGAGGACGTGCAAATCACGGAGGACGAAAACATTCGCTCTATCATTAACAAATACAATGATAAAATGAGCAAAATTCATGGTAAATGGAAGAACAACGGGGTTTACCACCGTATAACCACGGAAGGAACTCCAGTACACTTCCGAGCAAGACCCATGGCAGGAGAAAAGCGGGCTCAAGTCAAAAAGACTTTTGACGAAATGCTTTCAGAAGGCATAATTGCACCATCGGATTCCGAATGGGCATCTCCGTTACACTGTGTGCCAAAAAAAGACGGGTCATGGAGAATCACCGGCGATTACCGTTTCCTCAACGCGAAAACGAAGAAAGACGCCTACCCTCCTCCTCACATTCGCTCGTTCCAAGCGAATTTACATGATACGCAAATCTATTCAACAATAGATTTAAAATCAGCGTATTATCATATTCCGATGCACCCAGATGACGCTCATAAAACTGCGATTATTACACCTTTCGGTCTTTATGAGTTTAAGAAAATGAGCATGGGTTTGGCCGGAGCGGCTCAAACATGGCAAAGATACATGGACAGCATCATGCGAAAATTTGATTTCGCATTTGTATACCTAGATGACATCCTGGTGGCTTCGAAGAATTATAACGAACACATGAACCACCTCAGACAAATTTTTGACAAACTAGGGGAACACGGACTTCGAGTAGGTTTTGATAAATGCATTTTTTCGAAACCTACCGTCGACTTCCTAGGTTTCACTATCTCGAAGGAAGGAATAATTCCTAAACGAGACAAAATATAAGCCATAGAACAATTTCCTAGGCCAGTAGACGTACGAAGTCTACGCAGATTCCTAGGTATGTGTGGTTTCTACCGAGCATGCTCGAGCAAATTCGCTCACACGGCACAACCTCTGTATGACTCCATTCAGTCAAACAAAAAAAATGACAGAACACCTATCGAATGGACATCAGAGAGAGAAAAAGCTTTTAACAGCTTAAAGCAAGCAATGATCAAAGCAACATTGCATAACATTGCTCACCCACACCCTACGGCGGAGTGGAGATTAGTCTGTGACGCGTCCGACACACACATCGGAGCGGCACTAGAACAAGAAATTACAGACAAACATGGCTCGAAATCGTACCAACCATTGGGATTTTTCAGTAAAGAGATTCCAGAACAATGGAAGAACAAAGCATCGTTCGACAAGGAAATGTTCGCCGTTTACCAAGCGTGCATTCACTGGCACAACGACTTGGACGGCAGATCCTTCCATATTTGTTCGGATCACAAGCCTCTGCTAGGCACGATGCTTAAAAAGAATGCTCATTTTTCTAAAATGAGATTAAGATGGCTAACATACATCTCTCAAATGACGAGTGACATTCGTCATATTTCCGGAGAGAGCAACGTCGTCGCCGACGCACTCTCCAGACCCTTCGATCCGGTTGAAATTCAAACGAAATCGATTTCAACCCAGACGAACGAGGGTCCACCCATAGCTGAAATTTCGAAAATTACGGCTGCAATAGAATGCAATCTTCTACTGCACATTTCAAATTCACAAATTCGCTCTCCCCCTACCGCGGAGGACAAATTGAAACTCACACGAGTTGAATTCTCTCAAGGAGAAATTTGGTGTAACCTAGACCTAGGACACCCTAGACCTTATATTCCAAACGAAATAAGGGAAGAAATAATAAGCCAAATTCACAATTTGGGACACCCAGGTATACACTCTACAGTGTATAAAGTTAAACAACGATATTTTTGGCACGGACTACGTGCAGATGTCTCAAACTGGGTCCGAGCGTGCGAAACTTGCCAACGAGCAAAAATCACGCGCTCCGTGAAGCTCCCTTACTCCGAATTTGAAACGGCAAACAAATTTTCACACGTACACGTGGATATTACCGGACCCTTACCTTTAGCAAAAGGAGGGAAACGTTACATTTTGATGATGGTTGATAGAGCAACGGGTTGGCTAGAGGCAGTCCCTCTTAACAACATCGAAACAACCACAATCACAAATGCCTTTATCAATATTTGGGTAGCTTCAAAGGGCGTACCTAAATACATCACAAGTGATCAGGGCACCCAATTTGAATCAGATCTGTTCAATTCCATTATGGAACGTCTCGGAGTAAAACATACTCACACGTTACCATACAAACCATCAACAAACGGTATGGTAGAACGCAGAAACAGATCTTTGAAAGAAGCTCTCAAAGCTCAAAACGAAAATTGGCTCGATGCACTTCCCAAAGTTCTACTCGCCATGCGTACGGCAGTAGACCCGGCGACCGAAACTACGCCTTTCCAAAAAGTTTACGGGATTGACGTACCACTCCCAGGAGACATTTTCGTAACTTCTACGAACCTTTCGGAACCTCTGTTCTTCCGACCTACGCATATTAAACATAATAATACGAAATATGCCGTAAACATGCCCAAAAATTTGGATACAGGTACATGTCTATATCAGAGTGCCCACACAGCTCACCTCTCTGCAATGTCCTTACACGGGACCATTCAAAGTGGTTAAAAGAGATAAGTTTTCGGTTACTGTGCAAATTGGTGAACATAATAAGAAAGTTCCCAAACAGCAAATCAAGCCAGCTTATACTCTACACTCGGAAGAAGCTGTATCGCAAGGACAATCTGTGTCACAAAATCAGACAGAAAATAAGGAGAAAACTCCCCGGAAATCCGCCAGAGGGCGCGTTCCTTCTACCAAATTTGACGAAAAGTGGGTGACTGCGCTCAAAACAGGCCACGCCCATTTTTTTCGGGTAGGAACAGTGGGAGGTATAAATATGGAGCACCCCACAGCCAGAGATCA
The DNA here is from genome assembly GCA_030762985.1 of Adelphocoris suturalis. Lineage (NCBI taxonomy): Eukaryota > Metazoa > Arthropoda > Insecta > Hemiptera > Miridae > Adelphocoris > Adelphocoris suturalis. Next base: position 13,804,500 of record CM061048.1, on the reverse strand, counting down.
TACCAATCTCAACCATGGCAGCCTCCAGCTCTCCAATGCTGACAGAAGAAGTAGAGGAATTCCTCCTCGCAGAGGAAACCCTCCCTGCACCGCTCGAACCGCTCCCGCCTTCGCCGAGGAAAGAGGAGAAGACGACGAACGCTCCCACAGAGGTGGTTTGGACGAGGCCCCGGCCCTTCCAGCCACCAGCTCCACCCGCCCAGCCGCTGCCTACGCCTCCGCCCGCTCACCAGCTACCAGCGGTACCCAGACAGTGGATATCCTCGGGCGACGTGCCGGTTCCTCGCTGGGAGGAAATGAGCACTGCGGGGTGGTCAGAGCCAAGCACCTCTCGGGCTCCTCCGCAACAGCCCAGCCGCGGCCGCGGGCCAAACCCTCGCGGGTTTGGTTCCCGTCGGCAGAGCTCGGGCCGGCCACGGCCGCCCCGCGGCGCTCGTCGAAACCGACGAGGCCGGGGCGCACCACAGGGACGGGACGCGAGGCCTGCACCTCCGCCTCCGCCAAAACTGGCGAGGTTCTCCTACGGAGAGTTCCGAGTAGACCTCCCAGTTCTCCCCCATCGGCGTCGTCGTTGATAGCGCGACGTCTTGGGGAGGCCCCTGTGGTGAAATCCACCACCTCTTTTCAACAGCCCTTTTCAGGGCTACCAAAAAGAGGTAGGCACACCACAAAAATATTTATAAGACGTCGAGTTACAACTCCGTCAAACAAAATATTTCACCAGAGAGAAAATACTAAATTCTCTCCCAAAAGTGAAATATTAAAGAATAACACGCAAGGCGACCTCCCCAAACATTTACTGGGCGAGAGAGATGCGACAAACATCTCGAAACAAGTCGCCTTGAATGAGAACACGCAAGGCGACCTCCCCAAACATTTACTGGGCGAGAGAGATGCGACAAACATCTCGAAACAAGTCACCTTGAATGAGAACACGCAAGGCGACCTCCCCAAACATTTACTGGGCGAGAGAGATGCGACAAAAATCTCGAAACAAGTCGCCTTGAATGAGAAACCTCAAACAGGAAAACTCAAGGTCGTTCAGCCACCCCCGGGGACCCCGTCAAAGCAACGGACGCAGGGAAACCACCTCGGAAGACCAACTCAGCTATCATATGCACAGATACTGAGAAAACACTGTGCGAACCAATGAGATTGCACAGTCGAATTTACGAAATTGAGCGAGCCAATCCGAAGCTAGTTTGATCGTACCAAATTAGTTGACGAAACTAATTTGCATACTAACCATAAAGTGGACACCACTTTTTGTTATAAATACCTCGTTCAGAGCCTGGCATTTCATTCCACTCTCCGCTCTCGACGACGACACACTCTGAAGTACGAAGAATTCTACACGCACCAAGCTGACGAACCTTCTGCTACACGAAGTCATCTCAAGAACGATTTTCTACTGCTTTCTACAAGCCAGTACTTCTCTCCACGCAGATCTCGCATTGGCATCTACGAGTCCAGTGATTATTCATCCTGCTCATTGCCCAACGTAGTTCATCTGTTAGGACGCCACCCGGTGCAGCTATCGATATTCTCTTTAGCTCGCACGCCCGAGGGACGTTCCGAGCCGTGTCGCCCGGATTACATAGCCTTAAGCTCGTAATCGACCGCTGTGGGCACGCCGGTAAATTACTCAGCTCCTCCGCTCTAATTTACCGTCTAAGGAAGCCTTTTTCAAGGCTACGAGGTAGGACCCTGCCATCCGAGCATTGGAAAGACGCTCTGGCAAGCGAGTCCACCTCCAAAACCCTCTATTTTTCACACATAGAGGCATCGAAACGAGCTAAAACTCGATCAATTCGATGGAACGCCGGCCTTCCTACTTCCCCTTGCAAGAGGAGGAAGGCGACGGCGAAGCTGGGCCGAGTAGCCCACGTAGTGCACCCTACCGGCCACACGGCGAGTCCGCTGAACCCAGCGACAACGCAAGGCGCGGCCCTCACGTCCGGATCGCCTTCTCGCCCGACGTAGCCGTTCGAGAAACTTTCGAACAAGCCTCACCTATACAAAAGATCGAGGAAACTTTTCAGACTCGCTCTGAAGCCGAGCTTTACGATTCGACCAAGCTGTCCGAATACCCACGATATTCGACGCAGGCTTACTCGACCGATCCGAGTGTCAAATACACTCCAAATGCACAAAAAGCAAAGGATACTTTTCAGTACCTCAACCAAGCTCAACATATTCCCCTTTCAGATATAAATCTAAGGCCGGAATATTACAAAACGGCTCAGTACCAAACTGATCGAACCCAGCACTTGCGACACGAGCCTAGCGCTCCACGCGGCGGCGACACGGACTATCCCCCCTTTCAATCCGCGAAACCAATTGACCTTGGCGGCTCCGCCCGCATTCCTCGCGGGGGTGGGACAGAGACCAACCCGCATAACCGGGATATAAATGTCCGACTTGGTCTACCTACGCCAAGTCAAACCTATATAAATCCACTACACTGAACAATGTAGTTTTTTCTATGAAATCGAGGGTTTTCGTGAAAAATTATACCCTAAGAAAATACTGGTTTGGAGTCGGTTTCTACGTATTTTTTAACGCAGAATCGAATGGCAACACTCGCAGATCTCTCCAACTCCATTAAAACCGAGTTTCACACTTTAAGTAGCAAGTTTTACCCTTAAAAAACAAATGAAATTGAGCATAACAAATGAACTAATAAGTAACTAGTTTGTTGAAATTGCTTTGAAATTTGAGCACCATGGATGCAAAGGAATAGTTAACTGTCAATTTTATGGCAAAGAAATTCGTTCAAAATAATATTCTACAAATCAAATAAGATTAGGACTTTTTTGGCTTTTTCCGAATTTTTGTAAATATGAAGCTCTTCTTGTAAAAACTATAACCATGGTCTGCTGGATTGTAGATGTAAGTGTAAAGATGATAAAACTTAACATAAAACGCTTGCATACGAGTCTGCAACACATTGGGACATTTTATGTCTTTAGTTGCAGACTCGTATGCAAGCTCTAAGAGCCACTCAGCTGATCCGGACCGGGCATCGTCTCATTTCTGATGGTCATAATCATCGTTGTGGCCACTTGGGACAATTTTCGTGACGATTTTTTTGTTATGTGCCATATGAAAGACATGAAAATGTCAAAAACTTGGCACCCGACAGCAGAGGACTCGTATCCCTCGTCACACCGAGACGTGACACTGGAAGAAATAAGTCGTCTCTCTTCCTGGTATTATAGGTGTGCAGATCACGCCGCCGTTCCATTTGACCTGGATTACTTCTTACGAATTGGAGACAGCCCAGGACATAAAGGGCTGGAACAGTGAGGATTCCCAGGGTGCGAAAGCTTCCACGGCAACTCTGACTCCAGGATAGCCCGCAAATAGTTCTGACAGCCCTCTTCTGTTGAATGAAGACCTCACCCGCATGACACGAATTGCCCCATACCAAAACTCCATATGAAACCCTGCTTGCAAAGCAGGCAAAATATACAGTCCGAAGGACATCCCGTGACGCAGAGCCAGCCAAACGGTGCAGCATGAAGTTGCAAGAGGCTAATTTTAGCAAAAGAATATCAATGTGTGACCTCCATGACAGCCGATTATCAATGGTCAGACCAAGAAAGTTCACCTCCTCTTGAAGTCGTTGATTGAGGCGGAAAGTTATAATATATCACTGTAAGTTATATTATCACTGGAAGTGATATTCACACATAATCCAAACACCGATAAATATGACTACGGATGTATATTAAATCTCTCAACTAGAAAACGAGAAGTTTCAACTAACTGATCCAGGACACCCAGCGTAAAAAAAAAGTTACGACGAAAACTTGGCTAATCCGAGCTCGCCAGTTTATTTCCCAAAAAAGTTTCACGACAATGTTATAAAAATTTTAACGGGCTTTTTTCCTCTCAACCCGCTTTTTTACAGGAGTCGTGAGGTTCATTTTCCCGTTGAGAATTACTCGGCTTCATTTTCGGGAGACGCTGAGAAAAGAGAATGCTTGAATTTCCCCCAAAAACAACTTCACAGTCATGTTGTATTATTTATTATGATGGATTTGGTTCAGGTCGTGGGATAGGCAATCAATCATAATTGAACGACGAAAGTCGACGCTTTATATTCTGGTTTATTATTTTCAATAATGGGACTTTGTAATCGATCTAAAAAATAAATGAACATATTGCTGAGTAATGCATGCGTTACAGAAACTTTCCAATGTATGTGTTGTATATAATTTTGGTGAGAATGGCGAATTGATAATGTTATACTGGATGTACCCTCTCCACTATAACCTAACATGAATTTATAACTAGCAACACCCCCCTCCCCCTCCCCGCTCTCCAACAACCACAATAAACTATGAACAGCATTTTCATTGCGAAATTGAACAATGACGGGTCCACGGAAATATATAGAAAATATCACGATAATATATCGGTATCCCCCCACAAACTTCATGAAATTGTGATTAGCTGAGAATGGAAACAGAAAGGGACCAAATACTTCGAGCGAAATAGGAAAATAATTAAATCCAAGATTTTTCGCACATCTAAATCGAATTATGATGATGTGTAGGAATTTTCCCCTCCATTTACCCCACCGATAATTAAATTGAAATTTCCAAGGTTTTTTGCGCAACTGGACCAGATTCTTGATTGAACAAAAAAATTATGACAAGATCGTTTGAGAATGGTAGCTAGGACTGCGCCTGAAATGATCGGTTAGACACGAATCGGGATCACGAAAATCGGTTAAGAATAGTAGCATGTGCAAGCGCTTATTAAAATCGGCTCTTAACACCCTGATGGCAAATCCAAAAATTTGTTGCACTGAAATCGGGATCGAACAAAGGAAGAAACTCGAGAATCGTAGCTTAGGCAGCGTTGACAACTTGTCACCCCCATCCCCCCCATTTCATGGATAGAAGGGGAGGAGGGCACGGTGGTCCTCGATTAGAGTTGACCTCAAAGTGCTTGCCCTTCAAATTTTCTTTCGAAATATGATTTGGGAATATGTTAGGATTATAATTCAGCTAAAACTGAAATCAAACATTGAGCCGTTTTTTTTTTTATTCAGTTTTTGAATTTTTAATTGATACTTTAATAATGAAAATACGCTATAATCGCCAAAATTCAGAAAAAAATATTATTTATGTGTCATTATACAATAGAATCTTCATCTAGTTTCATAGTTCTGACCTATTTTGTGGTCAAATATAATTAGAAAAACAAAAATAACATTTTATTGAACAAAATAATGATTATATTTGCATGAAGCTCTTAATAAATGCCTGTGAATATGCGTGTAGTATGTGCGTGTGTGTCTATGTGTACGCTTGTGTGTGAGTTTATAATGATTCATTATATAAATTTTAACATAAAATATATATCTAAATTGAATAGAAAATAAAAATAATGGAATTTTAACATTTTACATATATGCAGAGAATTATATTCGCATACAGCTCTTAATAAACGTTGTCCATACACAGAATCGATTCGCGATACTTTACATTTGGCCCACGTCGCAGAAAAATCATGATGCACGGCCTCCATAGACTGTTCACTGTAAAAGCCGAGGCCATTTCCGTGTTTGGTACAAAATTCTTCCACATGAAAGAAAACCGTGTGAACTTTTGGAGTGACTGGAATATCCAAAGATAAATATGATTCTTTGAATTCATTGATGTATTCAATGAATTTCGGATCCAGCCTGACTGAGAAAGATGTTTTGACAACTTCATTGAACTTCTGGAAAGCATCAACGAATTCGTTCAAAGGAAATAGTTGCCGCATTTTGCTACAGAAACTTGATTTGTTGCGTTCAAACTGTAGCATGGGTGGTTTAAAATACGTTGATGCTTTCCAGAAGTTCAATGAAGTTGTCAAAGCATCAGGCTATGGAGGCCGTGCATCATGATTTTTCTGCGACGTGGGCCAAATATAAAGTATCGCGAATCAATTCTGAGTATGGACAACGTTTATTAAGAGCTGTATGCGAATATAATCATTATTTTGTTCAATAAAATGTTATTTTTGTTTTTCTAATTATATTTGATCACAAAATAGGTCAGAACTACTGTGAAACTAGATGGAGATTCTATTGTATAATGACACATAAATAATACTTTTTTCTGAATTTTGGCGATTATAGCGTATTTTCATGATTAAAGTATCAATAAAAAATCCAATAACTGAATTTAAAAAAAAACGGCTCTATGTTTGATTTCAGTTTTTGCTGAATCATAAACGCAACATATCCCCAAATCATATTTCGAAAGAAAATTTGAAGGGCAAGCACTTTGAGGTCAAATCCGATCGAGGACCACCGTGAGGGGGTTCTTCCTTTTTACAGGAACGAGTTTCTAAAAACTTGCTTGCCTACCTTACTTATTACCACCTATTCCTACCTATTACCATCTTACCAGTCACAGTCTTGATCAGACAACTTTTATTACTTTTATATTTTATAGCTAGCACGAGCATAGTTGATTTTTAATAGCTGAAAAATGTAAAAACTTGTTCATTAGTTTGATTGTTTGTAATTTTTATAAGAACAATAAATTAAACTACTGAATTTTTTTGTCTTGATAGAACATCGTTTACCTAAATTACTTTCTTTTTAGCGAATTTTTGAAGAAAATTATCAGCGAATTTTTGAAGAAAATTAAGCTATTGCTCTCGCCTCAAAATTTGTAGAATGTGAATTTTTGAAAAAATTTTATGCAGAAATCCGTTTCAGGCTATTCTGAATCATATTCTGAAGTTTAACGCATTTTTTTATGTATGTATGTATGTATGTGTCATTCCAGACGATAACTGTCCGTAGAATTGTGCTAGAAACTTCTAACAAATTTTAGAATGTTAAGGACACAAAACGAAAGTTCAAGTTCGTTGGCCAGCATGATCGGATTACATCTTCGGGTTGAAATTTTCAAAAATGTAGTCAAAAATTTCAAAATAGCCTGTTTTTTGCGATTTGTTGTGCGAAATAATTTTTTCAGCAAACTAACATGTGATATATTCGGAATCAGCGTAAAATTTCCTATAAGAATATGTATCAAGTTTTCAAAAATTTCAAAGTTGAAAAATCAGTCAAAAATCGAAATAATGCCGTTCGCTAGTTGTAAAAATCGGTAATATTTGCATGAAACATTGTCCAAATTCAGATTGAACTACTCTTATGGAAGTATCCCTGTATAACCAATCCTAGAACCATGCTGTTTAAAACGTAGGTAGTAGGTGCTTGTTTAATGATTTGATTCCATGTTTGTCTATCAAAATCATAAACTAAAATTTCTCTACACGATCAATACCGACTGAAATGTCGAAGATTTCTTCAAAAATTTGCTCATGGGGTCATGCTGCATGACTGGACTTTTTATTTTTTTGATCTAGTGCTCTTACTGTGCGTTCAAGTATCTATTTTAGTACAAAACCAGGAGATTGGTTTTATCTAGGTCCTCGTAAAATCCCACATTTGAATGCACCCTTTCGGATGCATACCCATTGAAAGTTGAGCGAATTTTCGAAGAACAGGAATTTTTCGAAATTTTAGCGAATATTCAAATTTTCAAGAAGAATTTGCTAAAAGCGATTTCAAGAAGAATTTGCATTTTTAATCGCGCATTGACTTTTTCTATGGCCACCGATCCTCTGATTTTCAGACGCGATTTCCGAGTGGAGGGAGGTGTTCCCGGCAAACATCAACGTGAATGTGAGAATTCTGTCGAGCGAACCCTCGCCAATTGATTTTACTGTCGACGATCACCAGCCTCAGAAGATGGGGATCTTCCTCGACATGACCTGCCCAGAGAGTTTTACGTTTTTAAATAAGGTAGGTATTGTACTACTAATAATTATAAAAGGTGTGTCAACTTAAGTTCCCGTAACTTTAGGGATCGATTCTAGAGCTTCATTCTGATCGAAGGTTTCGCTCAGAGTTTTCTTCTTAAACGCTTAGTTTTTGAGCAATTTAATTTCTATGATTTTTTCCGTGTTTTTGACCTTTGGTCTCTAAAACGGTCATAACTCTCTAAATTTGCTGTTTAAATTCAAATTTGAGGATGCCGTTGGAAAGAAACTTAAATTTGCTATCGAATACTTGCCTGAGCTATCTTATGAATTAGGGTTTGAGACATGAAAAAGCCCTCTGAAATGCGAATTTGACCTAATTTGGGAAACCTCGAGTCATTTCAATCGGAAATTCAACTATGAGAAACAAAACAGTTTAGTTGCAGAATTTCCAAAAAATGAAACTTATTTCTGTTCTAGAACCAACAATTTCAACCATGTATCATGTTTTCTCCTCGATATTGATTCGAAATTCTATGAAAACATCAGAAATTAACAAGCGGTTGCAATCATGTTCACAATATCAATTATTGAGAATGATCACCTGTGTGTAAACAATTATTCATATAACCATGCTCATAACTCAGTTTGTTGGACACGCACTTCGCCGTAGTTAACATAATATTGTTGGATAAATCGAGAGCTTTCGAACGAATGGTCAACGAATTTTGTGGGATGAAAAACGACGAAGTACCATTTCCCTAGCAACGACTCGGTTGTAGGAGGAAATCACTGTAATTAATTTCGTGCGCGGAAAAAAATTGACTCGCAAAATTCGCTAGGATACATGTTAATATTTTTTCATAATGCAAGAACGATAAAAACCGCGCTGAAATCTCTCCTATCCAACGGTGTTGTAAATTTTACTTTTACTCTGCTAATTAGGGAAAGAAACTACGTTTTAGAGTTGAAAAACATTTTTTTTCCACAATGAAATCGAGGGTTTTCTTGAAAAGTCCAATCATGCAGCGAATTTTTGAAGAAATCTTCAACATTTCAGTCGCTATTGATCGTGTGGAGAAATTTTAGTTTATGATTTTGATAGACAAACATGGAATCAAATTATTAAAAATCACTTTATTATTATTAAACTAATCTTGTAGATTTAAAGACAAATGTAGGTAAATATTCATAGACTTCGATGTCCAATGTGGTCAGTATTGAAGGCAGTTGAAATCTTAACAGTATCCTATCATAACATCATCAAATCTTGACGTACAACTTACAACTAGCGAACGGCATTATTTCGATTTTTGACTGATTTTTCAACTTTGAAATTTTTGAAAACTTGATACATATTCTTATAGGAAATTTTACGCTGATTCCGAATATACCACATGTTAGTATGCTGAAAAAATTATTTCGCACAACAAATCGCAAAAAACAGGCTATTTTGAAATTGTTAACTACATTTTTGAAAATTTCAACCCGAAGATGTAATCCGATCATGCTGGCCAACGAACTTGAACTTTCGTTTTGTGTCCTTAACATTTAACAATTTGTTTGAAGTTTCTAGCACAATTCTACGGACAGTTATCGTCTGGAATGACACATACATACATACATAGATACATACAAAAAAAGGAAAAAAAACGCTGCAAATTATTTCACAAAGGTTTATTATTTTTTCAATTGAGTATGATCGTAGTTTTAGTTGGCTAGCGTACGTCATAAGGCCCGTCCAGACTCCTCGGCGTGTCCTATTTCGAGTTGCCACAACCAATAGTTCTATAATTATGTACGCATGTTTATATTTCTCGATTTGAGCTTCTATCTATTCAAATAGTTATTGCCTTAATAATATCATTATCTAAGTACGTACGAAAAGTCGAGAGGATATGTTATTAAATATGCGTAGGAAAAGCTTTGGAATTATTAACACACAAATATAACTTTGAAAAAAAAACATATCTATATTCATGCCTCGAAGGAACGCCGTACCCGCCACAAGGTGCCGCGTCGCCAGCGCCTCCTCTCACTCCACCCCCCCGCTCACCGGCCCTCACCACCCACCGTAACCCCCTGCCCAGCGTGCCAGGCGTGCGCGCGTCTAAAAAGAGACTTTTTTGTCTGTTTTTGGCCCATAGCATCTATGCGAGTAAAGCGATCGGGATGATTAAACGTTAGGACCAACTGGACCCCAAATGGAGTCTATGTGCGAAAGAACGGGTTTTTTAAGTCAATTCTTAGGCCTTTTATGGCCCGGACGGCGGACGGCGGACGGCGGACGGCGGACGGCGGACGGCGAACGGCGAACGGCGGACGGCGGACGGACATTTCAAATTTGGATTCTACGCACCTTGAAACGTAAATTGACAAAGTTTGAGGGGGGGTTATAAAAATTTTTTGCTACACGATCACATAGGCTTATTATTGGAAATAATAAACCAAAAAATACGTTACACTTAAGAATATGATTCAGAATAGCCGGAAACGGATTTCTGCATAAATTTTTTTCAAAAATTCACATTCTACAAATTTTGAGGCGAGAGCAATAGCTTAATTTTCTTCAAAACTTCGCTAAAATGACCTTCTATGAAAACACAAGTTTGGTGTCGGTTTTTACGTATTTTTTTACGCTGAATCAAATGGTAACACTTGCCGAATGATTTAACAGGTAACACGTCGTTTTAACCAGGTTTAACGCTTTAACTAAACTTTAATTTTAATAACTTTAATTTAACTTTAAAGTGCGATTGGTATGATAAATTTTATGTGGTTTTAGGGGTGAAACTAGTTAGCTAAAGGGTAAAATTCGGTTCTAGCAGGGTATTTTTCGGGTTATTACCCTGTATATTAGTGTAGACAGAGTAATTGACTGATGGATTGATTGATTGATTCACGTGCTGAGAACTGATTATCATGTGCAGAGCGGGGACCTCTTCAACGCCACGTACCGATGGCTGTTTCTGACAGACGACTTGGACGAGACTCTGACAGCGCTCGAGCCGACGAGATTGGAAGCTGACAGCGACGGCTCGGCAGTCGTGATGGCCAGAGACGTCGCGGCAGCCAGCGGCGACGACTCGGCGTCACAAGACGACGTGCGGATCGTCAGAATTTCCCGCATCCATTTCAAAGCGCCGTTCGTTGCGGAGGACGTACCGCGCAACGCGGATCCGGACGTCCTCGAGGCGACGAAAATGGATTTCCATGGATACCGTTTCAACACGAGCCTCATGGTACCAGATCAGTGACAATATCAACTCTCCTTGAACAGTTTCAACCCTCAAATGGCCATGACAACAAAATTTTGTTATCAAATTTTCAATCTTCCTAGAAAATGAAGATATTGCGAAGGGTCAAAAAACGTTTATATTATAATTTTCCGAAATTTCTATAATTGAAATCCGTTTTGAGGTAGCTATTCCAAAACGAATCCTTGAAGAATTATATATATTTTTTATATTTTTAAATATATTTTTATTATATATATTTATAATATATTTTTATTATTGGACATATATATTTTATTATTTATATATTTTTTATATTTATTATATATATTTTTATATAATTTTATATATATAGAATATATATGTGTATATGTATATGAAAAAGTGCAAACTTTAGGATTCGTTTAAGAATACCTAATACCTACCCACTTCAAAACGGATTTCGATCATGGAAATTTCAAACAAAAGAAAAATCTAAATTACATGCAGATACATCCGTACATGGATATGCCTTATTTTTCTCCCTTCGAAATACGTGTTTTATGTCTCAAGTTAAAAAGTCCAGTCATGCAGCATGACCCCATGAGCAAATTTTTGAAGAAATCTTCGACTTTTTTTTTTTTTTTTTTTTTAACAAGCACCTACTACCTACGTTTTAAACAGCATGGTTCTAGGATTGGTTATACAGGGATACTTCCATAAGAGTAGTTCAATCTGAATTTGGACAATGCTTCATGCAAATATTACCGATTTTTACAACTAGCGAACGGCATTATTTCGATTTTTGACTGATTTTTCAACTTTGAAATTTTTGAAAACATATATTTTGATACATATTCTTATAGGAAATGTTACGCTGATTCCGAATATACCACATGTTAGTATGCTGAAAAAATTATTTCGCACAACAAATCGCAAAAAACAGGCTATTTTGATATTGTTGACTACATTTTTGAAAATTTCAACCCGAAGATGTAATCCGATCTTGCTGGCCAACGAACTTGAACTTTCGTTTTGTGTCCTTAACATTTTAAAAATATGTTTGACGTTTCTAGCACAATTCTACGGACAGTTATCGTCTGGAATGACACATACATACATACATATATACATATATACATACATACATACAAAAAATGCGTTAAGCTTCACAATATGATTCAGAATAGCCTGAAACGGATTTCTGCATAAAATGTTTTCAAAAATTCACATTCTACAAATTTTGAGGCGAGAGCAATAGCTTAATTTTCTTCAAAAATTCGCTAAAACGTCTCAATTAAATTGGCTAAGTCAGCTGATCCGAAAAAACCCAATTAATTCAATCGTCTCTTAATGTCCCAGAGAGTCTCCCTATCAAATTTCAACTTCCTAGGGATAACAGGATAGCATTTTGCTTACTCAGCTGATTGGGAAAGACCCAATAATTGCAATCGTCTAGTACCTACTGCTTGCAAGTACCTACTACTCAATAGTATACCTACCATGTACCTAACGCCTTCTTTTCGTATTGACATGGATATGTCTTTGCTCTGGGGGGTCAACCAAAAATTTCCGTTACGCAAAATTGATATCACAATTTCAGTGTTTTTCACGTACAACCCAGCCGTTGCGAGGGGAATGGAACTTCCGCAGTTTTCATCGCACGAAAATCGTTCGCCACTCGTTGGAAAGCGCTTGATTTATGTGATAAATGTTCACATCTCAAGCTACCAATTTCCCCCTCCTTACGTACCTGGCCTCATTCCTAAACTAAGTTGATTGGACTATAAACAATTTTAATAAGCCGGTTACAATATTATTAACGTAAAGTAATAGCATTGTTTACTCCACTCCATAGGAAACATTTTCATCCCCTGACAACAGTCGACTGTTAACAACAACTCATTGCGTCTGTATTGAAGAAATAACTTTAATTTATATTATGCTTTTTGCGCCTCCAAGAATGATAAAATAAATTCTTTATCCTACATTTCGTCGCCTACAGTCCACAGTTAAAGGATTTGTTTACAACTCTCGAGGACGACCGTTATGAAATCATCAATCGAAGACATATCCATGTAACATTGTGTCTGCTTGTAAAGCATTATTAGTTCATTATGGTTACTTAGCAATATTAGTTTATAACTTTGCGTAATAAATCAGCTTTCCTTGACACTACAACGGCCTTGACACAATTAGGGATCATGACATGTTGAGATAAAATGAGAGAATTCCAAAAAGTGGCGAACGATTTTCGTACTAGGAAAACTAAGGGAGTTACACTTTGCTAGTGAAGTATTGATTGTACGTGAAAGTCAATAGAAATAGAAGAACAAAAGTATGAGGAAACATTTGCGGAAAAAACCCCGTTTTTGGCCCATTTTTGGTTCATAGCATTGATGCGTCTGTAGCGATCAGGCTGGCAAGGTTCTACGCACCTTGAAACGTAAAGTGACAAAGTTTGAGTAAATAAATTTTTCCCCCTTCACAATTACAAATTGGAAATAATAAAGCAAAAATTGATTCGAAAAAATTGAGAATGCTACATCAATTCTAAGTACATGTGGTTTACAACCAAGTTTTCAAAACGAAAATCGGACAAGCCAATTCGTCACAGTTTGGGAATTAAATTTGCCCTCGAGAGTACTTAATGTCACCGGTTGAAAAAAAAAAAAAACATGAAACAAAAAAAACAAAAAAAAAACCATCACTGAAATTGCTGATGTTTGCCCTAAATGGTCATATCTACAAAATAATTTTGCTTCCGAATCTAGTAATTAGTAGCGGAAAAATTGTTTTCACTTTAAGTAGGTAACAATATTACCAACATCAATATGTATCCTCGCATTTTATATTTTAAACCATAACGTGTGTTTTCGTATCTGCCTTTAGCTGTATTTTCAAATAAACATATCATGAGTGAAGGTCTGATGAAGTTATTTTGAAGGTGAAAATTGGCCCAACAGATGATCGACATCAAGTTTAACAAATCCAACCTTCTAGAGCCGCTGTTGGACCGGTCTTTTGCCGCTGGCTCCGACATGGTTCGCCGATATGGTCTCTCGCTTTTCCTTCACATGGCCGAGTACTACAATTACACGTAAGTTATTTAAATATTTGGGTGCCCGCTATTTTGTTAAAGGTAGAATTTTGATGACCTCCGCCCGAAATTTGGTTTACAATGTCAAAAAGATGACCCCTGAATTTTTTCAGATTTTTTGCATGACAAAAACCGACGCCGGTAGCTCGGTTTTGGTTTTTGAAATACGGTTTTTGTTTATTATTTCCAGTAATAAGCCTATGTGATCGTGTAGCGAAAAAATTTTATACCCCCCCCCCCCCCAAACTTTGTCACTTTACGTTGCAAGGTGCGTAGAATCCAAATTTGAAATGTGCGTCCGCCGTTCGGGCCATAAAAGGCCTAAGGATTGACTTTAAAACCCCGTTCTTTCGCACATAGACTCCATTTGGGGTCTAGTTGGTCCTAACGTTTATCCATCCCGATCGCATTACTCGCATAGATGCTATGGGCCAAAAACGGGCGAAAAAGTGTATTTTTTGACGCTTTGAGTGTTAGACTTACGCACGCACGCACGCCTGGCACGCTTGGCAGGGGGTCACGGTCGGAGATGAGGTGGGTGAGCGGGGGGTGGAGTGAGAGAAGGCGCCGCGGCACCTTGTGGTGTCTGGGGTGACCAGGGGCGTAGCAGAGGGGTGTAGGAGAATGGACATTTTTTACTTTTACGTGTTATACCCATATATACATCGCCGCACCATGAGGTGGGTACGGCGTTCCTTCGATTCAGGAATAAATGTTTTTTTCTAGGTCATATTTGTGTGTTAATACCAATGCTTTTCCTACGCATATTTAATAACATATCCTCTCGACTTTTCGTACGTACTTAGATAATGATATTATTAGGCAATAAAATTATTTGAATGGATAGGAGCTCAAATCGAGAAATATAAACATGCATACATATATAATTATAGAAGTATAGGTTGTGGCAACTCGAAATAGGCTGAACTTGAATATGTAGTCAAAACAAGCCGACAGCAACAACTTTTGACAGTTTGGAATCTCAAAATCGTCAAAATCATGTGAAAAATGACAATTTTTCAACATTTATTGTAAAATTATGAAAATTTGTATTTTTACGTATTTCTGTTAGAAATTCAACCACAAAAAAAAGCAAATTCGAGTTCAGCGACTCAAAAAACATAAGAATACAAATTTACATAATTTTACAATGAATTTTGAAAAATTGTCATTTTTCACGTGATTTTGACGTTTTTGAGATTCCAAAATGTCAAAAGTTGTTGCTGTCGA
Source organism: Adelphocoris suturalis (assembly GCA_030762985.1). Taxonomy (NCBI): domain Eukaryota; kingdom Metazoa; phylum Arthropoda; class Insecta; order Hemiptera; family Miridae; genus Adelphocoris; species Adelphocoris suturalis. The sequence goes on along the minus strand of CM061048.1, from coordinate 13,789,173 downwards.
CTTGTTTTGACTGCAATTCGACTTTAGCGACCCCAATAACGTGAGTTTACGAAGTTTCACAATTTTACTAAGGAGTTTGTAAAAGTTATATTCAAAAGTCTGATATTAGCAAGAAAAAACGTATTTCAAAAACTAAAATAGAGCTAACGGCGTAAGTTTTTGTTATACAAAAAATCTGAAAAAATTCAGGGGTATTTTTTGACATTATAAACCGAATTTTGGTTAGGAGGTCATCAAAATTTCAGCTTTCTCAAACCAGTCTCGTAAGACTGGTTTGGAAGCATTGCTACAATAAATTAGTTATTTCTAGCTCATAAATGTTTTCTTTGTATTGAGCAAACGTTTATAGAGCAGGGTGACCCCAACTGGTAATATCAGAAAAATCCTGGAAATGTATTTATTTCCATTTATATTAACGGAATTAATATCCCGTTTACAATACGGAAAAAGTTTAAATTCTGCCAGAAAACAATGAAAATCACGATAATGCTGTCTTAGCTGATTAGGTAAACTTTCTAGGGGTAACAGAAGATCATTTAGCTCATTCAGCTGATTGAAAAAGAGCCAATAATTGCAATCGTCTAGTACCTACTACCTACAAGTACCTACTACTCAACAGTATACCTACCAGGTACCTAGTGGCTACTTTTCACATTATTAGTTCATTATGGTTACTTATCATCTCATCAATATTAGTTTATAACTTAGCGCACTAAATCAGCTTTCTTTGACACTACATTGGCTTCGGGATCATGAGATGTTATGAAAATGGGAGCATTCCAGAAAGTGGTGAAGGATTTTTCTGCATTGAAAACTAAGGGAGTTACACTTCCCTAGTAACGCATTGGTTGTACGCAAAAATCAATAGAAATAGAGAACGTTGTAAATTATTTCACAAAGGTTTATTATTTTTTAAATTGAGTATGATCGCAGTTTTAGTTCTATCTATTCAAATAGTTATTGCCTTAATAATATCATTATCTAAGTACGTACGAAAAGTCGAGAGGATATGTTATTAAATATGTGTAGGAAAAGCATTGGTATTAACACACAAATGTGACCTAGAAAAAACATATATTCATGCCTTGAAGGAACGCCGTACCCACCTCATGGTGCCGCGGTGTATTATATGGGTATAACACGTAAAAGTAATAAATATCCATTCTCCTACACCCCTCTGCTACGCCCCTGGTCACTCCAGCCACCACAAGGTGCCGTGGCGCCTCCTCTCACTCCACCCCCCTCACCACCCACCGTGACCCCCTGCCAAGCGTGCCAGGCGTGCGTGCGTGCGTAAGTCTAAAACTCAAAGCCTCAAAAAAGACACTTTTTCGCCCGTTTTTGGCCCATTGCATCTATGCGAGTAAAGCGATCGGGATGGTTAAACGTTAGGAACAACTAGATCCCAAATGGTGTCTATGTGCGAAAGAACGGGTTTTTAAGTCAATCCTTAGGCCTATTATGGCCCGGACGGCGGACGGCGGACGGCGAACATTTCAAATTTGGATTCTACGTACCTTTAAACGTAAAGTGATAAAGTTTGAGGGGGGGTTATAAAAATTTTTTGCTACACGATCACATAGGCTTATTATTGGAAATAATAAACCAAAAACGTAGGCTCCGAAAATGAATTTTAAAGAAAAAACGCTGCAAATTATTTTACAAAGGTTTATTATTTTTCGATTGAGTATGATCGTAGTTTTAGTTGGCTTGCGTACGTCATAAGGCCAGTCCAGACTCCTGGGCGTGTCCTATTTCGAGTTGCCTCAACCTATATTTCTATAATTATATACGTTGTGCGAAAGAACAAGTTTTTTAAGTCAATTCTTAGGCCTTTTATGGCCCGGACGGCGGACGGAGACGGTGAACGGCGAACGGCGGACGGACATTTCAAATTTGGATTCTACGCACCTTGAATCAAAAAGTGACAAAGTTTGAGGGGGGTTTATGGACATTTTTTGCTACACGATCACATAGGCTTATTATTGGAAATAATAAACCAAAATATCAGGGAAAAAAACCGTTTTACCTACTCCAATTTTTGACTCATAGTATGCAGTGAAGCGATCAGGCTGGCAAGATTCTAGGACCAACTAGACCCCAAGTGGAGTCCATGTGGGAAAGGGTGACTTTTTTTTCAAAAAGATAAAGGCCTCTTACGACCAGGATAGTGGACGGCGGACGGACATTGCAGTTTTGGAATCTACTTACCTTGAAACGTAAAGGGACAAAGTTTGATAGAAAATGAAATTTTCATTAATCTTTAGGATTAGAAGGGCTTATTGGAGAGTTTTTGTACTTCTCGTAATCGTGTTTCTTGAAAACACGAAAACAAGCTGCAAGCACGATGAATACTAACCTTTTTCGCATTGATTTCTCGTAGCGTTCGCGTAAGCCAGAGAGAAAGAGAACTGTAACAGTGAAGTTAACGTGAATCTTGTAGTGAGTCACTGCTTAAAACTCACAGTAAGTAGGCAATTTCCAAACGTGAAATAACAAACAACGACCACTTACCTCTACATAATATAAAAAAGATTCAGCCATGAAGGAAGAACACAAATCATCAGAACATGTATAATAAATCTTAACTTGAAAGCTCATATGTTGAAACGAACTTTTGAGATGAAAATGCGGAAAATGTTGGTTTAAAACGTCGAAACCACGAAAAAATGCCGCTAATGACCCTTCTGGTTTAGGAAAGGAAAAAAACACGAACAAAAGACAAATACCTACAAAGGTTAAGATTACAACGAGATATAGCACGAAAGTGGCAAAAGTCAGGCAGTGGTTGCTAAGTTAGGGTTATCTTGGAAAAAGGTCATGTTGTCGTCTCGTAATTACGATTCCGAAAAACCCGTCTCTTCCCGTTCCGAAAAGCGTTTCCACGTTACGAAAACCTCTTCTCGTTTCGGAGAGGCTATTTTCGTATACGAGAACATGAATACAAGAAGTACAAAATCTCTTTATTATTGGATATAATAAACCAAAAAATGCAGATTAAAAAAAAATTTTTTTTACCCCAGAAATTACGGTTTTAGGGGGGAGGTCTTTGTCTGGTGGGACACCCTGTATGATCAATAAAAATTGCTTTGACTTTGTGACTCGCAGGATGAGCTACGTCCTGACGGACGCCTGGGGCGACCCCTTCGGGAACGGGAGCTGGTCAGGGATGGTCGGGCAGGTCCAGCGAGGGGAAGCTGAGTTCGGGCTGGCGCCTGCCAAGTACATCACGCCCCGCTACGTCGTCATCGATTATGTCACGTCGCTCCACATCGTCAGGTGAGACCTCCAACACCCCCAACGCGTCCCAATAGATAGAGTGATAGAGATAGTAAGAAAATAAACTGCCAAAAATTCAAACTCTTTTATTTGGGACAACAAGAAAATAAACAAAAGGAAATATACTCATGAATCAATAAATAAATAAATTTAAATACATAAAAAAAACTTAACCAATACATTATACACGTGTGCCAACAGAGGCTAAAATTCAAAGATTTTGTGTCCCTCCGTGGTGTCGCAGCTATCCCTCATGGTTATATAAAAAATAAACCACTATAAAATAAAAGAAAACGAATATTAAAACATCTTCTTAGAATAAAAAAAACGCTGCAAATTATTTCACAAAGGTTTATTATTTTTTCAATTGAATATGATCGTAGTTTTAGTTGGCTTGCGTACGTCATAAGGCCCGTCCAGACTGCTCGTCGTGTACTATTTCGAGTTGCCACAACCTATACTTCTATAATTATATACGCATGTTTATATTTCTCGATTTGAGCTCCTATCTATTCAAATAGTTATTGCCTTAATAATATCATTGTCTAAGTACGTACGAAAAGTCGAGAGGATATGTTATTAAATATGCGTAGGAAAAGCATTGGTATTAACACACAAATATGACCTTGAAAAAAACATATTCATGCCTCGAAGGAACGCCGGCGCCGAACCCACTACAAGATGCCGCGGCGCCTCCTCTCACTCTACCCCCCGCTCACCACCCCTCACCACCCACCGTGCCCCCCTGCCAAGCGTGCCAGGCGTGCGTTCGTGCGTAAGTCTAACGCTAAAAGCCATGAAAAAGACAACTTTTTCGCCCGTTTTTGGCCCATAGCATCTATGCGAGTAAAGCGATCGGGATGGTTAAACGTTAGGACCAACTAGACCCCAAATGGAGTCTATGTGCGAAAGAACGGGTTTTTTAAGTCAATTCTTAGGCCTTTCATGGCCCGGACGGCGGACGGACATTTCAAATTTGGATTCTACGCACCTTGAAACGTAAAGTGACAAAGTTTGAGAGGGGGGGGGGGGTTATAAAAATTTTTGTCTACACGATCACATAGGCTTATTATTGGAAATAATAAACCAAAATAAGGTACTTTTCCGTTATAAACCCCCCCCCCCCCCCCCCCCCCCCCGTCAATTAGTCTTCAACACGCCTGCCCGATATTTCTAGGCATTCCTTCTTACTTAGATTTCACATTTACGTAGTATTGGTGACAATTCCAAGCTGTGGGAAGAAATTATATTATTTAAAAAAAGGAAAAAAAGAATTACTGTGTTTTCAGAAGTTGCCGATGTCGGTGAGGATTTTTAGAAACGAATTGGCGTGGTTGTGGTTTGATTGCCTCCACATAAATTCGCATAAGTAGAACGCACATGAATTCGCACAAATAGATCAGAATGCTGTGTATATGTTGGTGGTCTGGATGCTCGCATCTCTCAAAATTACATATCATCAAGGTGTCAATTCCCTTAGTAAAACGCTGCAAATTATTACACAAAGGTTTATTATTTATGTATTAGACAGCCCTTCTACGTAGATCTCTGGTCCATAATTATTAAACGCCGCTTATAGTATACTTAGTATCGGGACTCGGAGCTTCGCACCTCACAAATGGGTTCAATCCATTACAGCAGCGGAACCTCACAATTTTACGCTTTTTAATATAGTTGATAAACAAAACAATTTATTACCAAATCATCATTCCAACACATAAAAGTGTTACCTATACTGTATATTGATATCATTTAATTGGTCAAATTTCAAAAAAAAGGCTGTCAAAATCACTGAAAATGGCTAAGAATCTTTAAATTGATATTTTTTAGCATAAAATTGGTCAAATAAAGTTTATCAACTATGAAATAGAACATTCAAAAATTTATGTACGAAATTATGCTAAAAACTTGAACTTCATTAAATTTTGTTTTAAAAAATCTATAAAATTGCAAAAAATAGCCTAAAATCCAAAATCTCTTTTTGAATAGAAGAGTATCATTTAGAATACTTTTCTTTCCATAAAATTAATAGCTAACATTTTCTTTTCACTCATAAATCTCCAATTTCTATACAACTTGAAATATACAAAAAAAAGACACATTTTCACCTATTTTTGGCTCATAGCACCCATGAGAGTGGAGCGATCGAGCTGGCGAGAAGTTAGGACCAACTAGACCCCAAGCGGAGTCTATGTGCGAAAGAACAGATTTTTTAAGTCAATTCTAAGGCCTTTTATGGCCCGGACGGCGGACGGGGGACGGCGGCGGACGGACATTTCAAATTTGGATTCTACGCACCTTGAAACGTAAAGTGACAAAGTTTGAGGGGGGTTTATAAAAATTTTTTGCTATACGATCACATAGGCTTATTATTGGAAATAATAAACCAAAATTCAGCTTAGTTGGACATGTAGGTCACAATGATGTGTATAGTTTAGTGGTCTGGATGCTCGCAAGCTCGCATCTCAAACATACATAACATAACATAACATAAGTATGAAGGAAGGCCTAGAAACATCGGGCAGGCGTGTTGAAGACAAATTTACTGGGGGGGGGGGGGGGGGGATAACGGAAAAATTACCAAAAATAATAGGTTGCTTATATCATGAGCCAATTTCAGCAATTTTTACAATTACATGCTTTTTAAATAATTTAAATTTGTCAAACTGACTGATATCGATTTTATGATTATAAAGAAAAATTGTATCGCTACAACATATGCACTTCTGTAAATTTCCAGATTAATTTTTGGAATTATAATGTTGGATTTATTTGTGGTTCTCGTATAGTCCAACTGCGATAAATTACTGTCATCAATACCAGTTCTATTATACATATAAACATGATTCCTTCAGAAAAATATTCCGAATTTTCAAAAAACCTAGTTCCTTATAAAGTAAAGCTGAGGAATAGCTAGATGGTTTATCATTAATTTAGAATTATAGGAAATGGGGTGGCACAGGGTTGCCTTGTGAGATGGGGGAAAAACCGAACAGATTTGGAAAGCGTATTAAAATTCCTCGTTCATGAATGTACAGATCATTGAAAAGTTTTAAATGATCTTGAAAAATTCCATAGCGGGAAAGAGTAAATCAAAAAGTAGGCGTGAAATGCCATAACTGGTCAAGTAAGAAACGAAAACAATTATACTCAATGTAATTTACATTTGGGTAAGCACAGAATGAACTGATGAGTTGAAAACGATCGGTTTTTCGCCGATTTTTGACGATTTTTCTACAGTTTTTTGAATGTTTTCGTAAAAATTAAACCACTTGGAGACCTGAGAAAATTGTGCTATTACTTGGACTGTTTCTGCCTCGAATGACACCAACAGTAGCTCTGGAGGTATGATAATTGATTTTTGCGATTTTCCAACTACCGAAAAACGTGTTTTTTGGGAATATACCAAGAAAATATAACTTCTAAAAAAACTGATTATCAGCCAAGTTGTGTTTCGCAGCTTCCTCATTTACCAGTCATGACTGTATAGATCATTGAAAAGTTTAAAAAAATGCGTTAAACTTCAGAATATGATTCAGAATAGCCTGAAACGGATTTCTGCATAAAAGTTTTTCAAAAATTCACATTCCACAAATTTTGAGGCGAGAGCAATAGCTTAATTTTCTTCAAAAATTCGCTAAAACTTAACCAATACATTATACATGTGAGCCCACAGATGCTTAAATTCAAAGAATTTGTGTCCCTCTGTGGAGTCGCAGCTATCCCTCATGGGCCCTGTTGCACAATAGCTTCGTAATATATAGCATTCGCACTTTGAATTAAACCTTTCGCGAATTGAATTAAACTTTCCGCGAATTGAATTAGACTTTCCGCAAAATGAATTAAACTTTTCGCAAATTGAATTAAACTTTCCGCAAATTGAATTAAACCTACATACGTGAAAAGATCAATAACATTAAGAAACCCTTCCGGTTGAGACCCGGCTTAAATTTAAAAGAAAAAAAAAAGTCCAGTCATGCAGCATGACCCCATGAGCGAATTTTTGAAGAATATTACCGATTTTTGAAAACTTGATACATATTCTTATAGGAAATTTTACGCTGATTCCGAATATACCACATGTTAGTATGCTGAAAAAATTATTTCGCACGACAAATCGCAAAAAACAGGCTATTTTGAAATTTTTGACTACATTTTTGAAAATGTCAACCCGAAGATGTAATCCGATCAAGCTGGCCAACGAACTTGAACTTTCGTTTTGTGCCCTTAACATTTTAAAATTTGTTTGAAGTTTCTAGCACAATTCTACGGACAGTTATCGTCTGGAATGACACATACATACATACATATATACATACATACATACATTAAAAAATGCGTTAAACTTCAGAATATGATTCAGAATAGCCTGAAACGGATTTCTGCATAAAAGTTTTTCAAAAATTCACATTCTACAAATTTTGAGGCGAGAGCAATAGCTTAATTTTCTTCAAAAATTCGCTAAAAAACATCAAGAAAGGAACACTGACCCCTCCCTGTTGCTAGGTACTAAAGTTATCCTCATAGGACGGCTCAGCATTTGTGCAAATTACGTAATGGATATGTTTCTGCTGCTCCCAACTGCTGCTCTTGGACAACCTCTCCATCACCTTTTGCTTTTAGAAGTCTTCTTGCTAATGCCTATAAATTATATAAAATTTCAACTATAGATGGATACGTTGCGAGCTCAGTTTTATTATTAATTAATAAATAATTTACCTTCAGATTAACTTCATGAGGTGCTGGATTATGTTTGAATCTACAATTTTTGTGCTCGTTCCGTCACTTGCACAATTTGTTACAATATACACATTTTGTTGAAGTTTTACATTTTGTCCTGATTAAAACAACAGATTCGCCTAAGGTCAATTTGCAGAAAGTTTAATTCAATTTGCGAAAAGTTTAATTCAATTTGCGAAAAGTTTAATTCATTTTGGGAAAAGTTTAATGCATTTTGCGGAAAGTCTAATTCAATTCGCGGAAAGTTTAATTCAATTCGCGAAAGGTTTAATTCAAAGTGCGAATGCTATTAGTCAATTTTACAAGTCTACAAGTTCTAATATTACTAGTACTAATATTTTCTGTTGCACAATATTTCACAAGCCACTAATAATATCAGAGGAGTTTTACAAATCTAGATGCGAAATAATTAGCCTGCTGTCCGTCACGGTGTTGGCAGGGACAAAAAACTGTTGAAACTCGGCGCTCCGCGCCTCGCCAGGGGGCAAGCCCCCTGGACCCCCGGTTACCTCTATTTACATACTTCGGACGAAATTATTGAAACACAGAATGTGTTTGCGTTGTCGCGCAACCAAGTGACAACCAAACAAGCGTCATTGTTTACTATTCATTTATAACATCAATTTATATAGTTATAGTATGAAACTACGAAAAAAAATACGAAATAAATTCGTGATAAATCAAGAGCGATTTATCAAGTAAATGTCCTAAAGAGGCTACATACGAAATTACAGCTTCCTAGAGTGTAAAGTATAGAAATTAGCTTTAAAAGCCACTCATCTGATCCGGACCCTGGACATCGTCAAGTAAATGTCATAAAGAGGCTACATACGAAATTACAGCTTCCTAGAGTGTAAAGCATAGAAATTAGCTTTAAGAGCCACACATCTGATCCGGACCCTGAGCATCGTCAAGTAAATGTCCTGAAGAGGCTACATACGAAATTACAGCTTCCATGAGTGTAAAGTAAAGAAATTACCTATTAAAATGAGTTAACCTCCGCTTCACAAATCTAACCTAATACTCAGATCACCTGCTATGAATCAAATCATCGAAACACAAGCTCAATGAAATCATCAGAAATTAACAAGCGGTTGCAATCATGTTCACAATATCAATTATTGAGAATGATCACCTGTGTGTAAACAATTATTTATATAACCATGCTCATAACTCAGTTTGTTGGACACGCACTTCGCAGTAGTTAACATAATATTGTTGGATAAATCGAGAGCTTTCGAACGAATGGTCAAAGAATTTTGTGGGATGAAAAACGACGAAGTACCATATCCCTAGCAACGACTCGGTTGTACGTGAAAATCATCCGTCACACATTTCGTTACCATCCCGCGTTCCATTTTCGGCTAGTTAGTCCATGGCTAAAACACATTCTGTGTTAAAAAGAAAGATTATAAGAGAGGTTATCATACGTTCCGTAACCTCATTGTTATTTGCGGGTGCTTGTCTTTGCTTTTTCAAGATGGTTTCGAAGCGAGATGAGAAGCGAAAACTTAAATTGTGTGTATTAGATAAAATAAAATTTAATAAAAATATTTTGTTTGGCGCATTTTCCGATTCCTTTTCAAAATAACATCATGAAAGTCCGAAATAATAAGTTTCAAACGAAGAAATATTACACTGCATAAAATTTTACAAGAGATCTTTTGCTTGTAGAAATATTATTAGCGTTGACTAATATTTCAAGCAACGCTAATAATTTGTAGGCCATTGTTCAACAGTTACTAATAATATTAGCGAAAATTACTAATAATATTAGCACTAATATTATTAGTACTTGTAAAATCCGATTGTGCAACGAAAGTAACAAGTTATGGGTACTTGTAACTAATAATATTATAATATTAGTAACTAAGATATTGTGCAACAGGGCCATGGTTATATAAAAAATAAATCACTATTAAGAAAAAGAAAATAGAATGAAAACATCTTCTTAGAAAAAAAAAAAAAAAAAAAAAACGGACGGTAGACCTCTGGTTCTACAGTCAGATCATTTAATAATGATTAATTTTACACATTATTACGAGTAGTTTATTATGGTTACTTAGCAATATTAGTTTATAACTGAGCGTAATAAATCAGCTTTCCTTGTCACTACAGAGGCTTAGGGATTATGAGATGCTGTGATAAAATGAGAGCATTCCAAAAAGTGGCTAACGATTTTCCAGCTATGAAAACTAAGGGAGTTACACTTCCCTAGTGACGCAATGGTTGTACGTGAAAATCAATAGAAAACTGACGTGATGCTCGTGATGTGACGAAAACAAATGGAAACGTCCTATTAATCATTATTAAATGATAATAATAGGTTGCTGATATCATGAGCCAATTTCAGCAAGTTTTACTATTAAATGTTTTTTAAATCATTTAAATTTGTCAAACTGACTGATATAAATTTTATGATTATAAAAACATAGTAACGCTTCAACATATGCATTTCTGTAAATTTCCAGATTCATTTTTGGAATTATAATGTTGGACCTATTTGCGGTTCTCGTATAGTCCAACTGCGATAAATTACTGTCATCAATACCAGTTCTATATACAAGTAAACGTGATTCCTTCAGAAAAATATCCCGAATTTTCAAAAAACCAGTTTTTTATAAAGTAAAGCTCAGGAATATCTAGATGGTTTATTTAGAATTATGCTCAAAGGGGTGGCACAGGGTTGCCTGGTGAGATGGGCTAAAACCCCGACAGATTTGGAAAGCGTATTAAAATCCCTCGTTTACCTATCATGAATGTTCAGATCATTGAAAATTTTTAAATGATCTTGAAAAATTCCCTAGCGGAAATGAGTAAATCAAGAAATAGCGTGAAATGTCATAACTGGTCAGTTAAGAAACGAAAAAAATTATATTCAATGTAATTTACGTTTTTGTGTAAGCGCAGAATAAACTGATGAGTTGAAAACAATGAGATAGGTACGGGACCATCAACACCTTAACACCTTTCATCAAAATCGGATGAAAACTGTGGGAATTAAGGTCATTACAATTATTTCACATTGGCGCATGCGCAGAAGCTATTAATGATACAATCGTGTTGAAATTGATATGAGGTAATCAAGTCATCTTCTTCCAACTATCATCCAAATGTAAGCAAAATCGAACGACTAGAGTGTGAAAAAATATAATATAATGGAATTTATGTTAGCGCAGAATGAAGTATTAATTTGGCTACAATGAAACTGAAAGGGGACCATCTGCAACCCTAACCCGCGCATTCTCTGACAATGTCATTGAAATCGGAGGAAAACAATGGAAATTAAGGTCGTTAAAAGGATTTCACATAGGCGCATGCGCAGTAGCTATTAATGATGTAATCAAGCTGAAATTGATGAGGGATGATAAAATCGTCATCTCTCAACTATCATCTAAATTTGAGCGGGATCGGACGACTAGGGCGTAAAAAATAGAGCATAATGGTATTTACGTTTGAGCATGCGACAATGCAACTGACAGGGGACCGTCTACCCCCTAGCCAGCACATTCTCTGAAAATTTCATCCAGATCGGATGAACACTGTGGAAAATAAGCTTGTTACAAGGATTTGCGGACACAGGACAGACACACACACAGACACACATACACAGACACACATACACACACACACACACACAGACACGGAACCAAAGTTGTTCAGAATGGTCTAAAACGTAAAATGCAAGAGCAAATTTTAATTTTGGAGACAAAAAAAAATTTCCCCCTGAAAGTGCAAACAATGCTTCCGCTACCTTTAGGTAGTCTCGGAACCAAAAAACAACACTAGCTTGCATTTTCAAGAATATTCGACTGATGGAATTAAATTAAAAAATAAATAAACAAATTCATAATAACAGTTTTTTTAAAGAGTTTTGATACTAAACGAAGAAAGTCTCAAAACTTGCATCGTGAAGCTACGTTTTAGGTAATTACCGAGCCTTAGTGAGACCTTACTTAGTGTCAATATTGTCATTATTTGTAATGTCGTGGGTGAGGGCACGCGCGCGTGTGCTTGTGTTTGCACATTCTGGGACCTCAACGGGCCTTACAGGCATGACCCCTGAAAACTAGAGCAATATCGGTACGATGATGATTAAATTCATGCGAGATAGTTGAATCGTCATTTAACAACAAACTTTCAAATTTGGCGACATCAGATGAATATGCCATGAGAAAATTGCGCTTGATGGATTTTTCTTGTAGAGAGGTGAACGCATTCTGGAAAATATGATTTTATTTTGATATTGTGTATCATTGTAAACATCATACTAAATGTAAATTTTAAAAAAATTGAACGAATGAGAAAGCTATTCTGCCGCAGCAGATTTTTGTGGATCCCAACATCTTGGAACCATGTTGGGCTTATTGATTACTAGCCGCTCCGGCTCGCTACGCTCGCCTCCACGTCCAGCCGGGGGGCAAGCCCCCCGGACCCCCCATTAAGTTGCTCGCTTCGCTCGCAACGTGTGGCATGTAGGGAATATTGCTCGCTTCGCTCGCAAAGTCTGGCATGTAGGATATGTTGCTCGCTTCGCTCGCAAAGTCTGGCATGTAGAAAATGTTGCTCGCTTCGCTCGCAAAGTATGGCATTTAGGGGATGTTGCTCGGTTCACTCGCAAACGGTAGATCTCTAAGGGTAGGTTTAACTTCTGTAGGGGATGCTGCTCGCTTCGCTCGCTTGAGGAAGTTATACTGCCCACCCAACTTGGCAGACGTTTTTTTCAGTTGGGAATTATTACAAACAAATTAAATCTTATAAAACTCGCAAGGTATACCTGTATATCCTTGAGGAAGTTATACTGCCCACCCAACTTGGCAGACGTTTTTTTCAGTTGGGAATTCTTACAAACAAATTAAATCTTATAAAACTACGTGGAACCACGAAAAGTTTATTCGGGGATGTTGCTCGCTTCGCTCGCAAGGTATACCTGTATAATATGTGTAGGACAAAGTCCGTATTTATTCTGTTGAAATGGCCCTCGCTTCGCTCGCAAGGTAGGTATAGCTGTATACCTGTGTACCTGCTCGCAACCTGAGTCATCACCCTTCTTGACGTCTTCGTAGAGCCTTCTCGCGTCCGGGGCAAAATTAATTTCTGCTATTAATCGTTTCGCCTCGCTTCTGCTCGCAATTTGACCTACTTTCCGTCACTTTTTTCGATATCCGACTTCGGATTCAGATTCGGCGGGATCAAAGCTGTATTTCGCCCGCGAAAACCGTTCCGAAAAACGTACCTTTATGGGGTATATTTTAATCGGGAAAAACCAAGTTTTTCGGCGGACTTTTCGAGAAAACGGGTCCGTACTCTCGCATTTTTTTGACGCATTTCCCGATACTTTTTTCGCGATCCGATCGCGCCGTCGTCTTCCTCGTAGGAAAACCTACGAAACCCGTATTTTTCCGGAATTGTCAACGGCCGTTTAGAGGGGTAGGGGAAGCGGGGAAGTCCAAAAAGCGCACATTAATTATTACTTCGACCCCCCTCCCGCCCTACGGCCCATGGTTTGGGTGGGATTAAACAATTTTAAATTCGCTCGCTCCCACTTTTGGAAAATCCCAAGAAGATCCCCCCACTCGTAGATCCGGCCCACTCAGCCGTTTGGCCGTGCATAGACACGACAGACAAACAGACAGACAAACAGACAGACAAACGGAGTTTCATTCTTATAAATAACTAGCCGCTCCGGCTCGCTACGCTCGCCTCCACGTCCAGCCCCCCGCAAGCCCCCCGGACCCCCCATTCAATTGCTCGCTTCGCTCGCAAAGTGTGGCATGTAGGGAATATTGCTCGCTTCGCTCGCAAAGTGTGGCATGTAGGGAATATTGCTCGCTTCGCTCGCAAAGTGTGGCATGTAGGGAATGTTGCTCGCTTCGCTCGCAAACGATAGATCCCTAAGGGTAGGTTTAACTTCTGTAAGGGATGCTGCTCGCTTCGCTCGCTTGAGGAAGTTATACTGCCCACCCAACTTGGCAGACGTTTTTTTCTGTTGGAAATTCTTACAAACAAATTAAATCTTATGAAACTACGTGGAACCACAAAAAGTTTATTCGGGGATGTTGCTCGCTTCGCTCGCAAGGTATTGCTGTATATTTGTAGGAAAAAATCCGAATTTATTCTGTTGACATGGCTCTCGCTTCGCTCGCAAGGTATACCTGTATACCCTTCAAGACGTAAGTGCGTGTACCTGCTCGCAACCCGTTTTCGTCAGGTGCAAGCCCCGCCTCATCGAACCCCTGACTTCGTAGAGCCTTCTCGCGAACACGGCAAAATTAATTTCTGATGTTAAAGGCTTCTTCTCGCTTCTGCTCGCGATTTGACCGACTTAACGTCACTTTTTTCGATATCCGATTTCGGATTCAGATTCTGCGGACCCAAGCTGTATTTCGCCCGCGAAAACCGTTCCGAAAAACGTACCTTTATGGGGTATATTTTAATCGGAAAAAACCAAGTTTTTCGGCGGACTTTTCGAGAAAACGGGTCCGTACTCTCGCATTTTTTTAACGCATTTCCCGATACTTTTTTCGCGATCCGATCGCGCCGTCGTCTTCCTCGTAGGAAAACCTACGAAACCCGTATTTTTCCGGAATTGTCAACGGCCGTTTAGAGGGGTAGGGGAAGCGGGGAAGTCCAAAAAGCGCACATTAATTATTACTTCGACCCCCCTCCCGCCCTACGGCCCATGGTTCGGGTGGGATTAGAAAATTTTAAATTCGCTTATACACCCTATCGGAAAATCCCAAGAAGATCCCCCCACTCGTAGATCCGGCCCACTCAGCCGTTTGGCCGTGCATAGACACGACAGACAAACAAACAGACGGAGTTTCATTCTTATTAATAGTATAGATAGATATAGAGATTTCTCTCATTTTTCATTACAATTCTGCTGCTTCCAGAGTCTGTTTCACCTTCTTGCAACCCAAACTGTTCGGCACGTACAAGGCCCTGGTGCTCCCACTGGACTCTGACGTCTGGATGTACTTGGGGCTCTGCTGTCTGGGCAGCATCATCGCCTTCAGGATCCTCGTTCCCTACGACAAAACAGCCTCGCAGAACGACGGATGGGACGGCAGCACATTTCTCGTCGTCTCTTCAATAGCCAACCAAGGTAAACAATCAGGGGTTGCTATGGGCTCTCCGTTATCTCCTCTGCTCGCAGATATTTACGGATGGGGGGCAATATGTCGACACATAAACTGGTCGACAAACGGGCAAGAAGCCGTGTCGACATCTTTCAACACCAAGGGTTGACCAATGTCGATTTCACAGGCATTGGAAATATGGCGACACAAAAATACAGCGACTAGTCGACAACTTTCAACACCCCTTGTTGAAAAAGGTCGTCCAAGTCAACCATGGGGATACGTCGACCCCCATGGGACCCCCCCATTGAATTTTCATTTAATCCTCGGATTGAAAGACCCCATGGGACCGAGGCTGAGGACAGGTAGTGGCCAAACAACCCTTTTGTCGTCGTTTAGCAGTCGACCAGTTTCAAGAGGGGTGTTTTTAGCTCATGTTCAACTCCTGTTGTTGAAATACAGCGAAAAACGGATCTCAAATTTTTCGACATAAATCTGTCGACCAGTTTCAAAGATGTGCGTTATCGACGTTCTTCAACACCTGGTGTGGAAATATGGCGACAGGAGGTGTCGACCAGTTTATGTGGCGACATATTGCCAAGTTCCCATATTTACATGCATTATTTTGAGCTACAAATATTTGCAATTTGTATCACAATTAATCTTCTCTATTGGTCAATACCAATTATATATATGTATATACCAATACATCATTTATGTCGATGATATTATCATTCTATGGAAGGGCACAGAAAGACAACTAAATTCTTTTCACGAAAAAATCAATAAATTAGATCCCTATATCAAATTGACCCTCGAATTCGGCGGAAATGAACTCAATTTTTTAGATCTGTCCGTCTCATTTGTAAACCAAAAGCATGATTTTTCAATTTATAGAAAAAATAGATATAGCGATATAACTATCCATAGTACTTCAAATCACTCTTTAGTCCATAAGCATGCAGCCTTCCATAGTATGATCAACCGAGCACTACCTATTTTAATGAGTGGACAAAATTAATCAAAAGAAAAATCTATTATCAAAAGCATAGCGGCTAGTAACGGATATGGAGGAGATCTCGTTGATACCATATGGGATAAGGTTCTTATGAAGAAGAGTAGGGGCAAAGTTTCCACTCTAGCTAGGGAAGATGACAATTTAGTAGAAAAGCAATGTATAAGTTTGTATACCTTATTATGGGAAAATTTCTAATAAAATCAGCAAAATTCTATCATCAAGAGGTTACAAAGTAGGTTTTAAACTAAATATAGTCTTAAAGGAGTACCTACTAGGATCCTTTAACGAAAAAATCAATGTTCAGGATAAAAGTGGGGTTTATAAACTAAAATGTTCTTGTGGCTACGAATATTGCGGTCAAATAGGTAGGAAATTCAGGGAAAGAATAGACGAGCATAAGGAGGATTTCAAGGAAAATAAGGCTAAGTCTATATTTGCGAAACATCTTAAGGCATCCAATCATGGTTGCAATTTTGATTTGACAGATAGACAGTTTGTAGAATTTCTTCACTTTTGTCCAAAGGGAGGTATGTTGAATGTACTCGAAAAATTCGAAATTATCAAAAGTGACAGATCTGGTAAATGTTCAAATGAGGATATACCTCAACATATTTCACCACTGATAGGTCCATTTCTATGAAGCTTGGTATTATCCCTTCACAATGGTGAAACCATATTTAGTTATTTTCGCCCCTTTCACTTCATCTGATTAGCTATAATCCCCCTTCACTTTGTTTGCACTTAATTGGTTGTACCTCCTGCCCCTTTGGGACCTTCTTGACCAATGGGATTCAATCTCCCTTTACCTGTGACTATAAAAGCTGTGTCCTTTCTAATGTGTGTTCCGTTATTGTTTGTTGTTGATGATGGCCTAACCGTCAAAACCGATTTAACATCGTAACTCTTTATTTTTCGTGGAAAAAGAGAACGTTTTTTCACTAACTTCCGTTTTGTAAACGATCGTCAGCGATACCAACAGAATTATGAACACTTGAACGACCTAATTCTCATAGATGAATGAATGAATGAAGAGTTAAATAAATGGAATAATTAATGAATAAAGTAAATTCAACGCCACATAAAATACAAGAAACGTCTACCAAGTTGGGTGAGTAGTATAGTTTCCTCACATATTGTAACATGGACACATAGAATTAGTTGAATACGATTGAATGCAAAATGCCCCGCATCGTACATGCAATACTCGTACATGCGTACACATGCTAGAATGAAAATATTCATAATAATATAATTGATGTTTGCATGTTCGGAAATTGTCAAAAGGTTAACCCCCACAATATTTGAAAATTTAATCGAAATCGATTATTTTTCTCGGAGTGTCATCCAATATTGGATTTGCGTTGTCCAAGGTATTACCTATTATTACCAATTATTCAAACCTAATACCTACTTCAAGCAAGTGCGATAAAATACAAAGGGCATCATCCTGGACCCAAAAACCTTTCGAGTTTGATCAAAATCGGACCAATAGATGATAAGAAATTGACGTTATAAGAAATTAACGTTTGCGCATGCGCACAGGCTACTATTTATTCAACTGCAATGAAATTCATTGCAAAACCTCTAGGAGCTAGGTTTGCTTCGGTAGGTATCTAGAGACCATACAAAAACAAAATAAAAATGATTGCCGAAGTTTCGTTTTTTGAGGTTTTTGGACAATTCTGTCCACGGTGGGACGTCCAACGCTTGAGCGAAGCAGTGTTATTATTATTACAAAAAGTAATTATACATGTATGATGTTATTATTTGTTAATGATGGTATGTCATTATCCTGTATCCTGTGTCTGACCTAAAGTAGGCACTGCCTACCATTCTTTCCCATTTTTATTACTAGTAGTAAAAATGGAAGTAATTCGCGGTGGTGGTTTGTTGTTTCAGGGATTCCAGATAACACCTACTACTTGGCAACTCGGATCGTGTATTTGGTGGTGCTGATGGTGAGTTTTTTTGTGGGCGTTTACTACAACGCTGCCATCCTCAACGGCCTCCTGCTGCAAGCTCCCAACGCCATACAGAATATCGAGCAGCTTTTAGAAAGTGACATCCGCCTGGCTATGCTCGACATCCCTTACCTTCATGATGAAATGGTAAGTGGATCCATCGATATGCATCGACATATCGAAATTTGCGGCAGCAACCTCCCTCGAGGTGACATGCCGTTGACATAGACATGTCTATGGGCTGGGAGTCATATGTTTTTTAAAATTCAACTTAATTTTCAGATCAAGAATCGTTACGCGATTTTGATAAACAAATTCGGTAACTATACTGGTAGAATGAGATCGGGAAACATTAGAAATTTTATTGGGGAGTTCCCAAATTGCACGGCTGCTTAAAGTCTCTTTGTTATTGAGCTAAATCCTCTTCTGTTCATCTGGGAAGTTGAAATTTGATAGGGAGACTCCCTGGGACATTAAGAGACGATCTAAATGATAGAATCTGTAAGCCGTTGATGGTGGGGAAGGGAGAGGAAATGGGGAAATGAATCTTCAGATCAGGGGGTATAATATAATCCTCAAAAACGCTATCGAACGTGTCTACCCAAGTATCGACTTACGGGCAATGAGATTGGTTGTTTGAGGTGCGGATCAGGGAGGAAACAATCAAGGATCAGGAGGATATGCAATGTGGGTGCGGATGGAAAGGATTGCCAGAGAAATGGGCTATCTCCTGTCCAACATTATTGCTGTGTCATAAAACTTCATACCACATAAACAATAAACTGAAACAAATCTGTATGAATCTTTGGATTCGAAGCAGATATCCATAACTGATTGGGAGTGAGTTTGACGAAATTCTGTCCAACAAATGTGGCCTATGAGTTCTAATTAATATGATATGTTAATATGTTATAATGTTCTGCATCACTGACACTGGTACTACAAAAACCGCACCCTGGTGATGGATGGGCTTTGACGGTGTACAGGTTAGCAGAGCAGACTGAAACTCCTGTTCTTAGGCGAGATGTTACTCGTAAAATCTTCCGTTCTCCTGTGACATTGTCTTGATGGCAATGTAGAAATGTGGGGTTAGAATGGCCGAGTACAAATCTTCTTTTCGAAGGGGTACGCTTCAATTCCATGATGGGCTTCAACCATCATCAAAATCAACCTGATACGTTTTTATTTACATTCAGCTCAATACTCATTCACCTTCATTCAGAATTATTCAATCCACTTCATTATGCTCATTTCTTGGAAATTTCTGAATATAATATGAATAATAATGGAATGATGGGCTATGCCCGTGTTTTTCTCAAATAAATGAATCGCCATATTTCGATGAGAGTCCCGACGGCTCTTACTTTTGAAAGGTGTCCTGAAGCCAGTTTTCGAGGAATGTCCCGACGGTGCTGGACAGCAGTCGAAAGAAAAATAAATGCAAACTCATTACTTGATGATAAATTGATTTGACGCAGATTTTTGATGAGTTTCTCGTCCATGGAGTATCGACGAGTTTCCAACAAGGGCGGGAAACTCATTAAAAAGTCTCGAATACAAGATTAGATGAGTTTCCTTTTGTCGAGTTTCCTAGTACCCACGACACCATGTAAATGATCCCCTGCCATCCTCCTCCCCTCTAGCACTGGAAAATCGGTCAGCAATTCATCAGCTTTGTTTGGGTCGTTTGTCACAGTCGTGTGGAGCGTATATAATCCTACTGTGCAGTTAACGCCTATTTTTTCGCCGAGTTTTGTAAATCCGTTTTTCGCCTCTTTTGGTTTATAATTTCCAATAATAAGCCTATGTGATCGTGTAGCGAAAAAATTTTATAACCCCCCTCAAACTTTTTCACTTTACGTTTCAAGGTGCGTAGAATCCAAATTTGAAATGTCCGTCCGCCGTCCGCCGTTCGCCGTTCGCCGTCCGCCGTTCGCCGTTCGCCGTCCGCCGTCCGGGCCATAAAAGGCCTAAGAATTTACTTAAAAAACCCGTCCTTTCGCACATAGACTCCATCTGGGGTCTAGTTTAACCATAGGTTCTAACGTTTAACCATCCCGATCGCTTTACTCGCATAGATGATATGGGCCAAAAACGGGCGAAAAAGTGTCTTTTTCGAGACTTTGAGTGTTGGACGTGTTAGACGCACGCCTGGCACGCTTGGCAGGGGGTCACGGTGGGTGGTGAGGTGGGTGAGCGGAGGCGCCGCGGCACCTTGTGGTGGCTGGAGTGACCAGGGGCGTAGCAGAGGGGTGTAGGAGAATGGATATAATTTATTACTTTTACGTGTTATACCCATATAATTCACCGCGGCACCATGAGGTGGGTACAGCGTTCCTTCGAGGCATGAATATATGTTTTTTTCTAGGTCATATTTGTGTGTTAATACCAATGCTTTTCCCACGCATATTTAATAACATATCCTCTAGACTTTTCGTACGTACTTAGATAATGATATTATTGAGGCAATAACTATTTGAATAGATAGGAGTGCAAATCGAGAAATATAAACATGCGTATATAATTATAGAAGTATAGGTTGTGGCAACTCGAAATAGGACACTCCGAGGAGTCTGGATGGGCCTTATGACGTACGCATGCCAACTAAAACTACGATCAAACTCAATTGAAAAAATAATAAACCTTTGTGAAATAATTTGCAGCGTTTTTTGGTTTATTATATTCATTAATGAACCTTTGTAATCGACCAAGAAAGAAAATTTTCCACACCCCCTGAAAATTGTTTGGTTTACATTTCAAAATGCTTAGAATCCCAAAATCAAATAAAACAAATCAGTCCGTCCACCGTCCGCGGCTTTTCTCCGAAAATACTAGACCAAACTATATGAAACTCATGTTAAAAATTACATTTGGGGTTTAGATGGTCTTAGAAGCTCGGCATCAATTTTTATCAACTCTAAAGGGTTGCATTAAAGGGCTAAACAATAAAATGAGTCGAGATCTCAAAAAAATTCAAACAGTAATAATTTTTGCTTGTCAATGATGAATTTAATCCCAAAGAATCGTTAAAACCACTCGCAACCCTGTACGTTGAATAGTTCGCTTGAACTAATGTGATTCTTGTTTCTTTTCTTATTTCCCGCTGTTCCAGACGCACAACGACACGATGACGATCCGCGTGCGCACGAAAATGGAGAAACACAAGCCGCCCCACTACTACAGCGTGTCCGACGGCGTCGCTCATATACGGAAAGGGCAGTTCGCACTGTACACGGAGGACGAAGCTATTTACCATGAGATCGCCAATACGCTCAGCGATGCGGAGGTTTGCTCTGTGTCCGAAGTCGAGAAGTACAAACCGTTCCACGTGGGGGCCGTAGCCAGGCTCAACGGCCCTTACAAAGAACTCTTCAACAGAGCGTGAGTTACAGAGCTAGTCTTCTGATGGGAGTTTGTTACATATATAGTATTTAACCAAGGGTGATTTATTCCTAGCTAGTTTTCTGATCTGAAGAGCCTTTGATACGTAGCTAGTTTTTTACTGATCGTGAGTTACAGACTTGCCTTTTGAAGAGCATTTGTTACACAGCCCGTCTGTAACAGAGCATGAGTTATAGAGCTAGTCTTCTAAAGAGAGTGTTTTACATAGATAGTAGATAACCGATGGTGATTTATTCCTTGCTGGTTTTTAAAGAGTCTGTGATACGTAGCCAGTCTTCAACAGAACGTGAAATAGACTTGTATTTTGAAGAGCATGTGTTACATAGTCCGCCTTTAACAGAGCATCAGTCATGGAGGTAGTCTTCAAAGGAGAGTGTGTTACACAGATAGTAGTTAACCGAGGGTTATTCGTTCCTAGTTAGTTTTCTAGAATAGAATAGAATATCAATTTATTGATATTATTCTTGTTATTATATTATAATTTATTCTAAATAGCCTGTGATACGTAGCTAGTTTTCAACTACCGTGAGTTACAGACTAGGCTTTTGAAGTGCATGAGTTACATAGCCCGTATTTAACAGAGCACGAGTTATCTAAAGAGCATGTCTTACATAGTATGTAACACATAGTTACATATCACGTGTTACACAGAATACGAGTCTTCTAAAGAGAGTGTGTTACATAGATAGTAGCTAACCGAGGGTGATTATTCCGAGCTAGTTTCTAAAGAACCTGTGATTCGTAGCGAGTCGTCAACAGGACGTGAGTTACAGAGCTAGTCATTTGAAGAGCATGTGTTACATAGTCCGTCTTTAACAGAGCATGAGTTATAGAGCTGGTCTTTACGGAGAGAGTGTTTTACATAGAAAGTTGATAACTGAGGGTGATTTATTCCGTGCTAGTTTTCTAAATAGCCTGTGATACGCAGCTAGTTTTCAACAAACCGTGAGTTACAGACTAGTCTTTTGAAGTGCATGTGTTACATGGCGAGCTTTTAACAGAGCATGAGTTGTAGAGCTAGTTTTACGAAGAGAGTGTAATACATAAATAGTATTTAACCGAGGATGATTTATTCCGAATCAGTTTTATAACGCGTCTGAGATTAGTGGCCAGTATTCAACAGAACGTGAATTACAGACTTGTCTTTTGAAGAGCATGTGTTACATAGTCCGCCTTTAACAGAGCATCAGTTATAGAGGTAGTCTTTAAAGGAGAGTGTGTTACATAGATAGTAGTTAACCGAGGGTGATTTGTTCCTAGCTAGTTTTCTAGAATAGATTAGAATTTATTGATATTATTCGTGTTATTATATTATAATTTATTTCCCCAAATGAAATTGTTTTGGCTCTAGCCTGGCTTGTTGGGTCTAGCGATTCTATGAGGTTTATAATACTGTCCTCTTTGAGGGCAAAGCTTTTAACTAATCCGATGATGGTCACAGAATGGTAACCGATACGTCATTACAATGATTACAAATATTTTGTAATTATTTCTTTCTTCTTGGGCCGAATCCCGACTATATATACAACAATGAACAACATCACGGCCGACAACACCTCTATCATATAAATTCAACATAGTCACCTTATCAGAACGACGCGATTCTGATTTTAACACAGAATGTGTTTTAGCCATAGACTAACTAGCCGAAAATGGAACGCGGGATGGGAACGAAATGTGTGACGGGAAGCGAGAGGTCGTGGGTTCGAATCCCGGCCAGGCCTGAAAAATTTTTTTTTTTTTTTCTCGTGAGACGAAGGTCGTGAGTTCGAATCCCGGCCAGGCCTGAAATTTTTTTTTTTTTTTTTTTTTTTTTTTTTTCGTGAGACAAAGGTTGTAGGTTTGAATCCCAGCCAGGCTTGATTTTTTAACAACGCAATTTTCGTAGTTTCATACTATAACTATATAAATTGATGTTATAAATGAATAGTAAACAATGACGCTTGTTTGGTTGTCACTTGGTTGCGCGACAACGCAAACACATTCTGTGTTTCAATAATTTCGTCCGAAGTATGTAAATAGAGGTAACCGGGGGTCCAGGGGGCTTGCCCCCTGGCGAGGCGCGGAGCGCCGAGTTTTTTTTCTTTTTTTTTTACAGCGTAGTTGAATTGGGCGCATTCGCGAAGCTCCCCATCGATGAGTTTTTATACGTGAAGCTCCCCGCTTACTTTCTCTTCGTGTATGCGAAGCTCCCCGCCTCCGTTCTCCTCATGTACGCGAAGCTCCCCGCCTCCTTTCTCTTCATGTACGCGAAGATCCCCGTCACCTATATACGAAAGTCACCTAATGCAGTAACCTAGATTTTAGGCATTAACAAAAGTCAAAATGCTTATTTGATAAACTTTGATTCAGGCATTAGGTATCAAGGAGAAGAAAAGAAGAAGGAGAGGGAGAATTATCCATATCCACCACACCTCCTCACGTAAAAAGAGAGAAAAAATAAAAGAGAAAGCAGGTGGAGGCGGGGAGCCACCCCCACCCGCCACGACGGCTCCCCATGCCAGAAACACAACGGCAAAGACCATCGACACAACAACCATTGACCGCCGCCACCGGTGCTGAAAAAAGATTCTACACTATAAAGTTCAGTAATCAATAAAATTATCTTCAATTTCATCTTAAATAAACTGCATGGTAGATCAGCATGGCAGATCATAAGGGGTGAACAAAACATCATGCATGAATAATTATTGTATATTAAAACAGAATTAATTTAATAATGTCACAGAATAATATCGCGAGCGTCGTCAATAAGGGAAATTACGTAAAAATAAACATCGAAATGGTCAGTCGTCAAACAATTTCACTATTTCGTTCATATTTTTCATTGATTTTTTTTTTTTTTTTTTTTTTTTTTTTTTTTTTTTGTCGAAGCTAACACATTAAACTAACATTTGATGGTCGGGATGAGATGTCTTCCAAAGCCTTCCGTTACACAATATTTTGGAGCACCCTATTCGCAACGTCGCTTTCTACAGCTGGAGGATGGTCTTGACTGCCAACCACATCCACAATCTGCCTTTCCATTGTCTTTACTGCGCACTCACACTTCCTCACACTACTCACCCACCTACTCATTTCGTTTGCCAACGGTTTTTGGAAATAAAATTTAAAACTGTCCACCAATAGCACATCGGTGTCTTCATACACTTACTTGGGGGTTCTGTTCTCCAGATCTGGCGTCTTCTTTCAACAAGCCCGCAAGGTGCTGAATAAGGGGATTACTGCCTACAAGAATGTCTGGCCAGTCATATTCAGATCTCAATCCGCTGATCCAGAAACCTGGTACGGATTGTTCTTTGGAGCAGTCGCAAGCACTTCATTGTATGGCGCTGAGGTCTGGGCATACCCGTATGCTGAATGTCTGGAGCGTGTTCAGGTTAGAGCATTCAAATCTCTGATGGGTCTCTCATTTAATTCTCCCGATTACATCCTAAGGCTGGAGCTGGGTCTTGCCCACCTTAAATTTATGATAGCCAAATCCATGTTTGGATGGTGGACTAAGCTGTTGTCCATGTCTCCAGAGAGGCTGCCGAGGATCTGTTTTCAGAGACTCATAGCCCTTTCGGCCAACTTTCCAGACCCAAAATTTAACTGGACGCTACACCTTAAGGATGTTCTAAAAGAGGCTGGTCTGGAAGATTTGTGGTCTCAGAATGACGTCGCGGTGGTTAAGGGGGCAAAGGAAAAATTTCTGTCATCGCTTCTTTCTAGCCTGCACCAGGCTGATCTGAGCAAGGCTGCTGTTTCCTCGTTTAATTATTGCCCAAGAGGTTCCAATATTCAACCCCTTCAGCGTGAACTTTACCTTTCCAGCGACCACCCTTTGTTTACTAAGAGACTTCTGGCCCAGATCAGGTGCGCTAATCCAGCCTTCTGTAGAATAGTTATTCACCGGGTGGTTAACCGCTTTGATGGCTCTCAAACATGTACAATCTGTAACACGCACAGCCCAGACACCCTTTTTCATATGTTAGCTACTTGCCCCGTTTACAATTATGAACGTTTCAAGTTTTTTGGTTTTCCTTATTTTGATGAAAGTTTCTTTCGTACTCTTCTCCACTTCAAAGAGAAATCTGAGATCACTAGGACCGTAGGGTTCCTGCAGACAGTGCTCAGGCAAAGAGCGTTTACCATAAATGAAGGTTTCATTATAGCCTGAATATTCTGCAGCCGCTCCTCCTTTGCTAGACATGCTTCACAAAATTTCCGATGTTGCATTTATTGTTCTTGATTCCAAAATTTCTTTTGTCTCTGTAGGCGTATGCTTATTTCCATTGGCACTAATTATATTTGATATTACTTAAAGTTATGTTATAATTTTTATGCCATTTTTTCAAACCATATTCAATTATATTATTACTCGACCCAAGCCATATTTACTGTATCATTTTATATACTTGTTTTTCTGCACATTTCTGAATGCGAACTCTTGTGAAAAACATATTGTTTACCACAATAAAGTCGTCTTCTTCTTCTTCTTCTTCTTCCAATAGCACATCGCGACCGCGACGAGTACCGGATGCTACTAACGTGGATACGTTCATGTTGTTCGATGATCACTGAGAGCCAGTCCGTTCAAATCACTGATAACGCTTGAAACGCTTGAAACTCCTCGAAAGGGGAAGAAAGTTCGACGGGGAGCATCACGTACACCCATTCTCTCGGCACGGGACCCTTCGCGTATGCCTGCTAGAACTTGCCGGGGAGCACCGAGTACAGCGCAAATGACTTTCACTTCGGACGGGGAGCTTCGCGTAGTCACCCGTTGAATTTGTTTGATAATTATTATTTTATGATGCACATCCTCTGACGAATGTTTATTTTCTTTTGTTAATTGGGCCATGCCCGTTCACTGATAAATAAATTAACAACTGCAGGTTTACTCTGATGAGAGAGAGAGGGATTATGGATCGACAAAAGAACTACTGGCTTCTGAGCAAGCCAGAATGTCACTGGCGGCAGGACGCGCTGTCTCTCGGCCTGGAGCCCCTGTTCCTAGCCTACGCCTGCATGATCCTCGGGTCCCTTCTCGCCCTCTTCTTCTACGTTCTAGAGAAACTCCACCACAGAGGGACCTTCGAGCGTGCCAAAAATTGGATAATCGACAAACAGCCTCTAATGAGGTTCAATTCGTAGCTCTGATACACGTTTATCGCGATATGCGATGAAAAACTTTGTACCTAACTTGGAATAGAGATAAATAATTATGCATCTGGACTTGTACTCTGCTTATTTTAAATGATTCACAATATCAAGTAACAATATATAGTTTTCTCGATTGGTGTGTAGTTTGCTTATATGATGATGTAGTATCTACCAGATACACTCCAAATATTAATATATAGAAAATAGATTTTTCTTGCACTTATAAGTACAAATGAGGCTTTTGATTAAAATGTTTCACAAATCACTATTATTATTATTTTTGACATGGATATGTCTTTGGGCTGCTGGTCATTCTAAAATTTTCGTAACGACACCGAAATTTGTGACGACCCGGCACTTTAGATTATTATTAACTCGAAAAGTGAAGGCTAGGTAGAATTTCTATTGATTTTTCACGTACAACCAATGAGTTACTAGGGAAGAGTAACTCCCATAGTTTTCATAGAAGGAAAATCGTTCGCCACTTTTTGGAATGCTCTCATTTTATCACATCATCTCATGACCTATAAGCCAGTGTAGTGTAAAGGAATGCTGATTTATTACTCTAAGTTATAAACTAATATTTTTTTGTAACCATAATGGAATAATCTTGTGAAAAGAAGGCACTACATGGTTGGTATACAATTGAGTAGTAGGTACCTACTGGTAAGCAGTAGGTACTAGACGTATCCATGATCTTTTGTTTTTCCCATTAAGGAAGAAATTAAAATTTTTTAAATTTAAACAATTGCATTTATTTACATAACATTGTGACATTTTGGATTCTATTACGTCTACAATCGAGAAGATAGGAAGAATTCACAAATATTCAATAGAAATAGGACAAACGACAAACGAATTCGTGAGGCAGTTGGAAATTGTAATGTTTATTATTACACTTTTGTAGGCAACTTGCGTGAATGGAATGGAGTTGAATACTCAGCTTGATATGTAGGTATACTTGAAGTATATGCAGGCGTACTTCTGGTAATAGAATTCCGCACTGGATCTTCGTTGAGATGTTGGTCCTTTCCGAAGGGGCTTCCAATGAGAAACTGCGATATTAAGTGTGTAATTATGCACGTGTCTAGTTGCTCTCGTCTCAGTTGAGATGGAAAACAATAGGAGTGGCGTGTTACCTGAGGTGGTCGGAGGGATTAGGATGGGGGTCTTACGTTTCTGTTGATCACAATGTAATAGAATCAAATCGAATGTATTTTTAAAACAAAAATGTGTAGGACAAATGTAAGAGAAAAAAATCAAATAGCAGATTAAACAAAAAAAGCCACAGTTCCTTTGAGCCTGACGGCTAAAATTAAAAAAACATGAATATGCTTTAGCCGTACACGACTCACTCCTCGTCGATTCTCTGAACCCGACCCCCCATCGGCCTCTGAACTCTGTTTATCATTCAAAACAAAAAAATGTTTTAGCTCCTCGCTCTCACTTTATTATAGAAATGATCACGACGATTGAGCTCTTGTGAGATGATGATCTCCTAATAGAAACTCGCGAGTAAACATTCACTTTATTATAGAAAGAGGCTAAAGAGGCTACATACGAAATTACAGCTTCCTATAGTGTAAAGTATAGAAATTACCTATTAAAATAATTTAACCACCGCTTCACAAATCTAACCGTTCTCGCAATATTCGGATCACCTGCTATGAATCACATAATCGAAACACCAGCTCAATGAAATCATCAGAAATTAACAAGCGGTTGCAATCATGTTCACAATATCAATAATTGAGAATGATCACCTGTGTGTAAACAATTATTCATATAACCATGCTCATAACTCAGCTTGTTGGCCACGCACTTCGCAGTAGTTAATATAGTATGGTTGGATAAATCGAGAGCTTTCGAACGAATGGTCAACGAATTTTGTGGGTTGAGAAACGACGAAGTATCATATCCCTAGCAACGACTCGGTTGTAAGCGGAAATCATCACAATTATTGGCGCTACTTTCGTTGCACTCTCGTGGGACATTTTTCGGTAGTTAGGTCACGGCTAAAGCATATTCATGCTAAAATATACATATATGGCAATAATAATAATACCAACAATAAAAATATTAGGTTCTGGCAAATTAACATGTTTCTCCATTCACCCGCCCAAAGAGTGGCTCGGCCGGTGTGTCCCCGGACCCGACCTATTGTGTCAATAATTAGGGATCTATCAATCAATAGATTGGATAAATGTTATCGAACCGACGCTAATTTTAGTAGACTTAACCAATTGTGTGTTATCATCCGTTTTCATACAACGAAGAGAGAATTAAAAGAAACAACAATGTAGGTAATAAAATTACATCCATGCACGTTAAATGTAACTAGACTCCGTCCCATTTCCCTATCAGAGATGTACATTAAAAGAAATTGTTGAAAAATGTCATTTTAAAAAAAATTGCCATAAAAAAAAAAAATTAATTCCCGTCTTTGTGAGCTGCATAATGCGGTTAACAGAAATTGAGGCCCACCAAAGCTTTGCGTGTGACGGCCTCAACGTAAGGCTTGGCCCACTCAGTGATATTGCTCTGACAATGATTACTCAGTCCCACAGTGACAAAGTCGTTGATTTGTGGATAGGGTAGGACGACAGGCGGAACAGGTATTCCAGCTACGGCCATCATTTGGTTGTCGAATTTGAAGTCAACGCCGTAAAAGTCTCCTTGACATTGGTCTCCGACGGTGGTCAATTGGATCTGCAGGGTTCCCGATCCTATGTGGTTAGCCGTCACGGGTTGGGTGTACTGGAAAAACCTGGAGAAGGAGTAATCTGTGACGGAGACGTTGAACGACACTGCGACCGTGTCGAGGCGGAACGGCGTCGTAAGGATCAGTTTCCCTGCAACTAGTGACATGCCTGCGTCACCAGTTCTGAAACAGTTTATACGTATATAAATGCGTGAGGTATATGTGTGACTGCCACCCAAAAGCGCTGGTGTATTGTAGTTAACCCACCTAGGTCACACCTTTTTTTTTTTTTTTTTTTTTTTTTTTTTTTTTGTGACATGGTTGACACTCTGGGGTCAAAATTGACCCCAAATGTATTTTAATTTATATATTATACTCAATAAATAGTTTCCCAATAACTTACTATTTAAAAAAATCAAAAATTAACCTTAGAATAGAAACTAGAGCATAGAAAATAAATTAAGCATAGAAACAAGAAATATAATACATTAAGTTAGAATTGAATATTTTATTTATGGTTTCTTGAAACCATTCTTAGTAAAATTTTCAAAAATCAAAATTTTGGGCATATGAACATTAAAAGTTCGGTTCTGACGATGCACAATATTTAAAAGCAAATAATCAAACTATCTGTCAAATAGTCAGAAAAAACTGTAACGTTGTTAGTTAAATAGTAATGTTTTCACGGTACCTTGAACTTACCCCATTTTTCACATCTCTTCCTTTTTTCTAACCTGAACTGACACACTGTTTTTATTCCGCATTCAATTTTTTATCATCTAATTTTTTTAATTTTTTATGACGCAATAATTAAAGGTAATTGCAGGATTATATTTAAGCAATAGGCACACATAAAAAACGAAATATAAATGTATTTTTAATAGTTGTTTTTAAAAACACGACGGAATTATTAGGTAGGTAATATTATTATTTGTTATAAGAAATTGCATTTTTCACACGTCGTTTCGGTATGACTGTGCACTTCACAAACGAGACCGACTCGTCTTTTTATCGTTAGATCTTGGGCAAATGTAGCATCACCCACGTACAACTTGTTTAGCAGGTCTCGAGGAAGCTAGCTCTTCAGGGTATCCAAGCATTCCTACAACAGGAGAGTTACAAGAAAAATATATTTATGGATTTACTTACCTATAGATGCATAAAATGCAAAACCCAACCCATTTTTTGAACCAAAATGAACCCTGACCTATAATAGCCCATCAACTAGACACATTTACCTAGTTGAGAATCTTCACCTGAGTCACCCAGGAGGAGTGGTCTAGAAAAAGAAATGCCTACTGATTACCAGATTATAAAAATACTAATTTTCTATGAGAAAATTGAGTGAATTATGATATTATCTGACTTACCTTGTGAGGAAATCCAAAATACACACTGGGGTCAATGGCTACCCCAACAGAACAAAATTAGGAACACAGAAGACACACTGGGGTCAAAAGTGTCCCACAAGACATTCACAACCCTCTGACTGGAGGTCTCAACGTATACTGCCAGATGTTATCTTCCTCGCCTAGCCAAAGCTACCAACCAAATTTACAAAATATCCCTTTTGGCTAAAAAAAATTGTAAAGCCCAAAAATCATACAAAATATATTCGGTGGGGTCAATTTTGACCCCAGAGTGACCTCTAAGGGTTAATCCTACCCCATAACGCTGGTGGGTTGAACAAAAGTATGACGGAGACTACCAAAACCGTGGAGACACTACCTATAAACAGGGTGTCGAAGTTTCTGGCACACCACTGGCTAGGATTTGATTTTACTACTCAATTTTTTTTTTTTTTTTTTTTCTATAACATATATTTTTTAATTCACGCTAAAGACCACTTTTTTCACTTCTAAGATTTTTTTCGCGCTTTCGACTCTGTGTCACTACAACTATCATAACTCTCTGAATTTTCAGTCAAACCTGAAATATGATTATACCGTTGAAAATATCGTAAGATTTCCTATCTCCCTAATGACTTTTTAAAAAATTTTATAGGGATGACCGGGTGAAAAATAATCCGTAACTGAAAAATTTGTGAAATTCCGAAAATATTCACTTTATTTCAAGTTTGTCTCTCGAAACGTCCTGGTTGGAGATTTTCATGCTGTAAACCCAAAAAATTGCATCATAATCCCAGCTTTCCAACGGCATAGTCAATTTTTATTTTACTTCGAAAATTGGGGAAGAGAAGTGTTTACGCCGCTCTTTATTTTCGACTTACCTGAGGATTTTCATTTTTCACTCCATAGCACAATATTCACAAAAGCACAACAATATTCTTATGACTAACTACTATCCGTATCATTACCTTCCCACTCAAACATTATTTTTCAACTATCTTTCGCCTTTTTCTAAATATCTTTTCATCACGTTATTCGACAATAATCCTCAGTTTTTCATTTCATTTTATCATCTGTCGTCCATTTGACGTAAGAGTGAACCGGAATTTGGTGTCAGTATCTCGACCAACCATTTCCTGGGATTTTCGTGTACTCTACGTCTGGAACTGTACCGCATTGCCTGACCTACCTCAACCACTGCCAACAGACCGTAGAGGGTTTACTACGAGTCCGATTCAACACTTGGACAGACGACAGTTGAACGAAGGAAGGATATTTGTCAGAGGTAAAACCAGCAGACGACCAGGTAACGCCCGTTGCGAGGTAAATTCTTTCAAGTACCTACCATATCTGATCTTCTGTCCTACCTCCAACTTGTTCATACTTACCTGCCACGTCACTGCCTTTAGTACCCATTGCAAATACGTGATTCTCCGACCTACCAAAATCTACTTATTTCCTGTCAGGATTTCATCATTCGATCATCGAATCCTACGAACTGTTTAAACAAAAGGCGATCCGACCTGTTACTAGTTGTAGCTAATATAACTTACATTTTGTTTGCAACATCTCTTCCCTTTTTTCAGTGGCCACTTAGGGTACCTAGACAAACCCTAGGAAATATTTACACCTGTCTTTTCTACAATTATATCGTTTGCACATTATCTGCATTAACTTAAATCTATCTTTTTATTATTCTACCAACATCCAAGTATCTTTTTCTCCCGTTTAGAAGGGAGTGGTCCTTCGAGTAGAAAAATCCAACATCCATCCTTTTACTTCTGGAATTCGGTAATTGGAGCTCACACACCCCACTGATTCCAAACATTTGGAAAAAAAAAAAAAAAAATGTCCAAATGTGTGTGTGTGTGTCCTTTCCAAATGTTTGGAATCAGTGGGGTGTACTTCCTAACTCATCCTA
The DNA here is from genome assembly GCA_030762985.1 of Adelphocoris suturalis. Classification (NCBI taxonomy): domain Eukaryota; kingdom Metazoa; phylum Arthropoda; class Insecta; order Hemiptera; family Miridae; genus Adelphocoris; species Adelphocoris suturalis. The sequence continues at coordinate 13,756,572 of CM061048.1, read as the reverse complement.
AGGGCATGGCACCTATCCTGCACAAATTCTCTCAACATATCAAATGTAGGGAAAGTAGTTTTAGAAATGGAAATTTCAAAAGCTTCCCTAGTTCGCTGGTCTAATCCTCGGAGTGCTATCTCACATAATAGGTACTGCTCGAAGTGTGGGATTTTTAGATTTTGGAGGGACATCACTGTCTCCGTGACGTTAGATAAATAGGTTTGCAACGATTCAGAAGTAGGTTTATTACAGCTAGGTTTAAAAGACAGAAGCCTATCTAAATGATGGCATGCAATTTTTCTCTGATGATCATAAGTTTTTGATAACAAATCCCATGCTTGAAGGAAGTTAGCTTCATCAACGGGAATATGTTTGATGCAATCCAATGCTCGACCATCCAAGAAAGAGATGAGGTAATGAAACCGTTCTGCGTCAGTGATACTATCATCCCCCATGATCAGAGAAACAAACATTTGTTTTAAGGTGGTCCATGTGGACCCCACCGGCCCAAACAAGAAGTATGTTTGTATGCTGAACAATGTAGTTTTTTCTATGAAATCGAGGGTTTTCGTGAAAAATTATACCCTAAGAAAATACTGGTTTGGAGTCGGTTTCTACGTATTTTTTAACGCTGAATCGAATGGTAACACTCGCAGATCTCTCCAACTCCATTAAAACCGAGTTTCACACTTTAAGTAGCAAGTTTTACCCTTAAAAAACAAATGAAATTGAGCATAACAAATGAACTAATAACTAGTTTGTTGAAATTGCTTTGAAATTTGAGCACCATGGATGCAAAGGAATAGTTAACTGTCAATTTTATGGCAAAGAAATTCGTTCAAAATAATATTCTACAAATCAAATAAGATTAGGACTTTTTTGGCTTTTTCCAAATTTTTGTAAATATGAAGCTCTTCTTTTGTAAAAATGGCTCAAAAATATAAAACTGAAAAGTTCGAAAATTGTCTTCATCGAAATCCGTTTAGAGGCATTTTGAAACAAATCCTAGAGTTCAACGCTTTTTCATGCGCCATTCCAGATAAAAATGCGTTCTTTCACCAAAAAAACCTCTCCAAATGAAAAAATAGGTTCGTTGGCCAGCAGTTTTGAGCACATTAAATTGCACAAATTTCGAAAACTTTGTGCTCGAAAAATCACCTAATATGGCTAAAAACGGCTAACTATCTTTTAACGTAAATTTTTAGTAGAATTACAGTCAAAAGAAATTTATCAACGATGAACTATTCCATTAAAAAATGTACGCCCAAAATTATCCTGAAAGATGAAGGTACTTGAATTTTATCATTATTTCCTGAAAACTCAATAAAAAACGCGAAGAAAGGTATAAATCCAAAGTCCAATTTGAATTCCAGAATTAAATTTAGAATCAGTTTTTTTCCCATAAAATTGATAGTTAAGAATTTCTTTGCACTAAGCTCAAATTTCAAAACAATATAACATAATACAATATATTTTACAAAAATGCGTTCATCCTATCGTGCTGCATCACTGGAACTTTTCCCTCCCACTTAGCCACCCACCAGCTTAGCTGATATTCCTTCCACTTCCTTCAAAAGATGCTTCTATGTCTATACCGTCAAAAAGCGGCATATATATGATATTTAAAAAATCAATGATTTATTTCTAAGATGAGATGTGTTCCAAGAAACTTCGGGATTTTTAGGACGTCCCTCTGAAGCTATGTCTTATTGACAAGGCTTCGCAAGAAAGACGCCTATTGATCCAAGGGGGTGGGGAACAATCCAAGCATGAGGAATCCGTTTCAGACCATCCAAAGACCGAATCAGTGACAAAAACCATAGGTGTATGTCTGTGTGTGTGACAAATTTCGTTGATGCTGCCCAGGCACTCAATTTTCGAGATTCTTTCTTTTCGATCCCACTTTCAGTCTAGTTGTGCGAAAAACCCCGGAAATTTTGATGCAAGATGAAAGATGATGTAGTGTGTAAAGCCAAAAACCTTTTTTTTTTAGCATGAATATGCTTTAGCCGTGACCTAACTACCGAAAAATGTCCCACGAGAGTGCAACGAAAGTAGCGCCAATAATTGTGATGATTTCCGCTTACAACCGAGTTGTTGCTAGGGATATGATACTTCGTCGTTTTTCATCCCACAAAATTCGTTGACCATTCGTTCGAAAGCTCTCGATTTATCCAACCATACTATATTAACTACTGCGAAGTGCGTGGCCAACAAGCTGAGTTATGAGCATGGTTATATGAATAATTGTTTACACACAGGTGATCATTCTCAATTATTGATATTGTGAACATGATTGCAACCCCTTGTTAATTTCTGATGATTTCATTGAGCTGGTGTTTCGATTATGTGATTCATAGCAGGTGATCCGAATATTGCGAGAACGGTTAGATTTGTGAAGCGGTGGTTAAATTATTTTAATAGGTAATTTCTATACTTTACACTATAGGAAGCTGTAATTTCGTATGTAGCCTCTTTAGCCTCTTTCTATAATAAAGTGAATGTTTACTCGCGAGTTTCTATTAGGAGATCATCATCTCACAAGAGCTCAATCGTCGTGATCATTTCTATAATAAAGTGAATGTTTACTCGCGAGTTTCTATTAGGAGATCATCATCTCACAAGAGCTCAATGGTCGTGATCATTTCTATAATAAAGTGAGAGCGAGGAGCTAAAACATGATTCCAAGTTTTAGGATTGATGGCAGAATGATAAACAGAGTTCAGGCCGATGGGGGGTCGGGTTCAGAGAATCGACGAGGAGTGAGTCGTGTACGGCTAAAGCATATTCATGTTTTTTAATTTTAGCCGTCAGGCTCAAAGGAACTGTGGCTTTTTTCGACAAATTGTTTCGTCCACACCTCGTCTACAATATTCTCAACCAATTTTCGTGATTTTCTTGGGAATTTCGGATTTGCCATCGGTTGGTGGGAGGGGGTGGGAGGGGGGGGGGGACAATTACCGATTCTTTCAAGTGCTGCCCAAGCTACAAATCTCGACTGATTTTCCTGATTCTTATTCGGTTCTATTAAGAATTCTATTCAGTTTTGGAACGTATTTCTGAAGTTTCAAATTTCATGATGGGGGGGGGGGGGGGGGGAAGGAGGGGGGTATTACTGATAAATCGGCGTGTTTTAACAATACTCGTCCGATTTTCATAATTGTTTTGGTTTGTCATTTTCAATTATGAACCTTTGTAATCGAACAAGAAAAAAAAATTTTTTTTGACACCCCCTGAAAACTTTTTGGTTTACGTTTCAACATATCGCACCCATCCAAGAATAAGGGTACAACTCAAAAATTGTCATTTTCGGCAAATCGCATTCAAAGTTTTCCTTCCACACCATTGGCTACCCGTTCTTTGGAACACGATGAACATAATTTATTTTTGCGAAACTTGTTTCCTACATTATTACTCTAACGCCCCATGGTGAATAAATAGTTTTTTTTTGCCAGTGGGAAGGGAGTGGGGGGAACGGTTTTGTTGATTTTTTAAGAATTTTTGAGTTGTTCCAACTCAAACACTGAAATCTCACCAGTCAGGATCCAAAATGTTCAGAAAAGAAAGACACAAGTTAAAATTGTCCACACAAAAAGGAAACAACTCAAAACGAGACACAGACTGCGTGAACTCAACTGAGTTGTGTCTTTCTTCCTAGGACGTGAATTGGTAACTCCGTCCATAGAAGAAAGACACACGCACTCTCTAGCGGAATTAGAGTGCCCTACACATATCTCCACCTTCTACAGACAAACTAGACCGTTTCTACTTCGCAGAACCACAACTAACTCAAAAATCGCGATTTTTGAGTTGTACCCTTATTCTAGGACGGGTGCGATATGTAAAATCCAAAAATCGAATAAAAAAAATCCGTCCGTCTGCCGTCTGCGGCTTTTTTCCGAAAATACTTGACCAAACTAGGTATATGAAACTTGTGTTAAAAATCACATTTGGGGTCTAGATGGTCCTAGAAGCTCGGCATCAATTTTTATCAACCCTAAAGGGTTGTATTAAAGGGCTAAATATTACTCAAAAAAAGTTTATCAGCAATGACCAAGGTCATTTAAAAATTGAAGCTCAAACTTAGGCTGAAAATTGTACTCAAATTTCATCATAAAGTGTGCTAAAAAGTCGATAAAAACTTTAAAAAATCTAAAAACTCAAAATCTTTGAATAGAAGATTATTTTTTAAAACAAGTTTTTTCACAATAAAATTAATTGGTAGCAATTTCTTTGCGCACAAACTTCTCAAATTACAACTTAATTCAACTGAAGTGTAATACGATAATTATGGGAAATTTGCTCATATGATCATGCTGGAAGACTGGAACTTTTTTTTCTGTTAGTGACCCATGTTCTACTTCAGTTCTTTGATATTATGTATGGATATATAATTGGGCATTACATATTTTCCAGGTTTTCCTTTTTCTGCGCAGTTAAAAATCACATTTGGGGTCTAGATGGTCCTAGAAGCTCGGCATCAATTTTTATCAACCCTAAAGGCTAAATATTAAAAAAAAAAATCGAGATCTCGAAAACATTTTAAACAACAGTAATAATTGTTTGCTTATCTATGATAAATTTAACCCCAAAGAATCGATTAAAACCACCTGCAACGCTGTACGTTGAATTGTTCGCTTTCCGTAAGGGCTTGAACATCGAGAAAAAAACCTTCGAATTTCTAATCGCGAGAACATAGGGAAAGTACGCGCTGCTAGCGGATCTATTGATTAGACGGTCAAGCTTTAAATTCCATGAAGGATCGCTAGATAGTGAGACTGGGATACAAAGAAATCGCCTTGTAAATATCAGCTGATATAATGCCAATATTGGAATTATCAGGTGATATAGTTCCAATGGAATTTAATATAATGATGCGAAATCAAGTTTACTAACTGTTGTCCGTGCGATGTGAAGTATTGGTACCTAAATGCTCAATTTCATCTCTTAAATTTCTCCCAAGTCAACCTATAGGTAGCGGAAGCATTGTTTTCACTTTCGAGAAATTTAAAAGTTGTGGTCACCAAAATCAAACGGCTGTAGTTTTTTTGCAGAGGTGAAATTTCCACTTTCATTTTACGTTTTAGACTATTCTGAACAACTTTCGTTCCGTGTCTTTCTCTATCTCTATCTCTGTGTGTGTATGTCCGCAAACCCTTATAACAAGCTTAATTTCCACAATATTCTACCAGTTCTTATGAAATTTTCATGGTATTGGCGGGAAAATGGTCCACTATGAGTTTCATTGTTCCCAAATCAATACTTCACTCGGCGCATCAACCATCATTTTCTCACGCCCCTGTTGTCCGATCTCGCTCAAATTTGGAGTATGGGTGGAAGAGGTTAATTTGAGCATCCCCTAGCAATTTCAAAATAATCATATCATTAGTAGCTATTGCGCATACGCGAATATTTATTCCTTTTTAAACGAGCCTAATTCCAGCAGTTTTCATCTGATTTTGATGAAATTTTCAGGGAATTTGTGGGTTAGGCTGTGAATGGTCCACTATTAATTCCATACTTCCCGATTCGTTACTCCGTTTTGCGCGTAAGTACACAAACGTAAATTCCTTCAAGCATCATTTTTGTACGCCCAAGTCGCCCAATCCCGCTCAAATTTGGTGCATAGTTGAGGGACAAAGGTTAAGTGCACTTGGTACCCCAACAAAAATTTTTCAACCTTTTTTCTTTTTTTGTCTTAAATAAAACTAGATTCATTCCTGAACAAGATAATATGTTGCACACAATATTTACAAAATTCAAATGTCTCACAAATTAACTTAGAAGTTGCCCGCCTCATAGTCCGCTGCCCCTGCTTCTTCAAATTCAAACAGCTATGGAAAGTCGATAATATCCAAAATACTGGTACTTACAAATCCTGATCGTAATCCAAATCCTAATTTCTTCTTGGAGGAAGATAACCAGCTTGAGTCGCCGGATGAAGTGCTAGGAAAAAGAGGGGTTTCAGAGAAAGAAGTTCCAGGAACGGAAGGATCATAGGAAGCCCAAGGATGAGAGCCGGGTGAAAGACTTGAGCTGGATGGTAAGTGGCAAATTTAGGACGCAGAATCATCTTCACGCAACTTCTTGGAGAAATTCGCGATATGGTTGACCTTCTTGAATATTCTTTTACTTTTTGTCATTGCGTATAGCACTGAAACTATACGGACTAAACGAATTGCGGACAAACCGAACACGGAAAGATGCACAGACGAGTGGAAACGTAAACAACATAGAATAACAGAACATTTTATCATTGTTATAATCTTATCATTCTAGTTGGTTGGTATTATGCTCTGACTGTGTGAAGTGAATTCATTGAGGTTACTAACTCATTCACACATACTCAAGTCATATTAGTTCACCAAAACGTCGCAGAAGCGCGAATATAGTTACTTTTTCGTTTTATGGCTCTCCTGAAAAGTATCATATTTTTGCGCATCGGACCCTCTATCTTGGGATCTACTGAACCAAATTTGTCTTTCTTTAGAAAGTTATCTCTCAACCTACTGCATAAATCTGCGGGAATAGTTTATCAAAATAAGTGATTGTAATTACGGGACAGATAATCGAAGTTACCTTAAATACCACCAATATTTCCGAAATTTGCTTCGATATTGTAATGCTGCAAATTAATATTTTTTCAATATGATTCCGTAGAGCTTTAGATCTTTACAAGATCTATCAGTTAAAAAAACAAGATCATGGAAATCGGCCCAACGAGTGCCGAGATAATGGGTCACAAATTTTGCTATTTTTGGGGGGGTACCAAGTGCCCTTAAATTATTCCATGTTAATTTCAACCTGATTGCATCATTATTAGCTCCTGGGCATGCGCGAGAGTTTACTCCGAGAACAATGTCTAGTTTTCATCAGATTTTGATTATATTTTCTGGGAATTTGTAGGTTAGGCTGTAGATTGTACCCTACCAATTTCAGTTTTCTCAACTCATTGCTTCATTCTGTGCATGCGCTAACGCAAATTACATCAAGCATCATTTTCCCGTTTTTGTAAACATATTGACTGTGAAGCGTAAAATCGCGGGGTCTTGGAACTGTAAAAGTGTGGAGCCTTCTCGGAGGCACGATGCGCCATGTCCTGATCATATATTACATGATAAGGGCTACTTACGGGCTATCTATTACAGAAATAATAAACCATTGTGTAATAATTTGTAGCGTTTTTTGTTCAACTATGGATTCGGTCTAGTTTTAGAAGGTGTATGAGGAGTTTCAAATTTCATTATGGGAATGGGTGAATGGAGGGGGTAATAGTAATAAGTCATGATGTTTTCACTATTCTCGTCAGATTTTCGTGATTTTTTTGTTCAATTATGAATTTGGTTTTGTTTAGGTGGAGTTCCAAATTTAACGCTGGAAGTTTTCTGATAAAAATTTACTGTCGGTGGAGGGGGTTAATGGAAAGGAGGGGGGTAATTCCGAGAAGTCTTGATATATTTTGTTTTTAGCATGAATATGCTTTAGCCGTGACCTAACTACCGAAAAATGTCCCACGAGAGTGCAACGAAAGTAGCGCCAATAATTGTGATGATTTCCGCTTACAACCGAGTCGTTGCTAGGGATATGATACTTCGTCATTTTTCATCCCACAAAATTCGTTGACCATTCGTTCGAAAGCTCTCGATTTATCCAACCATACTATATTAACTACTGCGAAGTGCGTGGCTAACAAGCTGAGTTATGAGGTTATATAAATAATTGTTTACACACAGGTGATCATTCTCAATAATTGATATTGTGAACATGATTGCAACCGCTTGTTAATTTCTGATGATTTCATTGAGCTGGTGTTTCGATGACTTGATTCATAGCAGGTGATCCGAATATTGCGAGAACGGTTTGATTTGTGAAGCGGTGGTTAAATCATTTTAATAGGTAATTTCTATACTTTACACTATAGGAAGCTGTAATTTCGTATGTAGCCTCTTTAGCCTCTTTCTATAATAAAGTGAATGTTTACTCGCGAGTTTCTATTAGGAGATCATCATCTCACAAGAGCTCAATCGTCGTGATCATTTCTATAATAAAGTGAATGTTTACTCGCGAGTTTCTATTAGGAGATCAACATCTCACAAGAGCTCAATGGTCGTGATTATTTCTATTATAAAGTGAGAGCGAGGAGTTAAAACATGATTCCATGTTTTAGGATTGATGGCAGAATGATAAACAGAGTTTAGAGGCCGATGGGGGGTCGGGTTCAGAGAATCGACGAGGAGTGAGTCGTGTACGGCTAAAGCATATTCATGTTTTTTAATTTTAGCCGTCAGGCTCAAAGGAACTGTGGCTTTTTTCTTATGTTAACTCTCACCAAAATTATATGAAATTCATCCATAGGGATTTCCCAGTGATGCATGCATTATTACCAATATGTTTTAATTTACTTACCTCACGACTTGGGTCACTGACTTGAATTTCCCTTGTGACAAGTCAGCTTTGGCCAATGCTAGCAATTGATGACTGATCATCTGGAAATACGGGATCTGGTTATCAGTCTTGTTGGCGTTCGCTTCCATCGCACTAATAATGAGATCCCCCTGACGGTTGGCCGGGAAGGCGATCGCCGCAGCCAACACCAAAACCACCACTAGCAGAGCTGAACGGAACATACTCTTCACGTTCCTAATTGGTAACTAACTTCCTGCCACAGTTACTCATATTTATATAGAATGGTGCCCTTGAATCATAGGCTCAAGGGTTTGAAATGATAAGGACAAAATTAAAACATGTCTTTCCAATAACTCCTCTCACGTTGACAGCACGTGAAATGAATCTATTCAGTACCTCTTTTCTGCAACCTACAATGATAACCCGTATCAACATAGCACCGGAAATACTGCCCAAAGTAGGTTCTCGAAAAACCTGATAATCTTATTCATGCCGATCGATTTTAGTGGTTTCTTAAAACTCCCTTGCGTCAATTCCTCAATAATATCGATGGTCTTTAGACTGAAGATACGCCTCGGCTACACAATATTGCTTTTATCTTCAGACTGAAGATTCTTTACTTGTAATCAATGTTGTAGAATATTAATTCTAGGGAATTATAGCTTTCGAGCACGGCACGATGAAATATTATTATTAATATGAGGTTTGAGTATCCATTGACACTTTGTTTATATTACTAACTTTTGGTAACTTTCTAACTTGTTTATATTATTATTTTCATTTAGAGTTTAACGTGTGCTAAAAACCTAAAAACCTTAGAACCATGATCGGATATCGAACAAAACAAAGTTTCGATAAATCATGAAAAAGGACAGCATGAATATACAATGAACGCATATATGGCCCATATTCTCGTGACGTCACGCCTGGAGTAGGTTCGCGTTTCAGCCAAAGTCGGCCATGATACCGCCCTACGTCAATGAATCGCTACTCAACTATTTCTCACAAGAAGTTTGCCGTCTCACGTCAACATAATTCGTGGTTATAAGGCCATTTTTCAACGCTTTTGTTTTGAAAAAGTTTAATATTGTAGCAATATAAAGTTTCCATTTACTAAATGTTATAACAATCATGCCTGCCAGCGCAATAATTGATTGTAGATTGCTGTCAACAATACCAATCTAACGTGAACGAGTTTTTATTTGGACTAGGAGCCTACTAACTATAGTAGTTAATCAGTGTCAGAAAACTAAAGAACTTCATTCGTTTAGGCTTTGAGAATAATTAACCTAAAAATAGTAAAGAAAAGATGATTGAAAATTCCTCAGGTGTCTGTATTGCTGTGTAGGTACCTAGCCATTGCTCAGGTAGCTTCATCAGCGTTCTATTTTCTATTATAAGTTCGTAGTACTATGCTTAACTGAGGAAGCTTTACTTGTTATATTGAATGAATAAAAGGAGAGATTTGATAGTTTGTCAAAATAAACAAGGCAGGTTGTTGCTACACCAAGAAACGAAACTACTTTGGTAGTTACGTAAGTCCTACCAGATTTGCTGTTGGTTTAAAGTGCCTAAACAAAGTAGGTGGGTCGTTGCTTTGCCGACAAATACAACCGCTGATTAGCAAGTTTGTCAAATATCGAATCAGGGAATATGCAACATGAATTGAAAACCAGCTGCAAGGAAAAAACCTTGAAATGCATTCCTCTGAAGGTAAGATTTCATAAAGACGGCATTGGCAGTGCGTTATTGCGCGAGTTTTGCAGTTACGCAAATTTTATGGACAAAAAAGGTAATTAGGTACCTACTTTCGTTTTGATCAATGAAGTACCTACATGAACAAGTAATAATATACGGAAAGTATGTAGGTATACCTTCCCTCTAGGTACCTTTCCACATGCGATACAACTTACTATTCCCGCCTAACAGAGCTCTCATAACACATCCTTTCACAAGACCACTTTCACAGTACTCTAAAGATTTTTAGTTTCAATTGATTCAAAGAACAGTTCTAAAACTAGATAGGTAATCCACAACATTTTTGCGGCTGATGTCTGGATCATCTAGAACACTTGTATGTCAACTCCCCAACACACATTTCATATGGATCTCTACCCCACAGATTAAATCTTGCATTCGTAGCGTTTGAGGTCAACACCTGATAATAACTTGATGCAATTTGCGTACAATTTATCACCTTGCATATAACAAAGAATGAAAATATTGACTCGGAACTAGGTGAGACTATGTTATGCTGTTGTCCAGCTGTGACTACAAATGGGGCATTTTCGCATATGTTTACTCGTCACCATGACAACAAGGTGAAATAACTTCGATTTCGCTTGCCTCGATGTAAGGATGCGCTAGTGTCCAAGTCTCGAGAATATCACCCATACAAGAAATAAATAATTATGTGCATTATATACGTTACGATGATTATGGTGTAAGCGAACTGAGAAAGGCTTTCAGTACCTGGGAAATTTAAAATTCCATCCGCACTTATATTAGTTTTAACCGATACTTAAAATTTTTCCCGGAAATATAATGTTGCCCGTTACTCAGATTTTTAGATTGCTCTCCATGTACAAGAACTAAATTAACTAAGTACAATTATTAGACTCATTTATACATATGCTAAGTGCAAGTAATAGACTCAAAATGAAAATTGTAAATATCAATAATGATTATCGTATAAGTCACACTTTGGAGAATATCACTCTTCTTAGGATTGAGATAAAAGTTTCAGATGTTTGAGCGAACTGCGTGAACTATCGTTATTCACCTATTTCTGTTGATGAAATGAAATTGTTTTTAACTAATTGGCATCTCCAACCAAAAACAAAACGTTTTGTGTAACGAAAATGTATTGCGTTTTTGTGTAACGAAAATGTGTTGCAACAATTTACTGATGATCTCCGCTTACAACCGAGTCGTTGCTAGAGAAATGATACTTCGTCATTTTTCATCCCAGAAAATTCGTTGACCATTCGTTCGAAAGCTTTCGATTTATCCAACCATATTATGTTAACTACTGCGAAGTGCGTGGCCAACAAGGCGGATCGTCAGTTCTGTCACGTGTCCCCAGGACACAAAGGTGAACTGTATTTAAAAATATTTACTTTGAGGACTGAACTTCTGAATGTTTCTGATAATACATTACATAGGCCCTCTCTTAAATCCAACAGAAAGTGGGCGAGGAATATTTTTTCCCCAATTTATATTAGGCTCGGAAGTGTTGTCACCCAAACGTTGAATTCAGGGGCGAATATCCGAAAGAGCGCCCTGCTGCTATCAACATCTTCAGTTGAGTTTGAAGTTCCATCGAAGAATGCCACAGGTAAGTTCAACGGCAGATTTTTCTCGTAATCAGGGTATAATAAACGCAAAACCGTTGCGTATCTTTATTGTTCATTATTCCTGTCACTTGTTTTTTCCATGTTTTAGCATTACAAAAAAACGTTTTAAGCAGGGGAGGTAGTATTTCCATGGAGCACGAATTCAACCAGTGACTCAGAACAGTTTGAAAAAACCAGTATGGCTGCTAACTGAACAGTAATATGTGAAAACGTCATTCCTGTCACGGTCAGTTCTGTCGCGTGACAGGACCTGACAGTGTGTGACAGGAATGACGATTTTTATTCAGTTCTCTCGTTCGTTCTTTTTGCTCCATTCAACAAACATTATGAGCTTCGCAACTTTTAAATCCTCTGTAGAATTCATGTTCCCAATACAAAATTAATTTCAAAATGGGGTTTCCGTTTTTTAGCCTTTTTTTTTTTTTTACGGGTTATTGAAATCTGTAAGGACTGTTCGAAAACGTGCTTTTAGCGAATTTTCTTAGAAAATGATGCTATTGGAATGACTCCGAAATTTTTAAAATAAAAATGTTCTTCATCAAAATCTGTTTTGAGGCATTTGAAATTATTTCTGAATTTTAACATTTTTTTATTTGTATATATATGTACATAAATGTGTCATTCCAGACGATAATTCTCGAAATTGATTGAGATAAAAACCTCGTTCTTGCGCCAAAAATTAAGCAGTCTAAAAGAAAGGATGAATTTGTTGGACAACACTTTTTGAAAACAGTAAATTGGTCAAATTTCAAAAAATGTACTAAAAAATTACAAAACCGGCTAAAAATTGTTAAATTTATATTTTTTTAGCAGAATATTACTCAAAAAAAGTTTATCAGCAATGACCAAGGTCATTTAAAAATTGAAGCTCAAACTTAGGCTGAAAATTGTACTCAAATTTCATCATAAAGTGTGCTAAAAAGCCGATAAAAACTTTTAAAAAATCTAAAATCTCAAAATCTTTGAATAGAAGATTATTTTTTAAAACAAGTTTTTTCACAATAAAATTAAGTGGTAGCAATATCTTTGCGCACAAACTTCTCAAAATACAACTTAATTCAACTGAAGTGTAATACGATAATTATGGGAAATTTGCTCATATGATCATGCTGGAAGACTGGAACTTTTTTTTCTGTTAGTGACCCATGTTCTACTTCAGTTCTTTGATATTATGTATGGATATATAATTGGGCATTACATATTTTCCAGGTTTTCCTTTTTCTGCGCATCTTAATTCTCGTTTTTACAATTTTCAGTCTTCAGAATGGCCCCTCAGAAGAAGAAAGAAACAGCAGAAAAAATAAGAAGAAGAAGCGAAAAAAGATGTTTTCCCTTTGTTTTACTGGACAGTGACACATTTTTTATTGGTTCTTTATACTCAGTAAAGTGTTCTATTTTTGATCTACCTATTAGGTGAGAATTTTTTAAAAGTTAAACAAGTTTGGTATACTGTAATTTTTTTGTCTATTTTCTATATTTTTGCGTTTTGTTCCTTTTTATAGTTCAGTTTCCTACATATTTCTCAGTAAATCTCTTTATAAATCTTGTTCCTAGGTAAGTTATTTATATTTCTGCAAGAGAATAGATTCAGACTGAGCTTTACAGTTGGTCGCATCTACTGTACTTCCTTTATGACTGAACTTCTCTTCGTCGTCAATAGTTGAAATATTTTAACTGTTCTAAAGAATTTTGTAATAAATAAAATATTTTCTACGAACCTCCCGTGTACTTTGATCTCCTTTCAGTTCTTATTGTATGTTAATGCATACATTAAATTATCCTGGACACCCTCTTTAGTTCAGATCTCGTCATTTCTGTCACATGTTAGTCAGTTTTGTCACACTGCATAAAACACTCATAAGTATTCTATAAAATGAAATTTCAAATGATCCCCTATCACATCTTCTTCCAAAAGATCTTCTTTGGTAGATACCGTCTTTGAATGAAATAACATCGTCTTTAATTGTACTTTATATGTAATATAAGACACGTGAGAATGAAATTGACCATCAAAACCGTAAAAAACTTCAAAATTCTTTATTTGAAAAAGTATGTTCAGCAGTCATTGCCGTAAGTAATACCAGAATTAAGCGAAAAACCAACAACGAGAACTTCAGAGTGACTTCATCATCAAATACGTATACAGGACTGACACTTGGCAACAACTTTTAGAGCTTCTACTTGGTGGAAAAAATGGATGGGGGGCAATATGTCGACACATAAACTGGTCGACAAACGGGCAAGAAGCCGTGTCGACATCTTTCAACACCAAGGGTTGACCAATGTCGATTTCACAGGCATTGGAAATATGGCGACACAAAAATACAGCGACTAGTCGACAACTTTCAACACCCCTTGTTGAAAAAGGTCGTCCAAGTCAACCATGGGGATACGTCGACATATTTACATCGACATCCTTCGTATACCTGACATGTAGGTTAGAATGAAGTGTATAGTTTGGTGGTCTGGATGCTCGCAAGCTCGCATCTCAAAAATACATAACATCAAGTAGTCAATCCCTTAGTAAAAATGCAGATTAGTTGGATGTGTAGATCAGAATGAGTTGTGTATAGTTTCGTGGTCTCATAACACGATCACATAACAGTTTAGAAACGTAAATGTGACTTTTCATTTAATCCTCGGATTGAAAGACCCCATGGGACCAAGGCTGAGGACAGGTAGTGGCCAAACAACCCTTTTGTCGTCGTTTAGCAGTCGACCAGTTTCAAGAGGGGTGTTTTTAGCTCATGTTCAACTCCTGTTGTTGAAATACAGCGAAAAACGGATCTCAAATTTTTCGACATAAATCCGTCGACCAGTTTCAAAGATGTGCGTTATCGACGTTCTTCAACACCTGGTGTGGAAATATGGCGACAGGAGGTGTCGACCAGTTTATGTGTCGACATATTTCCAAGTTCCCAAAAAAATTGAAAAACTCAAAATTCAGCTCGGCCGTTTTAGGGATGGGTTCTCAAACGTTTTCTTGAACGAAAAAAGTTTTTCCAACGGATTTTGATTACATCGGTTTGACAAAATTTTCTTGATTCAATTTGTCCGCCGTCTTGCAAAGTGGCCATACACTGATATAGTCCTTGTCTTCACGGTTATTAATAGCACGTAGATAAATAATAAGTTATAAATATAAATTCTTGCAAGGAGTATGAAGTAGGTAGATATAAGTACGTTCAGCGAACGGAGGTAGTAGAATGGAGAGCAGATGGCTCTAGTCTGCTGATCGGGTGCCTGATGTGTGTATTCCACGGCTTCCCGCTTACACTTCAGTCTCGTTGCTTTTTAGTGAATCTGGGAGAAATCGTGAGTTAGGTATCGAAATCGATACAGTACGAGTAATTTCGTTAAGCGGTTGGCAACCATCTCAAAATAGGTTTATTAGGTACAGGTAGCATCAGAGATTGAATTACTGTTTAGCGTTTGAAGAAGTACCTAGGTACCTAGTTTGTATAGGTAGGGTACATACCTAGTGTATGTAGTTATAACCTAGTCCAGCGGTTCCCAACCGCTGGGCCGCAGGCAGCTCGCTACTGGGCCGCGGATGCTGGCAGGAACTCAAGAAATAATATAGAAATATTGCAAAATAAGTACGGTATTAATAAGTCGGTCCTCGCAATAAAATATTAATTTAGGCATTCTCTTGGATAGTGTAAGTTTAGTGATTCAATTATTTCACAATTTATTTTTTAAATTAATTTACAAGTCGCTTGACAATTTTATAACAGAGCATTAATTAGATTGGTCAAATTGTGTAGGTTTGACTACTGACGGGGCACGAGCTATGTCTAGTATTCATTTGGGGGTTACTCGCCAGAGTTAGGTCAGTAGCTCCCTTTGTCAAATGGACA
Source organism: Adelphocoris suturalis (assembly GCA_030762985.1). Lineage (NCBI taxonomy): Eukaryota > Metazoa > Arthropoda > Insecta > Hemiptera > Miridae > Adelphocoris > Adelphocoris suturalis. The sequence continues at coordinate 13,740,968 of CM061048.1, read as the reverse complement.
CATTGCAGCATACATAGAGAAGCTCTTGCATTTAGAGGTTTGGGCGAGTGTCTGAAAAATACTCTTGAAGATGCAGTAAAAATCGTCAACTTTATCAAAGCAAGGCCAAAAAACTCGAGACTTTTCAGTGTTTTGTGCGATGAAATGGACAGTCAACACAAATAGCTTCTACTTCACTGTGAAGTTCGGTGGCTATCCAGAGATTTTTATCAAGATTGTTGAACTTCGTGATGAACTCTGGATTTTCCTCATGGAGGCATATGATGGCAAACGTGCAAGTTCTTTCTTAGACTGTGTGACCGATGAAAACTGGTTTAAGCGGTTGGCGTGTTTGTCAGGTATTGTTGGTGCCCTCAACATTCTTAATCTAACTCTTCAGGGCAAGGATATTCATAAGTTTCTTGTACAAGACAAAATAGAGGCAATGATAATAAAACTTCAACGATGGGCTAAAAAAAATTGAAAAAAGATTCTTTCGACGTATTTCCTGTCCTACGTGATTTCCTTGAAACCAACGAAGTCAAAATTGATGAAACAACAGCTGCAACCATAAAAGATCACCTCTCATCTTTGGCTCACAACCTCAGGTAGTTTAATTTTAAATACATATTTATCAAAATTTATTTCAATTACTTTTCTCATCACTTTTATTTTGCTTTGTGTTTTAACTTTTTATTTTTGGACTGAGGAATCACAGTAAGAAACTAAGTCTTTTCATATTTCTTTTAGGAACTAGTACCCTCAAATTGAAGGCGAAATCCAATGGATCAGAAATCCTTTTCATGAAGATAACTTGACAAAAATAACACATCTTCAAGTGAAGAGGTCTCTGTAATTGAACTAACTGTCTTGTGATCAGGATCTGAAATCAAGTTTTAAAATGACCCCATTGATTCCTTTTTGGATAAATGTGCGAAAAGACTGTCTCGCAATTGGCAAAATTGCACTGACGCAATCAAAGGGATTTTCAGCTACTTGATTGTGTGAAGAGCGTTTTTCTACTTTATTTTATTTGAAAAATAAGCGTAGAAATAAGTTAAACGTGGAGAGTGACTTAAGTCTGAAATTGTCAAGTTTCGATCCCGATATTGATGCACTAGTAGGGGACAAACAACGTCAAAAATCCCATTAAGTTTGAACAGCCATGTTAATATATCTATAAATAAATAAAGGTTCTTCAGTAAACACTTTTTTTTTTCCTTTTTTAAAGGTTGGGAACCACTGACCTAGTGTATAAGTGTTGAGTGCACATTCATCCTGATGTTTCATTTTTTGCAGCTCTCCTTGCTGACACTAGTGTCAAGCGTTTAGGGCAGATCTCTTTTTACCTCCATGCTATCAGTATTTTGCTCTTTGCGGAACAAAAAGTGGAAGCTTTGTGTTCGCGACGATTCATGTACAATTCTTACATACCTACTCGTATATATAATAATTGGCCGATAATTTTTTCCGGAAAGAGGAGAGAAAATTAACGAAAATTTGCTCTTTTAGTTCTCAGTTTAGTTTTAGTCATGTAGCATGGCTGGAAAAGCTCATATTCTAAGGAATTGTTGTTGGTAATGTCCTTTTTGTTAGGTACCTATACCTATGTAAGTTTTCCGAGAGTTAATAATAAGCAATTCATACGTCTCTGTGTGCTTGCTAGGATCTCTGGGTGTGATTGAGACAGTTTTTAACCACGCTCAACATACTCAGCGTTAAAAAGGTGATGAAATAATTGTCGACCAAAAATGCTGTTTTGGTTTTGAAGCCTACGTCATTTTTCGAAATTTGACCTACAGCATTAATCTGATTGGGACGGCTAAGGAACTCTTCCTTTCTTTTTGAAAATCTGAATCTCTTTGCAACCATCAACAACAACAACCGCCTGAACCTGAAATCTAAAGCACAGTGTTATCACCAATGATTCGCGATCAGCTGACTAGTGCTGTAAGTTGCCCAGAATGCCACAAGGAAGCGCTAGTTGTGACTTTCGGTGTGCTCCCGCGAGACTCTCCTCAGATGGTCAACTTTAGGTAGTCATTTCTTGATCCCAGGTGATTTTTGACTATGGGGTTAAGTTTGCATGGCGACGCCAAACATGCCAGTAGGTAACTGCTGCGCGCCCGCCTCACCTCGACTAAACATTCGAGAATTCCACCAAATATAAGTTCATTGCAGTGGGACCGTCACAACATATATATTCCAAATATATAAATGCTGATCATTCATTTTCAAAAAACATTAAATAAACAATAGAATTATTGATGCGTGCTGGGGATGTGTATGTGCCACACCAAGAGTAAAATGTAAGAATTCATCATATTTCTCTTACTTTCGAAATAAGAAGGTAGTTTGATTATATTGCTATGAAGATATTACAATAGTTACAACATCTTTAAAATTCGGGAAAATTTCCTTCGTGAAAACCCATTTGAAGGCATTCTGAAATGATTCCTGAATTATTATCAACATCATTCATGAGAATACGAATCAGGATTGTCATTTCACAATACCTACATATAAATGAACATTGATTTCCTTCACCAAAAAATCAAGTATACCAAAGAAAGAATAAGTTAGTTGGACTTAAAATTTTCACACACTAATTATAATATCAATAAAATAATTATTATAATAAATCAATGAAAAATTGGATTCCGAATTCCGATTAATGTGCTCAACATAAGTCACTTCAAATGACGACTGATTAGAATAAAAATGAAATATATATATAACTTTTTTCAGCAAAATATCATGATAAAATTAATATGTACACCTGAAAATCATTTAGAAAACTTACCTATTTAAATTTGGTTTATAAAGCAACAACAAGAAAATTTTAGATTAAATTAAACCGGGAACTAAAAAAAAAGACTAGAGGGTGGAAAAAAGTTAGTGATAAAAAACTTTAAGGTTAACAGTTTTTGTGAATGGAAGGTATTTATGCAAAGATTTGCCATCAAGCATTGAAAATCAGATATCTCAAATTTGTATAGCTTTGTCCTTTGATATCTCAGGATATTAAACATTGTTTGTTTTGGTCTAAGCACACTCAGTGAATCATGTCCTTTCATTTGGTTGAGTATAAAATTAATTGGAAGAGTTTGAAAGGATTTATGCGCGGAAAATCTATTCTTTGCGGCCCAATAATTCTAAATAATAAAACTGCTCAGCGAGAATGATGATGAGGATCAAAATGATCGCCCATTTCGGCTCAACAGAACCCGTCAGGCCGGAATGGGCGCTCTGTCGTGGCGCAATGGGTCATGGGTGTCGTGGCCCGTCAGGCCGCAATTGCGGGGGTTGGCTGGCGAAACCTGCAAAGGGTGGCCCCCTAGTAATAATAATAATATTAATAAATAAACTTACCTGTAATGCGAAAAAAAAGTTTTAACGCCGAAAATTCGCTCATATCTTTTACAGTATGCGATTTAATATCAAAACTAGAAGACTTACTTTGTGTCATAATTTTCAACGTTTCCCCAACAAAATCTATGGACTCGAAACTCTGCCACTTCGGGTCTCGTTATGAGGTTAACAACTCGCGGTTGGTTTGATGAAACGGGGAAGGTTAAAAAGCCGACGGGGGCCCTTTGACACAGGATATTCCTGAGCACTGGATAACCTTCCTTAGAGGAAACCCAGATCGCGTCGGGTTGCTCAAGTAATCCGCTTTCCGTTCGTTTGACGCCCACGAAACCGACTTGTTTTGATCTAATGATACACTTAGCACAGCCCTATCTCGTGGCAGGGGAGAAGGATTTCCAGGCTAAAGCGGCAAAACGCCCCACTTCCTGTGAGTACAATTCACTTGCCGAGTACGTCACCACCATTATTGTTATTGCGATGCTGATTTGAAGCGACCCTTCGAAAGCTCATCCTCCAATAAAATCGTCTGCTAAGTTGGGTGGGCAGTAAAGCTTCTTCACAAGTCGAAATTATTGATAGACGACGTTATAGGAAATCAATGTTTGCGCACTTCAAGTACTATTATAAATCCAACGACAATGAAATTTATAGATCTTCCAGAGTTTGAGCAATTTAGGGAAGAGTGCATAAGGATGGTTCAACGTCACTACTTCCCAGAGGAGTTCAAGAGTGACCCTAACTCTCTTCCTTCAAATTTGAAGAAGCTCAGCATCTTTACTGACAAAAAAGGCTTGCTTCGTGTTGGTGGCCGTTTGGTCAACGCACCATTATCATTAGACCATAATTTTCTTCTCGTGCTGTTCACTTGGAACTTGCCCATGTTTATCAGTGGAAGCATTTTTGGACGAGGTCTATCTATCTGAACAAGTGTTCACAGATTGTGGCACCAATTTTATTGGCACTTCCAATTATCTGAATGATGTATAACGTTGGTTTAAGAAACCTGATAACCAAACTGATAATGTTAACCGTACTGTTCACTTATTTATTTATTTATTTATTTATTTATTTATTTATTCACGGCTAGAGCCAATTACAAAAAAAACAATAATACATTACATGGTACAGATACGGTTATATACACAATTATATAAAGATACAGATTAAGTTATTTGCGATAATTAAATTTTACATTAAGGCATAATTTACTATAAGATATTAACAAAAATAATATAGGACATGAACAAGTATAACTACAATATTGAATATGAGAGGACTGGAATATTTGGCAATAAATTTAAGAAAGTAAAATTGTTGGGTGGCACATGGGTTTAAGATAGGATGATATATAGAATTTTAAAGAAGGCAGGGAGACATTGAAAAAGTCAACAACAGTCACTTCAATGTTAAATGGAATTTTAATCCCCCAGCTTCTCCTCATATGGGTGGCAGTTGGGAATCAAATGTCAAGCAGGGCAAGTCACTTCTTCATAAGACATTTGGACAACAACCATTCACCCAGTCGGAGTTGGCTACCATGTTTGCTAAAGTTGAAGGCATCCTAAACTCCAGACCTTTACAACAACTTTCAGATAGTCCGGAGGATTTAGAGGTTTTGACACCAGGACACTTTCTGATAGGACAACCTATGAAGCTCCTTTCGGAGCAAGACTTGACTGATGTTCCAGCCAATCGTCTCAGTCGTTGACAGCTTCTACGTGAGAGAGTGCAGCATTTTTGGAATAGGTGGAAGCAGGAATACTTGAGCTCTCTTCAGCCTCGAAATAAATGGACCCACAGATCCCACAACCTGAGAGTAGGAGAAGTTGTTTTACTTAAGGATTGCAATACTTTGCCCAACAGTGGGCCCTTGGCCAGAATAAGGGAGGTTCATCCAGGAGATGACAACATCGTTTGAGTGGTGACCATTAAGACCTCTCGTGGGGTATATAAACGTTCAATTGTTAATATCGTTCCTTTAAATTTAACTTCTTAAATCAACTGCAGATCATGTTTTTCTCTGAGTTTTTGTACCTTATCTCTTTTGTACCTTAGTTCTTGTTTCTTTGATCTTTCTTGTGATGGGGCTATGAGTCAAAACGGGGGGAGTATGGTTACGCCACTGTCTGTTTTGACTCATAAAAGCCATCAGGACAACTTGTTGGGGTGATGCGTGAAGTCTCTTGAACGTCATGGATGCTTCCATGACGATTGTTATTACCTTTACCTTCTCCATGTGGAAAGTTTATTAATTCCGTCTTTATTTTTAAGTTTATGAATTAATAATATTTAATATTGTTCGTTATTATTTATTTGTGTTGTTTTGTGTGTGAGGAATTTTATTCACTCATCGTTGAAATCTGAGTGACTAGTCAGTTTTGTGTTTGCGCTCCGTGACGTCTGCAAGTGGGGGCGCTCGAGTCAAAGAAAGGGACCGGCACACACACATTCGCGATCCAAACCTTATCAACGTACCAACCACCTCTTCAATTTATTTCTATAAATTTCAATAACCATTTTCCATCTTCCTTTCTTGGTCGTATGACATTTAGTAGGAGACGTAGTCAGTGTCTCGTATTCGTTATTAATTATTTGTTCCTCTTGTGATTTTTGTCAAATCTACGCTGTTGTACCCGGACCAGGCTTGCAATACTGACCTACCACAATCCATCGGCGACGGCCGTTGAAGGATTTCTACAAGTCCTGTTCAGAGTTTGACAGACCACAACTGGATGAGAAGAGGATACTTTATCTGAGGTAACATTCGCGGAAGACAAGGTGAATCACCGTTGTAAGGTAAATAGCTAGAACATATATCGTATACCCAATCCTTTGTTCTACCTACAACACACATAGCTTTCGTACCGACCTGCAAATTGCAAATAGAGTGCAGCAAGTGCTTGACATTACCAAACTCGAGTGGTGGTTCCATGTTAAAGGCATTGATAATCCCACAGATATTGGGTCTAGGGGTGGATTACCATCATCCTTAGTAAACCATAATCTTTGGTGGTCAGGTCCAGTTTGGTGCACTAATCTTATAGATGAGTGGTCCCTGTCACAAGATTCTGTATCAGCCGAGATACCAGAATTGAAACCAATTAAGGAAGTAACTTTAGCTACCACTTATCAACATCAAGAATTTATTACATTCACCGAGCGCTTTTCTTCATTTCCTAAGCTCATTAGAGTGCTAGCATATGTTAGAAGATTCATACATAATTCTCGTATTCCAAAACGCAGGAAGAAGAAACGTTGCGTTGAAATAAATTAACATCAAGGTCATGGCTGCAACCGTGTCATGGCGCGGGATGTGGTGCGGGAAAAGTGCCACAGAGTTGCTCGATTTGGGCATCTCAGCAGGAGTGCTCCGTGGTATCACCACCCGCATCCTGAGAGGTCCTTAATTGAACTGGTGGTCGTTTTATAGGGGCACTTCCTTTCATCCCACTCTCCCATCTCTTCCTTTAGCTTCCTTAATCCCAAGGGCCGGCGTCGGGTAAACCTGGGAGTTCTCCCCATTTTTTTAATTTATTTGTTAATTTTTAAATTTAATGGTGTGCCCCCTTCCGCCTTTGAGGGGTGTTTTGTGAAACTCAATACCTGACTCTGTGCATGCGCAAACGTAAATTCCATTTGCTCCATTTTTGCATGCCTTAGTAGTCCAATCTAGCTCAAATTTGGATGGTAGTTGGGGGACAACAATTTGATCATCCCATATGAATTTCAACACGTTTGTATCATTAATAGCTACTGCGCATGCGCCTATGTGAAATCCTGGTAACGACCTTAATTTCCAATGTTTTCATCCGATTTCGATGAAATTGTCAGAGAATGCGTGGGTTAGGTTGTAGACAGTCCCCTATCAGTTTCATTGTTGCCAAATGAATACTTCATTCTGCGCATGCGCAAACTGAAATTCCATCATGTTCATCTTTTCACTCTCTAGGCGTTCGAGTTCGCATAAATTTGGATGATATTTTATATACGTAGGTGTATCATTACCTGACCAATGCTGGACAATCATTATTAAAGCTGACGATTATTAATCCTTATGGTAAAATATTACTGTCCTTTTTATTTACCTACAACTGACGCTTATAGCAAATAAAGCTCAATATCTGGTGTTTTCCGTATCTCATACTGTTTTGAAGGGCAACGAGGACACAATAAGAAAATCGAGAGAGCGTATTCGTCCTTCCTCCGCGAATGAAAAACTCCTCATTCTCCCAAGCTGTGTTTCTGAAACGCAATATTGTGGAAATCACGTTATTTATTGCTTCACACTTTTTTTGTCGGTGTAGGAATATTTTCTTCGGCCGTGCGAGCATGTTATACGTGTTCTGGAGATGGGCCAACACGATATCATGACAAGACAACTTATGGTCGATTCGTTCACGGAGTTACTAACCCAATGATGGAAATCTAAAGTCCCTAATCTAATTTTCGTACTTTTCGAAAAGCACCCCTCAACTTAATATTGATGATTTTCATGTTCACCAAACGATTAGAAGCGTGTGCATGTAAGAATCTTTACAAAAGTTCCAGTCATGCAACATGATCGCATGAGCAAATTTTCTCAAATTACCTATCGTATTATAATATGTTAAATAGTATTGAAATTTGGGCAACTGAGTAACAAGTTTGTCAGTTGTAGGTATATACGATTTTAGTTCTAATACGAAATGATTAAATAATTGTAAAAGGGGAACAGCCTCATATATCGATTGTCTAGCATTGGTCGAGTAGTAATACACTTATGGTTTTAACAAATTTTAAATGGACCTCTTGCAATGGCTCTGAAAATTTTATAATAATTTTCCTGAATTTCCTTCAATGAAATCCATTTTGAGACATTCTGAAACGATTCCTGGAATTTAATGTATTTATATTTACCAATTTCGTATAATAATAATGGAACAAAACTTGTTCTTTCGGATTAAAATGCCTTTTTACTAGAAGGTGAGCTAAGGGTTTGAGTCTTGGATAATCCTGAAAAGGTTGGTTATATTTCCAATTCACTGCGTGATCACTGTGGCTAATAGAGAGTTTTTGTTCTTCCCGTAATTTTCTACCCGTGTACGAAGAAAGACTGAAATACCAACTGCGCATGCGCGAATCTTCGTCAACGTGTAGAACTACGCGTGTACGGGAAAAAAGCCTATCTACACGTGCACGGGAAAATGCATTCGTTGGAATTTCGGCCTACGGGTAGTCATCATAGCCTGACGCAAAGGTAACAACAGTTGCCGGTAACCACAGCGTGACCAAGGTAACCGCAGTTACGCAGTTACCAGCAAAGGTAACCACAGTGTGGTTGCCAACAACACGTTGGTTGGTCTACAAATCGAGAGGTTATAGTGAAGTGTTCCGCTACAAAATTCAGCCATTTAAGGTACCTAAGCAATAAATGTATTAATAATTTATGTATTTATAAATAATTATAAAGCAATTAATTATTTAAATAAGAATAGGTTGTACGAAAAGAATACGAAACAGCTTCTGAAACACTTATAGAGACGTTAACGTGACGTTAGCGTTTGGTTTTTCACGTATACGTGTAGAAATACGCGTAAAAATCACGTGAAGAGCTAGCATCTCCAGCTGCTTGCTCTAGACGCTGCTCTACGCGTCAACGGGAGAAAATCTTACGGGAAGAACAAAAACTCTCTAATTTCTTCCTGTTCCAACGATACTGAAATTTCATGAGGTGACTTTGTGGGACATTCGGGTAGTACCTAATGATGAAGTTGTGAGTATCCCATACCCACTGTGATCCCTGTGGCTAATTACATTCCTGATTAATCTAGGATACTGACATTTCATAAGGTGCCTCTGTAGGACTTTTGAGTCATAATGATGAGGTAGGGAGTATCTCCGGTCCACTTTGTGAGCCCTGTGGCTAAGTATTTTCCTGTTCCACCTACGATACAGACGTTTCATAAAGAGCCGCTGTGAGACTTTCGCATCATAATGGTGACATATGGAGTATCCCAGCTGAGGTGTGTAAACCCTGTGGCTCATTTCTTCCCTCTTCCACCTATGACCTGACAATTCATAAGGAGCCTCTGAGGTACTTTCAGGTTCATAATGAAGATAGATTTTTTGGTGATAAATGCCCATAATGGACTAAATGTTGACAATAGGGCATGTGGAGTGTCACAGTCAATGTATTAGCGAATTTTCTTAAAAAATAAAGCTATTGCAATGGCTCCAAAATTTAAAAATGAAAATTTTCAAAGATCGAAATCTGTTTTGAGGCATTCTGAAATGATTCCTGGATTTTAACGCTTTTTTATATGTATGTATGTGTCATTCCAGACGATAACTCTCGATAGAATTGAGATAAAAACTTCGTTCTTTCGCCAAAAAATCAAGCATTTCAAAAGAAAGGATGAGTTCGTTGGACAACAATTTTTGAGCACATTAAATTGGTCAAATTTCGAAAAATGTACCCAAAAAATCACTAAAAATGGCTAAAAACGGCCAAAAATCGTTAAATTTCTATTTTTTGCAGAATTTTAGTCAACACTAAATTTTCAACGATTAACTAGGACATTAAAAATTTTTGCTCAAAATTATGATGAAAAACGTACTCTACTTAAATGTCATTAAAATTTGCTAAAATATCTATAAAAACTGCAAAAAAATTTAAAAATCAAAAATCCCTTTTGAATCAGTGGAATTTTATTTAGAATAAGTTTTTTGCCATAAAATTGGTTTTTAACCATTTCTGTCAACTAAAATTGCTCCAATTTCAATGCAATTTAACATACTATAGTACGATAGATAGTTTATGAAAATTCGCTCATACGATCATGCTGCATGACTGGAACTTTTTCATAGCGTTGAGTCGAAACCACTCCCAGATCTCTAAGATTCATATATATAAGTGAATAAAATCGATTCCTAGGTGGAAAATTCACATAATTGACCAAATTTCCGAGTTTGGCGGCGTGTCCTAAAATTGTCTTTGCGATCTCTTCACACGGCTGTCCCATTATTTTATTTATGACATGATTGGCCTCCTGATCAGAATTCAAGTTCCTAATTTAATGTTATACGCTACTTTCCTTTGAAAATTTGCTCTATCAGCCATGCTGCATGACTGAGTACTTTTGCTTTCTCACTACCGAAGGTAGGTGGGCTTTTTGTTCGTGACTGAACTCGAAAAAATTGTTGTCCTCCAAAATCAAAATTTCCACTTTAGTTTTGCGTATTCCACTTCCACCTACGATACCGACGTTTCATATGGAGTCGCTTTGGGACTCTCGTATCATAATGGTGAGGTGGGGAGAAACCCCGTTCAGGTGTGTAAACCCTGCTGTGGCTCATTCCCTCTCTCTTCCATCTACCACACTGACAATTCATAAGGAGCCGCTGTGGTTCCTCCAGGAATGATGAGGTACGGAGTATCCCCGATCCACATGCGAGGACAACGGCTAATTTGTTCCCTGTTCACTTTGTGAACCCTGTCCTCTGGTACTTCCGGGTAATAAAGATGAGATAGGGGTTATCCCTAATCTACTGTTGTGTTACTTTGTGAAACCTGAAGCTATTTACTTTCCTATTCCACCTTTGATGCTTACATTTCATGAGGAGCCTGAGTGGACTTTGGGGTCATGATGATAAGGTAGGAAAGTGTGTTCCACAAAAAACACTGTCATTTCATAAGGAGGCTCTGTAATACTTATGGGTCACAATAATGAGACTGGGAGTGGCTAATTTCAGTCAGATTTCACAGCTACTCACATTTTTGTGGAACTTTTGTATAATAATGATGAGGTATCCCTGATCGACTGCGTCAGCTCTTTTGCTAACTTCTTTCCTGTTTCATTAAATCCTCACACTTCATAATAAGCCTCTCTGAGAATTTCAGGCAGTGATGATGAGGATTTGTGTGTCTCCGATCTGCTGTGCAAGCAATGAGGCTTATCTTTCCTGTTTCACCCATGATACTGACATCTGGCACTGATGCTTTGTGGAGTTTTTGGCAAGTATGATGATCGTCTGGATTTCCTGTGTGGATTATCAAATTCTGGACTTTGGAAGAGGAAACACAGACTGTTTTAAGTTTTTTGCGAGCGCTTTCGGGAGATACGATGCCCCTTTCCTCAGGCTCTGCAATTTATTTCAACTCAGTATGAGATACGTTATAATAGAACATGACTTCTGAAAATCCTGCATAGCATGACCTGCATAGGTTTTGCCTTCCACCTGGTTTCCCTCCAAAGGAATATTGAAGTTGACAGGAATTATTTTCATGGTTTGTTATCAAAAAAGTGGATTAGTATCCTTGTTTAAGGAGTTTTGGCAGGTCATAGATTGGAAGCTGTATTTTTCCGAGTTTTTTAGACAGGAAATTTTCAAGGGAGCATTCCCAGAATAAAATTTGGTGTGAGATGTAGGTATTATGGAAGGATTGGAGTTGTTTGGTGGGTATATTGGATGAGGTGTTTTGGTTTATTATTTTCAATAATAAGCCTATGTGATCGTATAGCAAAAAATTTTTATAACCCCCCCTCAAACTTTGTCATTTTACGTTTCAAAGTGCGTAGAATCCAAATTTGCAATGTCCGTCCGCCGTCCGCCGTTCGCCGTCCGGGCCATAAAAGGCCTTAGAATTGACTTAAAAAATCCGTTCTTTCGCACATAGACTCCACTTGGGGTCTAGTTGGTCCTAACTTCTCGCCAGCTCGATCGCTCCACACCCATGGGTGCTATGAGCCAAAAATAGGTGAAAAGGTGTATTTTTTTTGTTTGTATATTTCAAGTTGTATAGAAATTGGAAATTTATGAGTGAAAAGAAAATGTTAGCTATTAATTTTATGGAAAAAAAAGTATTCTAAATGATACTCTTCTATTCAAAAAGAGATTTTGGATTTTAGGCTATTTTTTGCAATTTTATAGATTTTTTAAAACAGAATTTAATGAAGTTCAAGTTTTTAGCATAATTTCGTACATAAATTTTTGAATGTTCTATTTCATAGTTGATAAACTTTATTTGACCAATCTTATGCTAAAAAATATCAATTTAACGATTCTTAGCCATTTTTAGTGATTTTGTCAGCACATTTTTTGAAATTTGACCTACTAGGTAAATGATATCAACATACAGTATACATAGGTAACACTTTTATGTGTTGGAAAGATGACTTGGTAATAAATTGTTGTGTTAATCAACTATGTTAAAAAGCGTAAAATTGTGAGATTCCGCTGCTGTAATGGATTGAACCCATTTGTGAGGTCCGAAGCTCCGAGTTCCGATACTAAATATACTATAAGCGGCGTTTAATTATTATGGACCAGAGATCTACGTAGAAGGGCTGTCTAATACATAAATAATAAACCTTTGTGTAATAATTTGCAGCGTTTTATGAACTGATAAGATGGTAGAGTGTGGTGAAGTAATATTGGGCTCGTTTGCAGGTACTGAAGTGTTGGAGACGCAGGATGGTATGGTGGACGCTGTATGGTGTTTGTTTGGAAGGGTTTGTTTTCGTGAAGGGATTGATTGACTTCTGGAGGAGAAAAGGTTGGTGGTTAATGATATGGTGTAAGGTGATGGTAGGGATTGATGTTGGGGGAAGTTTTTTGAGGGAAAAATGTATGTTTTGATGCGGTTAGTTGCTGGAGTTGGCTTGCAGTATTAAGTTGGATGAAGGAAGGGATAGAGAGGCAGAAAGAGATAGCTAGTTGATTGTTATTAGTTCGTTACCCCTTTTTTGTTACTACTACACTGGGATACGATGGGCCCATTATTATATTTTTATTTGTTATTATGTATATTTGTTGGAAGTTAGTTCGAAATTTGTTAGATTTATAAGATTTTTATTGATGGGCAGTTTATTTGCCTACTAATGTTGATCATTTGGAGAATAAAGTGACTGGGGGGTTGTTTGTGATTTAAAAATTTTTCAGAAGACATGTTCTATTATAATGTATCTCATACTGTGGTGAAATGATTTATAGAGCCCGAGGAAGGGAGCATCGTATCTCTCGAAAGCGCTCGCAAAAAACTGAAAGCAGTCTGTGTTTTCTCTTCCAAATTCCAGAATAAGTGCGATAATGAGGTAGAAAGTATCGCAGATCGGTTTTGTGAACTGACCTATTTTGTAGTTCATAACCCCGGCAGGGTATACCAGCTAGTAAGCAATAAACTCTGGTACTTCGCAGGCTCTCTGACCACCCGTTATGGAGGTTGTGAATGAGAGCGTTTAAATAACGAAGAGATGAATGGAAGGACTAACGAAGAGCTGAAGTGGACTTCATGAGAGATGAGGTTTTGGAGGAGGATGGGGGGTCGAGGAAACGAAAAGCCTCTTGTAATATTCAACGGCGGGTTCCCACTCGCGTGTACGACCGTGGCCGGACGTCAAGGCAAAACCCGGGTGGTTTTTGTGTGCGGCCTTTGGCGACACCAGCTAGGGAGGTTTTGTGTGTCTAATTCGTATTTTTACGTATTTCTGTTAGAATTTTGATTTTTTGACAGCAAATTCGAGTTCAGTGACTCAAAAAACATAAGAATACGAATTTTCATAATTTTACAATGAATTTTGAAAAATTGTCATTTTTTGGCATGATGTTGACGAGTTTGAGTTCCCAAAGAGTCACAAGGGGGACGAAGTAACATTTCCCTAGCAACCACTCGGTTGTAAGCGGAAATCATCAGAAAGTTTTCATAACGCTTTCTTCGTCACACTTTTCGAGTTATGTGCCATAGTAAAGACATAAAATATCAAAAATAATTTATAACATAGGTATATATTAAAAACCGATTCATTCTATTACGGATAAACTCCGGCTGACGGTAAAAATACCAATAGCCGTTCATGTTATTTTCATTAATGTTGTATTTAAAATGTACATAAAATAAAAACATTCTTTCTTTATTAATATTTATAATTATTTCAACCTTTTAAAACGAATTTAACCTGTCTGGGACTAAGAACCAGTTTGACAACACCCAGTATCGAGTGGGCTAGTTGAAATACGATTTTTGTGAACGGGATTTGAGGTTTACGCATGCGCCGCAGGTATTAATGATACGATCGTGATGAAACTCATGTTAGGTAATCTTTTCGTCATCTTTCAATAACCACGAACTAAATCACGCGCGACGAAGTTGTGAAAACCCATTTCCAAACGGAGCTTAGTGAAAAAACGTCTATTTCCACAAAAAATGAAGAGTTACGTTTAATTGATTTCGACGGGTAGGCGGTAATCAGTAACAAACAGTAACTGAACACACATTAGAAAAGACACAGCTTTTATAGTCACATAGCATTACAAGGATCCGTTAAGGACAAAATCAGTGTTCAGGATAAAAGTGGGGTTTATAAACCAAAATGTTATTGTGACTATTAATATTGCGGTAGGAAATTCAGGGAAATAATAGACGAGCGTCAGGACGATTTCAAGGAAAATAAGGGTAAGTCTATATTTGCGAAACATCTTAAGGAATCCAATCATAGATACAATTTTGATTTGAAAGATAGGTAGTTTGTCCAAAGGGAGGTATGTTAAACGTACTTGAAAAATTCTAAATTATCAAAACTGACAGATCTGATAAATGTTTAAATGAGGATATCCCTCAATATATTTCATAACTCCATTCTTGTAAAATCAGTCCATTTCTGTAAAGCTTGGAACTATCCCTTCAAACTGTTGAAACCAGTAATTCTTCTCCTCCTTTCACTTCATCTGATTAGCTATAATCCTCCTTCACTTTGCTTGCACTTAATTGGTTGTATCTCCTGCCTCCTTTCCTTTCTCTTGACCAATGGGATTCAATCTCCCTTCAATCTCCCTCTGAATGTGTGTTCAGTTATTGCTTTTTATTGATGATGGCCTAACCGTTGAAATCGATTTAACACTGTAACTCTTTAATCACAGACATAAATAGACAACATTTAATCACCAACTTCCGTTTCTCAAAAACCATCCGAATTCGAGCGAGATAGGCCACATGACGAATTCAACGTTTGCGTATGCGCAGTAAAAACTTCAAAGTTATGGATGATCAGATTGATTAGAGACCATCCTCAGCCCAACCTACATGTTCCCAGAAGATTTCATAAAATTTATTCAAAACTCTCAAGGTTACGTGTTGCAGGGATTCAACTCGCAGCAGCTCTAATGAATGATATCATCGTGATGAAAATGATACGGTATGATCAAATCATCTTTTTCTATCCTACGAATTTGAGCAAATCAGCAACAAATGCTCGGCGAGTTCCTGGGATGGCTCAAGGCTTGAGTAAATTTATTTCCTACTATACCTATACGATACCAACTGAAATTTGAAATCGAGACTAAATGGAATTGCTGGGTAACAATAACATTGTACTGAGAGCCCCTGATCAGCTGAGTGAGCTCTGATGCCAATTTATTTCTTATTGAACCTGCGATACTGAAATTTGAAATGAAGCAATTATGAAACTGCTGGATTGCTATGAAATCGTACGGAGGACCCCTGATTGGCTGGGTGAGCTCCGAGGATATTTTAACACAGAATGTGTTTTTACGGAGGGTTATTTGGTTTGAAGGCGTCAGTCCCGTAAGATCCCCCCCGAACCCCACCACTCTCCCGTACGAACTGCTACCCCCACCGTGCGTCTGCTCCACCACCTACTGTCTGTCCACGACGAGAATGCCGGGGCACAGGTAGAGAGAGAGAACCCTTCCCCCCACGCCAACCATGGGCGAGGAACGAAGGAAAACACCAATGTACTACCCGTCTCACTGTCAAGTACTGATACCGTTGATTCTCGATGTTGACTCATTCTGTGTTTCATTGGTTTGATCCTTGATCCTAACATTAACAATCCGGGGGTCTAGGGGTGTCCCCCAGATTTCATTTTACAATAAATGTACCATCATGAACACAAATCACTGGCGGCTAGACACCCCCAACGGCAACGTTTTTTTTTTTTTTTTTCCTATTATACATACGATGCAGATTTTCGAAATGGATTTTCGATTTGAATTTTAGATAGCCCACAAACAAGGAGATTGAAATAGACGACTTTTGGTTTATTATTTCCAATAATAAGCCTATGTGATCGTGTAGCAAAAAATTTTTATAACCCCCCCTCAAACTTTGTCACTTTACGTTTCAAGGTGCGTAGAATCCAAATTTGAAATGTCCGTCCGCCGTCCGCCGTTCGCCGTCCGCCGTCCGCCGTTCGCCGTCCGGACCATAAAAGGCCTAAGAATTGACTTAAAAAACCCATTCTTTCGCACATAGACTCCATTTGGGGTCTAGTTGGTCCTAACGTTTAACCATCCCGATCGCTTTACTCGCATAGATGCTATGGGCCAAAAACGGGCGAAAAAGTTTCTTTTTCTACGCGCGCACGCCTGGCACGCTTGGCAGGGGGTCACGGTGGGTGGTGAGGGGGGGGGGGGTTGAGCGGGGGGGGGGGGGGGGGGGGGGAGGGGAGGCGCCGGCGCCGCGGCACCTTGTGGTGGGTACGGCGCCGGCGTTCCTTCGAGACCTAGGGAGTACTCCAGGGTGGCGTGGAAAACTTCCTGCACTTGTATTGCTTTCGAATTTCATGTTCCTTCGAGCCATGAATATACGTTTTTTTCAAGGTCATATTTGTGTGTTAATACCAAAGCTTTTCCTACGCAGATCCTCTCGACTTTTCGTACGTACTTAGATAATGATATTATTAAGGCAATAACTATTTGAATAGATAGGAGCTCAAATCGAGAAATATTAACATGCGTATATAATTATAGAAGTATAGGTTGTGGCAACTCGAAATAGGACACGCCGAGGAGTCTGGACGGGCCTTATGACGTTCGCAAGCCAACTAGAACTACGATCATACTCAATTGAAAAAATAATAAACCTTTGTGAAATAATTTGCAGCGTTTTTACTTATGTTACGAAAAATGTTTCATTTTGTTTATTAAGGAAGGCACCTCCGCGTATTTTTAAACCTCAACGCAGGAGGGTCTTGACGAATGGTATAACCGCAGCGCCGTACTCTATCCGCCGCTGACAAATAGTGTAGTAGTCCCGGATCATCCGATGCTACCTAATCAAATTGTTATTTTCCCAACACCCGAGCGGTCAACAGATGTCATAGATCTCATATTACTTCCATTACAACCAGGGTCGAATTTGAAGGGAAAACATTTGTGTCGAGTCTTTAAATGTACTCCAAACATGATCATAGCATTTTAATCATCGATGCTGGCCATATAAGACAGTGACCTTAGATCATCCTCTAGTATCTGCCATATATTTTTCGACAAAATATGGCAAATATTCCGATCTAAAATGCAAACTCCAGTCATGCAGCATAACCGTATGAGCGAATTTTCGTAAATTATTATCGCATAACATAATGTTGCATTGTTTTGAAATTTTAGCACTTTGAATGTAAAGAAATTGCTCACTGCCAGTTCTATGACCAAATAATTCCTTCGAAATAATTATTCTGCGATTCAAAAGAGATTTTGGGTTTTTAGCCTTTATTGCAGTTATAGTTTCTTCGATTTTTAGTACATATTATTGAAATTGAAGTACGTTATTCAACATAACTTTGTAAATATTTTTTTTTTTTTTATGTTTTAGTATATCTATGATAAACTTCTTTTGACTAAAACTCTGCTAAAAAATATAATTTTAACAATTTTTAGCAGTTTTTAGCCATTTGTAATGATTTTTTAATCACATTTTCAAAATGTTGGCCTATTTGATGTGCTCAAAAAGTGCTAGCCAACAAACTTATCCTTTTGCTTGGACCAGTTAACTCAGAAACTCAGAAATGCGTCCGGTATCCAGCCATTAAAAAATCATAGGGTTATTCTTGTTAGCCATATTAGCAGTACTTGGATCTACAATTACATCTCATATTTCAACCATTGGAGATACAATCTTCTCCTTGCATAAACCAAAACCACTTTTCCAGCGGATTTCTCGGGGTTGCGATCGCATTTATCAAGATCGAACAGGCGATACATTTCTCACACGTCATCTCGCCCACACAGTCCAACAAGAAAACAAAACTAAAGACATCAAATAAGAGACAGACTATTCTCCTTCTTTTCCAAACCAAAGCACAGGTGGTCAGTGGATGGTTTACTGCGCGTATTCACGGGAAGGGAAAGTAGGAACCTCATATTTCTTTATTTAACACAAGAATCATACAATTTTAAGAAGCTCTTCAAATTCAACCATTAAATCCCACTGCTCAAGTGATTATTTGTTATTCTAGTAAGAATAGTATCGAGTTATCACATTTCATTTAATTCGTTACATGTCTTGCAGAAATACACATCATGATCAATTAATCACACACGAATCAGCAACAGGTGTCTTCAAGAAAAGAAAACTGATTGCTATGAGTCTTACAAGTTGAACATGTAACTGTTAGCACATAGAAACAGCAACTTGAGGGCGGAAAACACGCATCTCATTCTGTTCACGCGCACAGCAGTCATTTGAGGTTTTCCAGAATACATACCAGTTACCTCTGAAACTCAGAATCGCCTTCGGTGTCCTGCCATTACAAAATTATAGGGTGATTCCTGTTAGTCATTCGCAGTACTTGGATCTACAATTACATCTCATATTTGAACCGTTGGAGATACCATCTTCTCATTGCATAAACCAAAACCACTTTTCCAGCGGATTTCTCGGGGTTGCGATCGCATTTATCAAGATCGAACAGGCGATACATTTCTCACACGTCATCTCGCCCACACAGTCCAACAAGAAAACAAAACTAAAGACATCAAAAAATAGACAGACTATTTTCGTTCTTTTAAAAATCAAAGCACAGGTGATCAGTGGATGGTTTAGTGCGCATGTCCACGGGAAGATAAAGTAGGAACCTCATATTTTTTAATTTAACATCAAGATTCATACAATTTTAAGCAGCTCTTCGAAAATCAACCATTAAGTCCCACTGCTCAAGTGATTATTTGTTATTTAGTAAGAATAGTTTCGAGTTATCACATTTCATTTAATTCGTTACATGTCTTGTAGAAATACACATCATGATCAATTAATCACATCACGAATCAGCAGCAGGTATCTTCAAGAATGGAAAACTGATTGCTATGAGTCTTACAAGTTGAACATGTAACTGTTAGCACATAAAAACAACGAATCGAGGGCGGAAAATACGCATCACATTCTGTTCACGCGCACAACAATCATTTGAGGTTTTCCAGAATACATACCAGTTACCTCTGAAACTCAGAAACGCGTTCGGTGTCCTGCCATTACAAAATTATAGGGTGATTCCTGAGAGTCATTCGCAGTACTTGGATCTACAATTACATCTCATATTTCAACCGTCGGAGATACCATCTTCTCCTTGCATTAACAAAAACAACTTTTCCAGCGGATTCCTCGGAGTTGCGATCGCATTTATCAAGATCGAACAGGCGATACATTTCTCACACGTCGTCTCGCCCACACAGTCCAACAAGAAAACACAACTAAAGACATCAAATAAGAGACAGACTATTCTCCTTCTTTTCCAAACCAAAGCACAGGTGGTCAGTGGATGGTTTACTGCGCGTATTCACGGGAAGGGAAAGTAGGAACTTAATTAACAACAAGAATCATACAATTTTAAGCAGCTCTTCAAAATCAACCATTAAATCCCACTGCTCAAGTGATTATTTGTTATTCTAGTAAGAATAGTATCGAGTTATCACATTTCATTTAATTCGTTACATGTCTTGCAGAAATACACATCATGATCAATTAATCACACACGAATCAGTAGCAGGTATCTTCAAGAAAAGAAAACTGATTGCTATGAGTCTTACAAGTTGAACATGTAACTGTTAGCACATAGAAACAGCAACTTGAGGGCGGAAAACACGCATCACATTCTGTTCACGCGCACAACAATCATTTGAGGTTTTCCAGAATACATTCCAGTTAATTCTGAAACTCAGAAACGCGTTCGGTATCCTGCCATTACAGAATTATAGGGTGATTCCTGTTAGTCATTCGCAGTACTTGGATCTACAATTACATCTCATATTTCAACCGTCGGAGATACCATCTTCTCCTTGCATAAACCAAAACCACTTTTCCAGCGGTTTCCTCGGAGTTACGATCGCATTTATCAAGATCGGACAGGCGATACATTTCTCACCCGTCGCCTCGCCCACACAGTCCAACAAAAAAACACAACTAAAGACATCAAATAAGAGACAGACTATTCTCCTTCTTTTCAAAATCAAAGCACAGGTGGTCAGTGGATGGTTTACTGCGCATGTCCACGGGAAGGGAAAGTAGCAACCTCGTATTTCTTAATTTAACAGCAAGAATCTTACTATTTTAAGAAGCTTTTCAAAAATCAACCATTAAATCCCAAAGCTCAAGTGGTTATTTATGATTCTAGTAAAATGAGCTTCGAGTTGTCACATTTCATTTGATCCTTCACATGTATTTGGGAAATACACATCATCATCAATTAATTAATCATATCACGAATCAGCAGCAGATATCTTAAAGATATCAAAACAGACATCTATGGGTCTCATAAGATGAAAATTCATCTGTTAGCGCATAGAAACAACATCTTGAGGGTGGAGAGCGCGCATCAAATTCTGTTAATGCGCACAACAATCATTTGTTGTTTTCCAATTCACATTTCCTTTGATTCGTTAAATTTTTGTGGAAATACACATCATGATCAATTAATCACATCACGAATCAGCAGCAGGTATCTTGAAGGAATGAAAACTGATTGCTATGAGTCTTATGAGATGAAAATGTATCTGTTAGCACATAGAAACAACTTGAGGGCGGAAAGCACCCATCACATTCAGTTTACAAGCACAACAAACATTTGAGGTTTTCCAGAATACGTACCAGTTAACTCTGAAACTCAGAAACGCGTTCGGTATCCTGCCATTACAGAATTATAGGGTGATTCCTGTTAGTCATTCGCAGTACTTGGATCTACAATTACATCTCATATTTCAACCGTTGGAGATACCATCTTCTCCTTGCATAAACCAAAACCACTTTTCCGGCGGTTTCCTCGGAGTTACGATCGCATTTATCAAGATCGGACAGGCGATACATTTCTCACCCAACAGAGACATCAAATAAGAGACTGACTAGTCTCCTTCTTTTTGAAATCAAAGCCCACGTGGTCACTGGATGGTTTACTGCGCATATTCACTGGAAGGAACCTCATATTTATCAATTTAACAGCAAGGATCATATAAATTCAAGCAGATCTTCGAAAATCAACCATTAAATCCGACTGCTCAAGTGGTTATTTATCATTCTAGTAAAATGAGCTTCGAGTTGTCACATTTCATTTGATTTGCTACATGTCTTGTGGAAATACACATCATGATCAATTAATCACATCACGAATCAGCAGCAGGTATTTTCAAGAAAAGAAAACTGATTGATATGAGTCTTATGTTATGAAATTGTATCTGTTAGTACATATAAACAACTTGAGGGTGGAATACACCCATCACATTCTATTTACGCGCACAACAATCATTTGAGGTTTTCTAGAATACGTACCAGTTAACTCTGAAACTCAGAAACGCGTTCGGTATCCTGCCATTACAGAATTATAGGGTGATTCCTGTTAGTCATTCGCAGTACTTGGATCTACAATTACATCTCATATTTCAACCGTCGGAGATACCATCTTCTCCTTGCATAAACCAAAACCACTTTTCCAGCGGTTTCCTCGGAGTTACGATCGCATTTATCAAGATCGGACAGGCGATACATTTCTCACCCGTCGCCTCGCCCATGTACTCCAACAAAAAACTCAACAAAGACATCAAATAAGAGACAGACTATCCTCCTTCTTTTCGAAATCAATGCACAGGTGGTCAGTGGATGGTTTACTGCACATATTCACGGGAAGGGAAAGTAGGAACCTCATATTTCTTAATTTAACACAAGAATCATACAATTTTAAGAAGCTCTTCAAATTCAACCATTAAATCCCACTGCTCAAGTGATTATTTGTTATTCTAGTAAGAATAGTATCGAGTTATCACATTTCATTTAATTCGTTACATGTCTTGCAGAAATACACATCATGATCAATTAATCACATCACGAATCAGCAGCAGGTATCTTCAAGAAAAGAAAACTGATTGCTATGAGTCTTACAAGTTGAACATGTAACTGTTAGCACATAGAAACAGCAACTTGAGGGCGGAAAACACGCATCACATTCTGTTCACGCGCACAACAGTCATTTGAGGTTTTCCAGAATACATACCAGTTACCTCTGAAACTCAGAAACGCGTTCGGTGTCCTGCCATTACAAAATTATAGGGTGATTCCTGTTAGTCATTCGCAGTACTTGGATCTACAATTACATCTCATATTTGAACCGTTGGAGATACCATCTTCTCATTGCATAAACCAAAACCACTTTGGAGTTGCGATCGCATTTATCGAGATTGGACAGGCGATACAATTTCTCACACGTCGCCTCACCCACACAGTCCAACAAGAAAACACAACTAAAGACATCAGATAAGAGACTGACTATCCTCCTTCTTTTCGAAATCAAAGCACAGGTGGTCAGTCGATGGTTTACTGCGCATATGCACGGGATGGGAATGCAGAAACCTCATATTTCTTAATTTAACAGCAAGAATCATACAATTTTAAGCAGCTCTTCAAAAATCAACCATTAAATCCCACTGCTCAATTGGTTATTTGTCATTCTAGTAAAAAGAGCTTTGAGTTATCACATTTCATTTGATTCGTTACATGTCTTGTGGAAATACACTTCATGATCAATTAATCACATCACGAATCAGCAGCAGGTATCTTAAAGAAAAGAAAACTGATTGCTATGAGTCTTACAAGTTGAACATGTAACTCTTAGCACATAGAAACAACAAATTGAGGGCGGAAAACACGCATCACTTTCCATTTACGTGCACAAAGATCATTTGAGGTTTTCCAGAATACGTACCGGTTAACTCTGAAACTCAGAAGTGCGTTCGGTATCCTGCCATTACAGAATTATAGGGTATTCCTGTTAGTCATTCGCAGTACTTGGCTCTACGATTACATCTCATATATCAAATCGGAGATACCATCTTCTCATTGCATAAACCAAACCACTTTTCCAGCGGATTCCTCGAAATTGCGATCGCATTTATCGAGATTGGACAGGCGATACATTTCTCACCCGTCGCCTCGCCCACACAGTCCAACAAAAAAACACAACTAAAGACATCAAATAAGAGACAGACTATTCTTCTTTTCGAATCAAAGTACAGGTGGTCAGTAGATGGTTTACTGCGCATGTCCACGGGAAGGGAAAGTAGGAACCTCATATTTCTTCATTTAACAGCAAGGATCATATAAATTCAAGCAGATCTTCGAAAATCAACATTAAATCCGACTGCTCAAGTGGTTATTTGTCATTCTAGTAAAATGAGCTTCGAGTTGTCACATTTCCTTTGATTCGTTAAATTTTTGTGGAAATACACATCATGCTCAATTAATCATATCACGAATCAGCAGCAGGTATCTTAAAGAAATGAAAACAGACATCTATGGGAAAATGCATGTGTTAGCACATAGAAACAACATCTTGAGGGTCGAGAGCACGCATCAAATTATGTTTATGCGCAAACCAATCATTTGTTGTTTTCCAATTCAGATTTCATTTGATTTGTTAAATTTTTGTGTGGAAATATACATCATGATCAATTAATCACATCACGAATCAGCAGCAGGTATCTTAAAGAAAAGAAAACTGATTGCTATGAGTCTTACAAGTTGAACATGTAACTCTTAGCACATAGAAACAACAAATTGAGGGCGGAAAACACGCATCACATTCTGTTCACGCGCACAACAATCATTTGAGGTTTTCCAGAATACATTCCAGTTAATTCTGAAACTCAGAAACGCGTTCGGTATCCTGCCATTACAGAATTATAGGGTGATTCCTGTTAGTCATTCGCAGTACTTGGATCTACAATTACATCTCATATTTCAACCGTTGGAGATACCATCTCCTCCTTGCATAAACCAAAACCACTTTTCCAGCGGTTTCCTCGGAGTTACGATCGCATTTATCAAGATCGGACAGGCGATACATTTCTCACCCCTCGCCTCGCCCACACAGTCCAACAAAAAACACAACTAAAGACATCAAATAAGAGACAGACTATTCTCCTTTTTTTCGTATCAAAGCGTGGGTGGTCGGTGGACGGGGTTGTGCGCACGCGCGTCGGGGGCTCTGCCCACCGCTCCCGAGCCCGCCTCAGCATTTCAAAGGGGTCGAGCGTTGAAGCACGAGGTAGCGATGAGTTGCAGCAACAGCGCACTGGTACTGGCAGCTTTTGGTCTGGTCGCCCTGGCCTGGGCCCATCCCGTCAGTGCCATCGACTTGTCCCGCCTCTACGGCCACATCCCCGTCAAACGGAACAGTGAGTAGTTTCAACACTCCATAAATTCAAATTCTTGTGAAAATTTGATTCATCTGTCGTCAATTTTCTTTTCAGCAAAAAGCTGTTATTCGCCTTTCGTGAAAATTACAGCTAAAATTCTATAAGAACACTACAGATGAAAGAATAATCAATTTAAGACAAATAACATTTATAAAAACCCCGAACAAAATAAGAAATTAAACACTTCAACAGAATTATGTACACATTTACATAAATTAGATATATAATATTAATAACAACCTAAATTATAATAATAATTTAACATATAATAACATTAGTAATGATGCAATACCGATTTCGGGAAAATCTTTTCAATGTTATAATTGGGGGGTGAATTTTGGGGGTGGAAGGGGGGGGGATTTTATATCCTTTAATGGGTTACGTCATCTAGGAAAGGAACGGAAATATCTTCAACTTTTACCTCATTCTTAACCACGGTAAGAGTCTTCGTTTGTAATTGATCATTTACGGAGATACGGAGATGGAGTCTCTTGAATGACGTTAAATCACGACAGAAGTGGTATTTTACGAAGAATGAACGCAAATGAGGTGGTAATTCACCCTTACCACCATTACGTGGTGAGGGTAAAGGAAAAGTTAATAACACACACGAAAAGGACAATGATGTTTCATCATTTACCAAAGATTATATTAATTATATTATAAAGATGGTTAATAGGTTGAAGAGGGAGATGGATAGAGAGAGTGCGAGGGAAGGGGTGAAAGTTAACGATGAGGGGAGGGGATTGGTGGAGTGAGAGAAGAGAAAGGGGTGGAGTGTAAACTTGACCCATCTCGCCAACCACGACGGTCGAAAGGTCGCCCAGACAAATTGTTTCTTAAATAGTTATTTATTTCGATTTTTCTTCTTAATATTCTCATTAAACCTGCCGTGAAAATTCTAGAAATGGAAACCATGAATTTGATAGGAAAACCGTACTGAACTACATTTGGAATGATAAAGAAATGTTTAATTAAAGACGAAATAATATTTTAACCGATGGAAAAGGTTTGATTAAGGGATAATATCAATGTATACCTAATATATCAAGTTAACAACCTATGATTATAAAATTAAAAGTTATTAATGGTGAGGGTATGGGGTGTCGTGGTTTTATGGGTGGAATGGGGGAGGGGGATGTGGAAAGATTAACGACGCCTCCTTGTAAAAACTTGATTCATCTGACGTCAATCTTCTTTTCAGCAAAAAGATGTTAATCGCCTATAGCAAAAATTACCGTTGAAATTTTATAACATTTCTGATGAATTGATAAATAATGCAAGACAAATAACAATTGTACAAACCCCGAACAGAATAAGATTTTAAACACTTCCATAGAAACATGTACTTACATAAAAGAAGATATATAATAATAATAACCTAAATTATAATACTGATTAATTTAACATTTAATCACAACAGGCATGATTACAATAACGATTTCGGGGAAATCGTTTCAATGTAATATTACAGGTGGAGGGGGGAAAGGGGTGAATTTTTCATTCTTTAATAGGTTAGGTACATCATCTAGGGAGTTAACGGAAATCTCTTCTACTTTTAACTCATTCTTAATCAACCTAAAGTGGATCTTCGTTTATAATTGATCATTATAACATTGATAAGGAGAAGGAGACTCTTGAATGACTTTAAAACACGACAGAAGTGGTGTGTAATGAAAAATAAACGCAAATGTGGTTGTAAGGCTGAAGGGAAAATTAATAACACCTTAGTTATTGTTTAAATGATTGGGTCTATTGCAATACCGCAATATGGCGTCGCTACTCTGCGTCCAGATATTTGTGAATCGTTTATTGAAAAATATTTTCAATTTTTTGAAGAATATAAAACCTTTTTAATCGATAAGTTGCATCTACAGCTAGTCGTTATACTACTTACTTAGTGGGATTAAACCTCTAGGTCTCCATAGTCTTGAACACATCTTCGTTCGAGATTTGATCCTAGACGATAAAGTTTGTTGGTTCGAGTAGTCAACAGCTGCCGTCCTCAAGTAAAAATTATAATTAAATATTCATATATCATATATTCATAGTCATACGTCAAATCAAAATCCTAAGCATCGTATCGTTTTCGTTGACCCTGGAGTCGCAAGGATACCGCTTGGGTTTCTGAAATTCGTAATTTCGTTCGGACAGCATCGGGCTAGTTCAATATTTCAGAAAGCGCATTAGTCTGCCTTTTGATACGCTTAAGTTCTATGCCTATACTCCTCTTCACACCAGGCTAGTACTGTAGGGCAGATACATAATGTAATCATTGATGTGTAAAATGGATTACCAATCTTTGATGGTGGACCCTCATGATATCAGATCTTTTTCTTTTCCTTCGGTTTTGATGGTTTGCAGATTTTCACCTCTCTTAAAATAGCCTCACAGAACTAAATTACCCACGACGAAGTTGTGGAAACCCATTTCATAACGGAAGTTGGTGAAAAACGGTGTCTATTTCCACGAAAAAAAAAAGAGTTATAAGTTTCGAGTTGTCTTTCTGTGCCCTTCCATAGAATGATGATATCATCGACATATCTATACCAATAGAGAAGATTATTTGTGTTACAAGTTGTAAATATTTGTTGCTTAAGATAATCCAAGTATATGTCGCACCCATCCTAGAATAAGGGTACAACTCAAAAATTGTCATTTTCGGCAAATCGCATTCAAAGTTTTCTTCCACACCATTGGCTACCCGTTCTTTGGAACACGATGAACATTATTTATCTTTGCGAAACTTGTTTCCTACATTATTACTCTAACGCCCCATGGTGAATAAATAGTTTTTTTTGACAGTGGGAAGGGAGTGGGGGGAACGGTTTTGTTGATTTTTTAAGAATTTTTGAGTTGTTCCAACTCAAACACTGAAATCTCACCAGTCAGGATCCAAAATGTTCAGAAAAGAAAGACACAAGTCAAAATTGTCCACACAAAAAGGAAACAACTCAAAACGAAACACAGACTATTTGAACTCATTTGAGTTGTGTCTTTCTTCCTAGGACGTGAATTGGTTACTCCGTCCATAGAAGAAAGACACACGCACTCTCTAGCGGAATTAGAGTGCCCTACACATATCTCCACCTTCTACAGACAAACTAGACCGTTTCTACTTCTCAGAACCACAACTAACTCAAAAATCGCGATTTTTGAGTTGTACCCTTATTCTAGGACGGGTGCGATATATGCAAGCAGAGGAGATAATGGAGAACCCATAGCAACCACTGTCTATGTATAACATTGTCCCTCGAATAAAAAGTAATTCTGATCCATGCAGACAGACATCAAATTAAGCAATTCATCTTATTCGAAAATATTATGTTTAGAGGCGTGAATGCATACCGTACCATACCACATCTTTGCTACATCGATATTGATGACTAACGACTAACAACGTCAAAAGATGCGAGTTTAGCATTTGGAGACATCTGAATGTCCTTAAATTTGGAGATCAAATCATAAGAATTTAGTACAGTATGTTGAGGCCGAAAGTTGATCTTGTTTGTAAATAAAATATTGAGTTTTTTAGCCAATTTGTAAGCAAGAGCTCCAATATAAGGCACGACCGGTCTCATCGGTGCTCCTTCCTTATGAATTTTAGGGAGACAAGATAACCTGGGCACTTGAGGGTTCGTTTCTGGTATGTTAAATGTACTTGAAAAATTCGAAATTATCAAAAGTGACAGATCTCGTAAATGTTAAAATCAGGATACCCCTCAATATATTTCACCTCTGACAAGTCCATTTCTATAAAGCTTGGAACTATCCCTTCAAACTGTTAAAACCAGTAATTCTTCCTTTCCTTTCTCTTCATCTGACTAGCTATAATCCTTCTTTACTTTTCTTGCAATTAATTGGTTGTACCTCCTGCCACTTTCCTTTCTCTCGACCAATGGGAGTTAAGTTATTGTTTGTTACTGATGATGGCCTAACCGTCGAAATTGATTCAACATTGTAACTCTTTATTCTTTTACGTGGAAATAGACAACGTTTTTCACTAACTTCCGTTTTTCCATTGCCACACAGGCTGTGCGGCTCATTGCACTGGTTCTCCAGTCTCTGACTATCGTCTGACTCTGGTCTCTTCTTTAAGTCGCCTCAAGATTGCCTGTACGGCATCTTTTCCTCTTCTTTTGGTACACATGCAAATACTGATTTAGGAAAAAGCAACTACCAACATCACTATTCATTCCAGCTCGCTCTTGTTGAGCATTTGACAAGTTACTGCACCACAAATTAGTCCGAAAATTTGCGGGAGGAATTTATTTTCGTTTACTTCCAAACTCTGCAGTTCTGAGGCTCGAAGTACTCATGACTTTCCTTTATAATAAACAGCAGGCCTCACAAGGGTGCGATAGTTGTAGTTGTATTACATCAGCAAGGACGGTTTGATGGCATTAAAGCATTCTGCTGCCTGCCATGATCCTGTTCATAACTTCTTGACTCACCGTATTCCGTAAATCAGCCTTCCTCGAAATATTTTTTGCAATAATTTGAAACAAATACTTGTTCAAACATGAAATAAGTAGGTAGCTAAACATTTTTGCAACCTAAAAAACTGATTTTAAAAATAATGTTTCATTCAAAAACTATATGAACAATTCCGATTTGTATATTGATATCATATTTTATTTCTTAACGATTTTAAATCCTCCCTGGAACTTCTTCAAGTCAAAATTAGTTTGTTGCTGAATGCCATCGTTAGGCATAATAAAATACCAGAATGTTTTTTCTTGTTATAGACCCACCTACCCACTCACCCATCTAACCATTTTCAAAATGAAAGGCTACTAGCAACCAACCAAGTTGGCTAGCAAGCAAAGTTGTGCTAGCAAAATGAAAGGCGCCACAACCAATCGGACGAAGTGAAAGGAGGGGAAGAATTATTCATTATGGTTTCAACGGTGTGAAGGGATAAATCCAAGCTTTATAGAAATGGGCTTATCAGTGGTAAAATATGTTGAGGGATATCCTCATTTCAACATTTATCAGATCTGTAACTTTTAATGATTTCGAATTTTTCATGTATATTCAACATACCCCCCTTTGACGAAAATGAAGAAATTCTACAAACTCTCTATTAGTAAAATCAAAATTGTAACTATGATTGGATTCCTTAAGATGTTATGCAAATGTAGAACTACCCTTATTTTCCCTGAAATCCCCTTGATGCCCGTCTTCTTTCCCCGAATTTCTAACCAGTTGCCCGCAATATTCGTAGTCCCAAGAACATTTTAGTTTGTAAACCCTGCTATAATTCTGAACATTGATTTTGACTTCAACGGGACCTAGTAATGGTCTTAACTATTTCTAGTTTTAAAACTGATGATGGCCCAACCGTCGAAATCGATTTAACATTGTAACTCTTTATTTTTCGTGGAAATAGACAACGTTTTTCACTAACTTCAGTTTTGAATACAATCATAATTGCATGCAAATTGTAATCAGAACTCTAAAACCTTATGATTGTATTCGTAATTTTAATTATGATCACGATTACGCCAAACTCTGCTTAAAAACTATAACCTTGATTGCAACACTTCCTAATTCTTATGATATTAACCGGGTTTGGAACTTTGTTAGCACATATTATTGCCTCCGCATTGAATTGGCATTGTATAGAAATACTCTAATAATGACGATCAGGAGAAATTGGCAGAAGGGAAAAATTCTTGGCTCGAGCAGCAAACGAGATAAATTAAAGCGAAGGCGTCGGCTTTCATCGCCTCCCTGCTCTACAGGTTTCCGCCATAGCAACAGGGTTCTTTCTCCCTCTGAATCCGTATCACCAGTTTAGGGCGGTTGAACGTGCTATGTACTGGAGAGGAGGGGGGGTTCATGGGGGTGATAAAACCCCCGGTTCTTTACACATCCTATTTTTTCCTTTTCGAACAACTGCTAGAAGCAATGGAACGTTATATTGTCTAGAGGGATATTTTGTTACATTCAATGAATAGTCACCCTTACTTTGTCGAAAGTCAAAGTAACGAGGTTGATTTAATTACCAAGACTTTATATTTTTTTCATTAATAATCCCATATTTGGTTTATTATTTCCAATAATAAGCCTATGTGATCGTGTAGCAAAAAATTTTTATTACCCCCCCTCAAACTTTGTCTCTTTACGTTTCAAGGTGCGTAGAATCCAAATTTGAAATGTCCGTCCGCCGTTCGCCGTTCGCCGTCTGGGCCATAAAAGATCTAAGAATTGACTTTAAAAAAAAAACCCCTTCTTTCGCACATAGACTCCATTTGGGTTCTAGTTGGTCCTAACGTTTAACCATCCCGATCGCTTTACTCGCATAGATGCTATGGACCAAAAACGGGCGAAAAAGTGTCTTTTTCGAGGTTTGAGTGTTAGACTTACTCGTACTCCTGGTGGGTGGGAGAGGGTGGGCGGGAGAGAGAGTGAGAGGGTGGGCCAGGCGGAGGGAGTGAGAGGGAAGGGAAGGCAAGGGAGTGTGGGGGAGGCGGAGTGAAGAGCGGGAAGGCAGGGGAGGGGAGAGGGAAGGGATAAAGCGTAAAATTATGGGATCCTGGAGCTGTAATGCAGTGATCGAGTGAACGAAATGTTGGAAGCGCGAAGCCCCGAGTTTCGATAGTAAATATACTATAAGTGAGGCTAAATAATTACGGTCAGTTTTCTACGTAGAAGGTCTGTATGATACAGAAATAAGAAACCTTTGTGTAATAATTTGCAGCGTGTTTTTTTTTTTTTTTTTATGATACAAAAATGTAAGTATATAAAAAAAAAGTCTGCCAAATCGGGTGTGGCACATAGTTTCCTCGTTTACCTATCATGAATGTATAGATCATTGAAACGTTTTAAATGATCTTGAAAAATTGCGTAGCGGAAAAGAGTAAATCAAGGATTAGCGTAAAATGTCATAATTGGTCAATTAAGGATCGAAAAAATTATAATCAACGTAATTTACGTTTGTGCAAGCCCAGAATGAAGTATTGATTTGGCATCAGTGAAACTGATAGCGGACCATCTTCAATCTAGCTCGCGCATTCTCTGACAATTTCATCGGATGAAAACAGTGGCAATTAAGGTCGCTATAAGGATTTCACATAGGCGCATGTGCAGTAGCTTTTAATGATACAATCATGTTGAAATTGATATGGGATGATCAAATCGTCATCATCCCACTATCATCCAAATTCGAGCAAGATCAGACGTCTATGGCGAGAAAAAATGGAGCATAATGGAGTTTACGCTTGCTCATGCACAGAGTGAAGTATTGATTTGGCAGACCGTCTACACTCTAGCCCGCACATTCCCTAAACATTTCATTCAGACCGGATGAAAACTGTGGAAAATAAGCTACAAATATAAGTTACAAGGATTCCACAAGTGCGTCAAACGTGAACTACTCGGAATCAAAACTGTTACTGTTTAGTCCGAAGGCAGTTTCGGTAAGCTGGAATGAGCTGGTGTTTCGATGATTTGATTTAGGAGGTGATCCGAACATTGCGAGAACGGTTTGATTTGTGAAGTGGTGGTTGAATCATTTTAATAGGTGATTTCTATACTTTACACTCTAGGAAGCTGTAATTTCGTATGTAGCCTCTTTAGGACATTACTTGACGATGCCCAGGGTCCAGATCAGCTGAGTGGCTCTTAGAGCTTGCATACGAGTCTGCAACACATACGAGTCTGCAACTAAAGACATAAAATGTTCCAATGTGCTGCAGACTCGTATGCAAGCGTTTCTGATGATTATCGAATACAACCTTATCGTCTTTGGTCGATCCTTTAAATGTTTTCAAGCTTGGGTTTCAAACCCTGGGATCAAATTTATCTAATCCTACTCAATCTTCCTCTACCAACCTATCTTTTAAATGGTCGCGACATCTCGCTGGGTTATGTTTTCATCAAGCAGCAGAAGTTTGAATTCGGGTTGGGGTGTCCGACACCCCAGTGGTGTGTTTTAGGGTTAATTTAAAAGAATATAAAGCCTTTTTTATAAAGCTTGTTATAATCTGAACTGTCCGAATAAAGAAACGTTATAGTGCACTTCAATATGCCCCGTGCTGAAAACGTCCCACAGGGAAATGCTATCCGACGTTGGGCTCGATCATCGGAATCCACAGGTTCCACAGCAATTCCCAGGACACATGGAAGAACCCCAACAGTGAGAACACCCGAAAATGTGAACGAGCAAGAGTTTATTTATTTATTTACAAAACGGGCGATGCCCAATTACAATATTAATAACAAAATAAATTCGTCTCTTGATGAGGAAACAAAATCGGTGTTACAGAAGAAAGAAAATAACAGCATAGGTATATGTGTAATTATAAGGTCAAAATCACAAACAAACACTTCTTGTTGCTGAGATGAGTTTAGAGCTATGTGGACAGAAGCTTTCAGGGTGGACGGTGGATGGCGCGTAATATTTTTGAGCGGAAGGTTCGAGATGGCTGATGATGGAAAAAGTTGGAAAGGATGGAAAAAGGCTGGATTTCGTTGGAGTATATGGTTGGCCAGACGAGGGATTCTATTGAGAGGCTGTTCATACAGGTAGTTAGTAGTGGAGAATTGAATATGAAAAATGGGTTGGTTACGGGAGTAAAAAGCTGGAATATGTAGGTTGATTTCGGAGATGAGTTTGGGAAAGTCAATTCGGTTATTCAACAAGTTGAAAAGGAACATTTCAGATACAGTGCGACGCTCTTCAAGGCTGGTGAGTCCGCAGCGATCGGCTAGGGTTCTTGAGCTATATTCTTCTTGTGGTATGCGTAGTTTATAACCCAGGTATTTCACGAACCTCCGCTGAACCCGATCTAGCCGATCCTTATAAGTTTGATAATATGGTGACCACACGATTGAGCAATACTCCATTATTGGCCTTAAGATCATTGAGTTCAGTGATACAAGTGCTGGTATGCTGTAAAACTCAGCGGTGTTCCTCATAAGATAACTTAGAGCGCTCATTGCTCTACAGAACACAGAGTCTATATGTGTGGAAAACGAAAGTGTTGTGTCAAATAAGTATGACTCCAAGGTCCTTTGCTTGCTCAAAGCGATTTAGCTGCTGGCCACTGATGTGGCGGTTGAGTGAACTGTGAGTTGCGATTGAACAGTCGCCAACAGAATGAACAGTTGCTTTTCTCATGTAAAATCAATCTCTAAGGGGATTTGAGGATTTGGGAATGAGGAAACTCATTTGGGAGACCTCTGGTTTCAACCACCTAGTCGTTCGATCTCGCTCAAATTTGGATGATAGTTGGAGGATGAAAATTTGATCATATTGTATCAATTTCAACATAACTGATTGTATCATTAATAACTTCTGCGCATGCGCCAATATGAAATCCTTGTAACAAGCTTATTTTTCACAGTTTTCATCCGATCTGGATGCAATTTTTAGAGAATGTGCGGGCTAGGGTGTAGACGGTCCCCTAACAGATTCATTGTTGCAAAATGAATACTACACGCTATGCATGCGCAAATGCAAATTCCATTATGGTCTATTTTTTACGCCCTAGTCGTCCGATCTCGCTCAGATTTGGATGATAGCTGGGGAATGACGATTTGATCATCCCATTGTAAGGGTCAGATTTGTTTGTCTCTTGATCCCTTAGTTTTGACGAGACTTAGAAGTTCCCGTTTTGATCTCAATACGCACCGACAGGCTCGTGAGACACTTGACCATAACCAGAGAGTATACTTCCCCTGTCTCCGCGCTGTTTTAGGAAGAATAACAAATGATAAGTGGATTGGATAATAATGATGACAATTTTGATGACAAGCATGATGACAATTTTGATCTGGTCAACACATATTTATTATGAATATTCAGACATTTGTTCGTTCTTCAAATACACTTATATGACCAGGTTATAACATATGTTTGTTAGCGCTAGAGAAACTACCTACAGTCCTTTACACTCCTATGTACACACCTACCTAAGCCTCCAAAATTCACTACTCCGTCTCGCGCAGGTTTATCGGGCACGGCGCGACCGAGGGAAACCGCGGGACGTTTTCTTGAAGTGTCTGGGTATAGGTACTTAAGTGGGTGTCGGAGAGACTGTTTTGGCAGTAGATGGAAAAGGGGGTGTTTGCTTACTGTTGGCTGAACGGCTCTCTGTTGATCTGGAACCCTCCTCAGCATTTGCGTCTCTTCGGCTGCCAATTCTTCTTGGCGTCATAGGTTCGCTAGCGCCGAAGAGTGGAGACCTGCGACCGGTCCGCCTTCCATTGCTCCCTCAACGGACAAAATTCCGCCTCCGGACGGGTACACAATTTCAGAAACAAGACCCCGAGCTGATGCTCGTAAAACAGTTTTATTCACTCGTCCAGGGGGCGTGTCTGCTTTTGGTGGGCCCAATCATCGCCTAGCAATTTCCTCCAAGTCGTTCCTTCTAATTGTTCCTTCCGTTCATTGGGTACAGGTTTTCGTGATGTAAGTTACAGAGCAGTCAGCGATTCTCCTTACCCCTTTCCAGGGTGCGAGTGGGGGAATTTAGCCTCTTTTCAACGTCACACCATGTTTCATAATCCGCTGACATCAGCGCAGTCGTGTTTGTGTGAATTGCGTCAGAGAACTGCATATTCAGGACGTCGGCTTATCCTCGTCTCGGGCATTGTCTATTGTCAACTGTGAATTGTCGATTTACGAGTTGACACCCATATCACTTTCAACGTGATTTTATCATTGCGCGTGTGCCTATGTGAAATCCTTGTAATTACCTAAATTTCCTATGTTTTCATCCGATTTCGATGAAATTGTCTGAGAATGCGCGGATTAGGTTGAAGATGGTCCCCTATCAGTTTCATTGTTGCCAAATCAATACTCCATTCTGCGCATGCGCAAACTTAAATTCCATCATGTTCCATCTTTTCACTCTCTGATCGTTTGAGTTCGCTTAAATTTGGATGATAGCTGGAAGAAGATGATAGGTAAACGAGGAAGCTATGTGCCACACCCATTTTGGCAGACGTGTTATTGTTAATAATGCAATATCACCAGGTAGGTATTCCAGTAACAGGTAGGTATGATGTACGGGAAGAACACGAATAGATGGGCTTCAGGGAGTGTAGAAATGGAAGGAGGATCCACACTAACTCGATTAGCTCCTGGCTGCGGAGGCAGGAGGTGGCCTTTGACTCCGGATTCCGCTTGGAAGAGCCGTTATCTGCATAATGCCTCGCGAAATCCAGTTAGGGCGCCTAGTTGTGAGTTTTGGAGCCTCGGACGCGTTGAGTAAGTGATGATTTTATCACCGCGAGAACGAAGGTCGACTTTTGTATGTGGAATATCCGAGCGATTCGTTGCGCTGGTAATTTCAACTGGGATATGATCCCTCACTACGGTGTGATTCAACATCAGTTTTATGGTGTATACCTGCACTCAATAAAAAAACGTCTGCCAAGTTGGGTGTGGCACATAGCTTCCTTGTTTAGCTATCATCTTCTTCCAACTATCATCCAAATTTAAGCAAACTCGAACGACTAGAGAGTGTAAAGATGGAAAATTATGGAATTTACGTTTGAGCATCCGCAGAACGAAGTATTGATTTGACAGCAATGAAACTGATAGGGGACCATCTACAACCTAACCCGTTTATTCTTTGACAATTTCATTGAAATCGGATGAAAACATTGGAAATTAAGATCGTTACAATGATTTCACATAGGCACATGCGCAGTAGCTATTAATGATACAATCATATTGAAATTGATATGGGATGATCAAATCGTCATCCCCCAACTATCATCCAAATTCGAGCGACATCAGACGACAAGGGCGTAAAAAAAACTAGGGCATTTGAAACTTTGTAACTGACCAAACTCGTAAACGAGTTCCACTATCTGCTTTACAAGCTGATACCATGTTACAAATCCAAATTCGAGCGACATCGGACGACAAGGGCGTAAAAAAAACTAGGGCATTTGAAACTTTGTAACTGACCAAACTCGTAAACGAGTTCCACTATCTGCTTTACAAGCAGACCATGTTACAAATCCAAATTCGAGCGACATAGGACGACAAGGGCGTAAAAAAAAACTGGGGCATTTGAAACTTTGTAACTGACCAAACTCGTAAACGAGTTCCACTATCTGCTTTACAAGCAGACCATATTACAAATCCAAATTCGAGCGACATCGGACGACAAGGGCGTAAAAAAAACTGGGGCATTTGAAACTTTGTAACTGACCAAACTCGTAAACGAGTTCCACTATCTGCTTTACAAGCAGACCATGTTACAAATCCAAATTCGAGCGACATCAGACGACAAGGGCGTAAAAAAAACTAGGGCATTTGAAACTTTGTAACTGACCAAACTCGTAAACGAGTTCCACTATCTGCTTTACAAGCAGATACCATGTTACATGGATATGTCTTTGATTGGGGATTTCATAACGGTTGTCCTCGAGAGTTGTAAACAAATCCTTTAACTTTAAACAAATCCCTAGGCCGCATGGCCGCATCCCGACTAATTCCAACAAAACAACGGTTTACTTATAGAAATGTTGAAAATAACTGTGGAGAGAAGCCACTACAATGAGTTGTCAAGAGGATGAAAATGTTTCCTATGGAGTGGAGTAAATGATGCTATTGCTTTACGTTAAGAATATTGTAACCGGCTTATTAAAATTGTTTATAGTCCAATCAACTTAGTTTAGGAATGTAGCCAGGTACGTAAGGAGGGGGAAATTGGTAGCTTGAGATGTGAACATTTATCACATAAATCAAGCGCTTTCCAACGAGTGGCGAACGATTTCTGTGCGATGAAAACTGCGGAAGTTCCATTCCCCTAGCAACGGCTGGGTTGTACGTGAAAAACACTGAAATTGTGACACAAATTTTGCGTCACGGAAATTTTTGGTTGACCCTCCCGAGCAAAGACATATCCATGTCAATAGAGCATATTGGAATTCAAGTTTGCGCATGCGCAGAGTGGAGTATGGATTTCGCAACAATGAAACTAATAGGGGATTGTCGACACCCTAGCCCGCTCGTTCCCTAAAAATGTCAACCATATCGAATGAAAACTGTGGAAAATAAGCTTGTCACAAGGATTTCATATTGGCGCATGCGCAGTCGTTATGAATGATACAATCTTGTTGAAATTGATATAAGATGATCAAATTGTCATCCCCCAACCATCATCCAAATTTGAGCGAGATCGAACGACTAGGACGTGAGAAAATGCTTGGTAGAATTTAAGTTTTCGCATGCGGCGGATTGAGGTATTGAGTCGAGAACGATGAAACTGATAGGGGACCGTCTCCCCCATAGCCCGCACATTCACTGAAAATTTCTTCCAATTCTAGGTACTTATATAATTTGGGTAAGATTTAAATGAGAGAAAAAAATAGTAGGTAATACTTATCATGACTTCTCGAAAAAAAACCTTCCTCTTCATTAGCCCCCTCCAATGACTATACTTCCAGCATGAAATTCGAAACTCCTGACATATTTTCCAAAACTAG
Organism: Adelphocoris suturalis; assembly: GCA_030762985.1. Lineage (NCBI taxonomy): Eukaryota > Metazoa > Arthropoda > Insecta > Hemiptera > Miridae > Adelphocoris > Adelphocoris suturalis. The sequence goes on along the minus strand of CM061048.1, from coordinate 13,702,712 downwards.
ACCAACTTTATAACTGAGCAAAAAGTCACCTCGAAAATCCAACGAGAACAGTCAAAACAACATGATTTATTACTATTACTCCCTCCATTCACCCCTTTCCATAATGAAATTTGACACTCGTGATACACCTTCCAAAACTAGACCGATTTCTTAGTTCATCAAAAAGGGATCACGAGAATTTGACTAGACCAACATGACAGCAAATCCGAAATTCCCAAGGTTTTTTGCACAACTAGGCTGAAATTGGGTAAACAATACGAAGGATAAGAATCACAAAAATCGGTTGAGAATTGCAGCCCGGGTGGCGTCGACAAAATTGGTCAAATAAAGATTCGTTCTCCCCTGGAACCATTTTCTCTCTTCCATCTGGAAATTCCAAATTTCCGAGATTCGTTGCACAACTAGACTGAAATTGGGACCGAACAAACAAAGAATCTTGAAAATTGGTTGGGAATTTTGGCCTGGCAGCGTCGACAAAATTTGTCTTTGACAGTAAAAAACGTCGACAAAAATTGGTTTTTTCACGGATTCGGTCTTAGAATGGTCTGAAACGGATTCGTATGCGGTTATTTGTTTTTCGCATGCTTGGGTTGCCCCCCCCCCCCCTCCCCCTGGATCAATTCCAATAGGTGTCCTTCTTGGATGGGCTTATCCAATCCATCCTGTTGTATGGAGTAGTTGAATGGGGTGGAGCCTATTCTACCGTGATAGATAGTTTGTCCATACTTCAAAAAACTCTCCTAACGATAATGTTGGGCTTACCCTGAAGGTACCCGAGTGTTTGAAGAGGCTAAATTGCTTTCGTTGCGTCATTTATTTATTAAGTCTATTTTGTTGTATTATTACAAAAATTAACATCTAGTTTCGGTTTTCAACAATCCCCATGGCTATCAAACCAGGTTTCAATTAATGGGAAACGTGGTAAATCCCAGTATCCGACTTACTGCCACAACTAGAAGTCCGTTGTATATTCTTTTAGCGAATTTTTGAAGAAAATTAAGCTATTGCTCTCGCCTCAAAATTTGTAGAATGTGAATTTTTGAAAAATTTTTATGCAGAAATCCGTTTTAGGGTATTCTGAATCATATTCTGAAGTTTAACGCATTTTTTTATGTATGTATGTATGTATGTATATATGTATGTATGTATGTATGTATGTATGTATGTATGTATATATGTGTCATTCCAGACGATAACTGTCCGTAGAATTGTGCTAGAAACTTCAAACAAATTTTAAAATGTTAAGGACACAAAACGAAAGTTCAAGTTCGTTGGCCAGCATGATCGGATTACATCTTCGGGTTGAAATTTTCAAAAATGTAGTCAAAAATGTCAAAATAGCCTGTTTTTTTGCGATTTGTTGTGCGAAATAATTTTTTCAGCATACTAATATGTGGTATATTCGGAATCAGCGTAAAATTTCCTATAAGAATATGTATCAAGTTTTCAAAAATTTCAAAGTTGAAAAATCAGTCAAAAATCGAAATAATGCCGTTCGCTAGTTGTAAAAATCGGTAATATTTGCATGAAACATTGTCCAAATTCAGATTGAACTACTCTTATGGAAGTATCCCTGTATAACCAATCCTAGAACCATGCTGTTTAAAACGTAGGTAGTAGGCGCTTTAAAAAAAAAAAAAAATAAATAAATGTAATCACAACTGATGAGTTTACTCTGTGCATGTGTTAATAATTTGATTCCATGTTTGTCTATCAAAATCATAAACTAAAATTTCTCAACACGATCAATAGCGACTGAAATGTCGAAGATTTCTTCAAAAATTCGCTCATAGGGTCATGCTGCATGACTGGACTTTTTATAATTCCTAGGGCTTTGATAATGAAGAGCTGCAATCTCAATTCGATAATCAAAAGCAACATGTCGTTGAACCACGCCTTTTAAACATCGTCAACGCCCGTCTGTAGCCCGGCTGGCGAGTCTGAAGCCCAATGAAACGCTGAGAGCAGCAGCGGAGCCCCACATTAATAGCCGGGTCTTCATCAAAGCCCCTCACGCTCGGCTTAATCAAGTCCGTCTCCTTAATTAAGTCCTCCGCCCCGCAGTCGACCCTTCAGTTCGGGGCTTCCTCAAGGCCGCGGCAATTTCCCTTTGCTGTGCTCTTCGCAACGGCTAAAGACCGCTTTTCTCGAAAACTTGAAAATTGAAAAGCTTGATGAAACCCTGGAGAGAAAAACGCTTTGAATCGTTTTCATTTGAATTTAGAATATTTAAATCGCCTTTAGCGATGGGAGGACACTTTTGAAATCAAAGCATAATGAAAGATAAAAGGAGAATAAATTATTATAATCCCCCAAAACTTGGTGAAACTGTGGATCAAAAGTATGCAGGAAGAACTCCAACATTTGTCTTTTTCAATCACCCGAAAGATTACATTGAATTTACGCTATCGGTCTGGAACATTCGTTTAACAATATAGACAGTTTTTGTGCGTAGAAGAGCTGTACAATACAGTAATAATAAACCTCTATGTAATTATTTGCAGTGTTTTTATGAAATGTTCATGGAATGTGTAAGTATGTTCATGCATGTTCTCGTCGTCCGATCGCACTCGAATTTGGAGGATAGGCGGAAGAAATTAATTTGAGTATTCCCTAGCAATTTCAACAGAATCTCATCATTAGTAACTACTGCGCATTCGCGAAAGTGTATTCCTTTGAAGGCGGCAAATTTCAACAGTTTTCATTCGATTTTGATGAAATTTTATGGAAATGTGCGGGTTTGGCTGTAAATGGTCCCCTGTTATTTCATACTTCTCAAATCATTACTTTATTTTACACATGCGCAAACGTTAATTATTTCAAACATATTTTTTTCACGCCCTTGTCGTTCAATCTCGCTCCGATTTGGTGCGTAGTTTGGGGACGACGCGACGGTTTAATTATTCAACATTAATTTCACCATGATTACTTCACTAGTTGCACTAGAAAAATGAATATAAACTTCATAAATGTGCTCAATCGATTAAATAATTGAATAGTAAAGATAGTAAGATGTTTAAAAATTGTTGTTCGCCAAATTATTATCATAACGAACCCTTTTTCTCCATTATTTAATAATTAACAGTTTCTGTGCACTCATAACAATTTAAAGGTTCAACATAAATACAAGGTAGTAATTTAGGAAAATTCGCTCATATGGTCATGCTGAATGATTGGAACTTTTTTATATTTATAGATTACGTACTCGACTCAGTTGCTATAGTTGACCTAATATATATATACATTATATATTAGAGGACATACATCCTCTTTTATATATATATATATATATATATATATATATATATATATATATATATATATATATATATATATATATAATATATATTATATATATATATGTTGTATAAAAATTATAACCCTTGGTGAAACCTTTAATAGACCGACCATATATATAATTCGAAAATTACATATATTCGAAAATTTAATGGAAATCAAATTTCCGATCTATTTAAATGTTGCTCCTGAATGAAACAATGACTTATTATCACAAATTTTGGACTTAATATCGTCCAATGATATTAATGTTGTCCGAATATAGATAAGTCTTCACTATGAACTAACTTTTTTATTCTCCTAATGTATAAAAACCCAAGTTATGCAATAGATATTGCCTTTATAATACATGACGGTAAAAGAGACTTTAGCTCGGGATTAATTTAATTTGTGGGGATGTGGCAGAGCTATTTCATCTCTTGGTTCTTTAGGAAAATAAAGTTATGTTTAGCTCATTCTATAACTTTCCTCTTTCATCAAAGCAACGTACAAACCGTTGCTAGCGAAATGTATTTGATGAGCATCAGGTTGCAATTAGTCTTCCATCTAGGGCTCCTACCAAATATATTTTTAAGCTCTCTGAAAAAACAGTCGACATAAGCTATCGCCGCGGCTCTCAGCTTCGAAGGATTAAAGTGCCCCTAAGGCTTAGCCTCCTCGCCAAACACCGATAGGGTCCAATCCATTACATTCCATCTATTGATCAGACCTTAATGGATTATTCAGCGCCTCTGTAAAGGTTAGGCGACGTCGCATCGTTTCCAAATGACACACGGAACGAATTTAATGGACCAGAAGTTCAAGTACATTTAAAAAAGACTTGAAAGAAAAAAGTACCATTTATTCAATTTTTCTCTGTCTGTCTTTATGTTTGTCCGCTTTTCACGGTTACAGGGGTCATTGGACAACTGATTTGTATTTCAAGTAAGGACTTTTTTGAATCAGATCCATGGGGGTGTCCATAAATGTGATGGGTGAGGGGGGGCTTGCGAATATTCAAGTCAACCTGTGCAACGCACGTGTGAACCAGCTAGTGTTTAATACAGCGAAAACCCCCGCGCGACACTACGCGTTCCCTTCGGTAGGTACCTAGGTACTACTCGACACCCCCAACCTTGAAGTGGAAACCATTACTGGTTACTTTTGATCAAGAGACGATGGGTGATAAGATGTCTTGTTTATGAGGTGACGATATGTCCCTCGTACCCGAGCTCTACGAACAATAGCCAGGTGATAAGATGTCGTGTGCCCAAATGTTTAGTCTCCAAAATCAAAATTTCCACTCGAATTTTACGTTTATGACCACCCTGAACAACTTTGGTACCGTGTCTGTCTATCTGTCTTTGTGTGTCTTTGTTTGTCAGACGTGTGTCCGCAAATCCTTGCAACAAACTCATTTTTCGCAGTTTTCACCCGATTTGGGTAAAATTTTCAGGGAATGTGCGGATTAGGGTGTAGACGGTCTCCTATTAGTTTCATCGTGCCTGATACAATACTTCACTCTGCGCATGCGTAAACCAAAATGCAACCAAGTATCATTTTATCACGCCATAATCGTCCAATCACTCTCAAATTCGAATGATGGTTGGATGACGGTTTTATTATCCCATATAAAATCAACATTATTTTATCATTAATAGCTACTGCACATGCGCCAGTGTGAAATCCTTGTAACAAGGTTACTTTCCACAGTTTTCATCTGATTTGGATGACATTTTCAGGGAATGTGCGGGTTAGGGTGTAGATGGTCCCCTATCAGTTTCATCGTTCCTGAATCAATACGTAACTCTGCGCGTTCCATTAATTAACATTAACATTAATACCATTGCGCTCCATTTTGGTTTATTATTTCCAATAATAAGCCTATGTGATCGTATAGCAAAAAACATTTATAACCCCCCCCCCCCCCCCCCCCTCAAACTTTGTCACTTTACGTTTCAAGGTGCGTAGAATCCAAATTTGAAATGTCCGTCCGCCGTTCGCCGTCCGCCGCGCCGTCCGGGCCATAAAAGGCCTTAGAATTGACTTAAAAAATCTGTTCTTTCGCACATAGACTCCACTTGGGGTCTAGTTGGTCCTAACTTCTCGCCAGCTCGATCGCTCTACACCCATGGGTGCTATGAGCCAAAAATAGGTGAAAAAGTGTCTTTTTTTTTTTTTGTATATTTCAAGTTGTATAGAAATTGGAGATTTATGAGTGAAAAGAAAATGTTAGCTATTAATTTTATGGGAAAAAACTATTCTAAATGATACTCTTCTATTCAAAAAGAGATTTTGGGTTTTTGGCTATTTTTTGAAATTTTATAGATTTTTTAAAACAAAATTTGATGAAGTTCAAGTTTTTAGCATAATTTTGTACATAAATTGTTGAATGTTCTATTTCATAGTTGATAAACTTTATTTGACCAATCGTATAATAAAAAATATCAATTTAACGATTCTTAGCCATTTTCAGTGATTTTGTCGGCACATTTTTTGAAATTTGACCAATTAAATGATATCAATATACAGTATAGGTAACACTTTTTTATGTGTTGGAAAGATGACTTGGTAATAAATTATTATGTTTATCAACTATATTAAAAAGCGTAACATTGTGAGATTCCGCTGCTGTAATGGATTGAACCAATTTGGGAGGTCCGAAGCTCCGAGTTCCGATACTAAATATACTATAAGCGGCGTTTAATAATTATGGACGAGAGCTCTACGTAGAAGGGCTGTCTAATACAGAAATAATAAACCTTTGTGTAATAATTTGCAGCATTTTTCATACCCTAGTCGTTCGATTTCACTTACATTTGGATGACAGAGAAGATGATTTGATTACTCCAAATCAATTTCTAAATGATTGCATAATTAGCAGCTACTGTGCTTGCGCCGATGTGAAATTCTTGTAACAACTTTAATTTTCACAATCACCATCCGATTTTGTTGAAATGGTCAGTGAATGCATGGAATGCAGTGAATTCAGATGAATGTTCAGTGTATAGTCCCGTGCCTATTTCATTGTTCTCAACTCCTCATTTCTGATCATCGAGCATAGAAACTACTATGTACATAGTAAGTAGGTAAGATCCTATCATACCTAATCATGTACCTACCTATGTGCAATAGTAATGCACGACTGATGAATCTGTGGCTGAGGCGGCTGTGGCTGAGGCGGCTGTGGCTGTGTTAATTCGTCATTACATAAGTTACAGCAGTACAGTGATAAGTTCAAACTGAAAATGTTGGTCGTTTGTTCTGATTTCTGATTTTCGTGCAAGAAAACTGATATGCAGTAAGTATGTATGATCCTCTCATACTTAATTATGATATATGTACAATAGTAAGACATGACTGTGGCAGCTGCGACTGTGGCGGCTGTTGCTATGTCTGTGTGAACTACGTCAGAATGTACACGAACGATTTATATATTATACGTCGAATTGCATTATATCAAATCGTTCCAACATTGCAAATATCATTCTGAATACCAATGGACCTGGACTGGGACCTTTTGTCTTTCCTTTACTCCATCCAAAAATACGTAGCTTTCCATTTTTGATCAGTGCGATGAGATATGCGAGTCTCTGTAAAAAAAAAAACGTGTCCGAAGAAACCCGCCGACTCGTCGTTGTTGGAAGGGAAATAGGGAAGAAAACGTTGGAGAAAAGGTTAAGGGAAATATGTAGGTGTGAAGAGGACCTATTTACAGTAGTAATACACGACTGTGGCGGCTATGGCTGTGTTAATACATACTTCACAGCAGAACAGTGACAAGCTCAAACTGAAAAGGTTGGTCGTTCGTGCTGATTTCCGATTTAAGCAAAAAACTGATATGTTGTAAGTATGTAAGATCCTACCATACTTAATTATGTACCTATGTACAGTAGTAATACACGACTGTGGCAACTGCGACTGTGGCGGTAATGGCTGTGTCTGTGTGATGTACGTCACAATCTACATGAACCATTTATATATTATACGTCGAGTTGCAATATATCAAATCGTTCCAACATTTACAAATATCATTCTGAATATCGATGGAGCCTTTTTCTTTCCTTTAGTCCATCCCAAAATACGTAGCTTTCATTGATCAGTGCGATGATATATACGATTCTCTGTAAAAAAGAAACGTGTCCGAAGAAACCCGCCGGCTCGTCGTTTTTGGAAGGGAAATAGGGAAGAAAACGTTGGAGAAAAGGTTAAGGGAAATATGTAGGTGTGAAGAGGACCTATTTACAGTAGTAATACATAAGTAAGTAGGATCCTATCATACCTAATTATGTACCTATGTACAGTAGTAATACACTACTGTGGAAGCTGCGACTGTGGCGGCTGTGGCTATTGCGTACACGACTTCCATTAATGATCTACGAACCAAGTATATATTATAAGTCGAGTTGCACTTTGACTTTCAAATCGTTCCAGCATATGCAAATTTCATTACCGATGGAGTTGGACTGGGACCTTTTTCTTTCCTTTAGTCCATCCCAAAATACGTAGCTTTCAATTTTTGATCAGTGCGATGAGATATACGAGTCTCTGTACAAAAGAAACGTGTCTGAAGAAGCCCGCCGGCTCGTCGTTTTTGGAAGGGAAATAGGGAAGAAAACGTTGGAGAAAAGGTTAAGGGAAATATGTAGGTGTGAAGAGGACCTATGTACAGTAGTAATACACGACTGTGGCAACTGCGACTGTGGCGGCAGTGGCTGCGTTAATACTTAAGTTACAGCAGAACAGTGAGTGATAAGTTCAAAATGGAAATGTTGGTCGTTTGTTCTGATTTACGAGCAAAAAACTGATATGTAGTAAGTATGTATGATCTTATCATACTTAATTATGTAACTATTTACAGTAGTAATACACTACTGTGGAAGCTGCAACTGTGGCAGCTGTGGCTATGTCTGGGTGATGTACGTCAGAATCTACATGAACCATTTATATATTAAACGTTGTGTTATATTATATCAAATCGTTCCAACACTTGCAAATATCATTCTGAATACCAATGGAGCAGGACTGGGTCCTTTTCCTTCCCTTTTGTCCATCCAAAAATGCGTAGGTTGCTTTACATTTTTTATCAGTATGATGAGATATACGAGTCTCTGTAAAAAAGAAACCCGCCGACTCGTCGTTGTTGGAAGGGAAATAGGGAAGAAAACGTTGGAGAAAAGGTTAAGGGAAATATGTAGGTGTGAAGAGGGCGTTGGGGGGGGGGGGGGGGCTTTGTGCTTTGAGACGGGCCGGACACGGGGAGACAGAAGGTCAAAACGCTCCGTGCCCAGACTACATCATAAAGGGCACGTACGTGAGCGGTCTTGGGCGTTTCGGACTTGCGGACGCAGAAACCCGGGTGGGGTTTTCCTTCCGTACGTGGTCATGAACTTCTTTAGATTTAACGTCCGACACGTCACGTTCCTCGGTTTCCTATTCGGTTGAACAAAGACAAATATGAGGGAAAAAGAACGTCAGCGGGATATGAGAAGAAATTTTCGTTTCCCTCCAACCGGACACAGGGTGGACTATTAGGTATTACTCCTAAAGAAATAAATAAGGTTTCATGAAGATCTGTTCTGAGGAACAGGATGGAAACGTTAGCCAAGTTGGGTGTGGCACATAGCTTCCTAGTAGAGCAAAATAAATGTATATGTTACCGTTAAAGTGCATACATAATTGATAATTCCGTTATAGTGCGTATTAACTAGTTATTAGAGAGTTCCTGGTTACTGCGATTACAGATCACACGGTGTACGTGAACCATGATCAGCTAATCTGGTAACAACTGACAGCTGGCAATTACTTCAATCGCGCGACGTGAGTAGTGGACCCTTTGAATGACAACGCAAGATCGAGTCTAAGTAGGTCCTCGTTACCACGTTTTCAACACTACGCCTGTAAATTTATAACCCGAGGAAGGTTTCAGTGATAAGCGTGTTCAGTTCATATATTTTGACATGGATATGTCTTTGCTCTGGGGGGTCAACCAAAAATTTCCGTGATGCAAAATTTGTGGCACGATTTCAGTGTTTTTCATGTACAACCCAGCCGTTGCTAGGGGAATGGAACTTCCGCAGTTTTCATCGCACAAAAATCGTTCGCCACTCGTTGGAAAGCGCTTGATTTATGTGATAAATGTTCACATCTCAAGCGACCAATTTCCCCCTCCTTACGTACCTGGCTACATTCCTAAACTAAGTTGATTGGACTATAAACAATTTTAATAAGCCGGTTACAATATTCTTAACGTAAAGCAATAGCATCATTTACTCCACTACATAGGAAACATTTTCATCCTCTTGACAACAGTCGACTGTAAACAATAACTCATTGTAGTGACTTCTCCCCACAGTTATTTTCAATATTTCTATAAATTAAGGTCCTTCCTACCGAACTCCCTCTTCTTACTCATGACATTGTTTTTGAGAAATCTAACTTTCAGAGTCAAGGTGGGAGAATCTTTTCCCTCGTTCAAGTCAATGAGGGCAGGAGTAAGGATCTCCTCTTTCTCCACTCCTGTACAACTTATACTGTTCAGATTTTCCCGAATCCGAGGAAGTAGTTGTAGCACAGTTTGCTGATGACACTGGTCTATTATCTGCTGGAACAACAATCGTTGAGACTGAGCGAAAGCTACAGGAACACTTAGCTCAAACTGAAGAGTGGTGTGACAAGTGGAAAGTTCAAACAATCCAAATAAACTACCCTCTAAACTAAATCATCCCTTGTCACATTCACGCTCAGAAAAGGTTCTCTGGCAGCACTCCAACTAAATGGACGCATGATCCCTCAAGCCACTCAGGTAAAATATTTAGGACTGATTCTGGACAGGAGACTAACATGGCGACAGCATGACAACCGCACTACAACAGAGATAAAACGCAGACTCCATATGTTGTGGCCCATGCTGAACCGGAGATCCGAACTGAGTTTGAACAACAAGCAATTAGTATACCTAACATTCATCAAACCAGTTTGGATGTATGGATATGAGGTTTGGGGATCAGCCTGTTTGACTACACTGAACAAAATACAAGTCCTCCAAAACAAAATTCTAAGAATAATGACAACTGCTCCATATTTTGTAAGAAACGATGTCCTCCATTCCGACCTCTAATTAGAAACCGTTCAAGAAACAATCCGAAAATTATATACCACCCTCCAAAACAGAACTGACGGACACGCCAACCCAGAGGTACAGGCCATATCAAGAGCAACGACATACCGGAAGAGACTAAGAAGAAAATGCTTAAGAGACAACCTTTCGTTGCAAGTTGGACTGAAGAGTTCGTTGAAGAGCACTGGGACCAACTGGCCTCGAGGCTGCCTTCCCTAATGAACCACCCCCTCCTCTCACCACCACTATAAGTCAATAAGACCGATGTGGGAATATAAAAAAAATAAAAAATAAAAAAAAACATTTCTATAAGTAAACCGTTGTTTTGTTGGAATTAGTCGGGATGCGGCCCAGGGATTTGTTTAAAGTTAAAGGATTTGTTTACAACTCTCGAGGACAACCGTTATGAAATCCCCAATCAAAGACATATCCATGTAACATGGTATCTGCTTGTAAAGCAGATAGTGGAACTCGTTTACGAGTTGTTTAGTTAGGTACTTGAAGTTTTGAAGAATGGGAGAGACCTTGTTGGTGGAGCTGGAGTCATAGGGACTGGCTTTTTATATTGAAATTCATAGTAAACATATTAATTATATTATTTAAAATAAAAATATATAATTATATTAAAATACACTACATTTATTTATATTCATCTTATTTTCACTCGAAGCAGTCCATTCATCGAGTGCCCAAAAACAACTTTGTCAACAAGATGGAGAATGAAGGGTTGCCGAAAAACCCACATTTTCTCGATTTCATATTATCTATGTTTTACTATTATTCTACCAATCCTCATTCATATAACGTTTACTTCAATACTTTTGCATACAATGTTATGTACCTAACTTATGTACATAACTCAACCAAATCAGGGGATGGGAGGATCTAGCCAAAACTCATCAAACCAAAATCGATTTCTAACACGCTGCCTGCCAAGTGTATATAGTTGATGCGCAGTTGGGCTCTCTGCTGATGCCATGCCCAATAGTCGAGTTTTACCTCTTGAGGCCAAGCAAGTATTTCATCCAAAAATTGATGTGGAATCATAAGACCTCGATTACACGACTTATTATACCATTTTTGGATAAATTACATATTGTAAATTATGTGTATCAGATTTATACACATGGCCTCGTCGTATGGAATTTCATTCGTAGGCCATGCGAATAAATCTGATACACGTGTTCATTCAATGGGTATTTATAAAAAAATCATACGTGAAGTGCACCCAAACATTTTTTTATTGTTTTGAAACAAAAACGACGGTTTGAAAGTAGAACGAAACGAACGGGAAAAAGCACAATAATACATACAATAACATTGCAAACTGATAAACAGAAATTTCACTTCACTTTTTTGTTGTTGTAGTTGTCGTTGTCACCTTCTTCTTCTTCGGTTTGCTCTTTTATTAGGTTCAAGTTTCGAAGAAATCACAGAGCAGGTAAATATTCGTAGAACCGTCAAATAGCATAAAATCGCACGAAAAAAAAAAAAAAAAAAAAAAAAAAGTTATGAAATCGTGGGTTTTCCTTCTTTGTCATGATCATTCCTTCCGAGAAATTTTTTCAAAAACCAACTCCAGGACCCTTTACCCTGAGGCCAACCAAGGTCAAAGCACCCTTGAAATGCACCAGAAGTGCGTATCAGGCGTGTACACAGCGCCAATTCGAAGTCAGTACCTATGCATCAATTTGATACACATGGCCTCAGATCAAAGCTTCGAGAAAACTCGAAAATTAGCCTTGGCAGGCAAATGTTATGTAATAATTCAACCAAATCAGGGGACGGGAGGATCTAACCAAAACTCATCTAACCAAAATCGATTTCTAATTAGGGCATATATATAACTTTATTTTCGGAATTTAAAATGCTTCAAGAATATAGATTCTTTCCCCATCACAGAAAAAACGAATGAAAATAACATCTCAAAGTCTATTAAGTAGGTACAGATGTTTTTCAATGACACGAGATTTGGAGTCAGGATCTACTTAGTTCATTTTGCTGCCGCTAGGCTCGCATCCTTATTTGGAATTGCGAATGAGCCTTTCTTCCAAAATCAGTCTTGTCCTGGTCAGACCAGGACGGTTGGCAAGCCTGCCGCAGGCGTCACGTCACCTTCACCCTTTCGTGGTCGTCGGATTTCTCTAGGAAACCAAATAGGAAATACACTTCCATAAAAAATAGGAAAAAATTATTTTCTCAGGAAGAGCCGCGAGATCCCGTTATAATTTACCATCATGCAATTTTCTCGTTCAGGTCGTGGACGGCTATCGATCTGTCGTCGCTCAATAATATACATTACCCCACGCAGCACTTCCCTGTGTGAGTTTGTATAAGCCTGTAGGATTGCGACTGTGTGAGTTTGTGCACGCAATATTGTTTTCTCTGTAAAAATGATCTGGAGATAAGACGGGAGAGTTGGGCGCTACAAGGCCCTTCCCTCGTTCAAAATATTTCTACCTTTCTGCCTCGTTTTTTTTTTTTTTTTTTTTTCCCTTTCCGGGCCACCTCTTTTCACACTCTCACGGGATCACAATACATGGACGATACCCACACATACCTACATATATACATACGCAGATACACTCATACACTCATACACACCTTCCCTCTACCTCTCTCTCAGAGCAAATATGCTTTCTCGCTTTCGAAAGTACACAGACCTGAAAGTTTGCGGCGGAAAACAAATTACGCTGGGTTGATATCGCCTTTTTTCGTTGGTACCCTGCTCGTATTCATGGTGCTGTAACCTCAACTTCAATTTCGTTCTATATCGCTCAGTATTTGAATTGCCGGAGATATTTTGCACCAAGTAATATCTTATTAAAAATATTATTTTGACAATGCTTTCACTTCACTGCTTAGCGAGTTAGCAAGATCAAATGGTTTGGTATGCTCAAGTTTTTTGGTGATATCGTTGCGACAAGGAAGGGGACGGACAGCTTCTTCGCTGATGGAGGTGAATCACAGCTTTTCGCTTTATAATTCAATTCAATTATATGTATAACCCGTAGGTATTACAAGGAGTTCCTTAAATACATATTCAAAAATAGCACATGATATGTTGCCTTCATTTCTGCCCTAACAAACAATGTTAGACTTTTACATGTGATTCCACTTCACTTCTCCTGATTCCAGTCCACTTCGACCGTTTTCCACTAATTTTCTTTCTACCGTAGGTAATCAGTAGTTCAAAATGTTATCAAGAATGTGGCAAATGTGGCAAGTGTTGGACTCTCCAATTCTAAGCAGAAGACGTGGGAAGGATATTATCAGGGAAGAGTGGGTGAACAATGTTTTCCTACAACGCCCACAGCTTGGAAAGTGGCGTCACCTGATAGAAGACTTATCTTCAGAGTCACTTTTCAACTATTTCCGGGTGAAAAATATCACCTTTGAATATATTCATTCATCCATTTCGCGTGTTGACACGTTGAAAAACAAACTGGTTTGATTCTCGCCGCGTTCGCCCCACTTCGCTCAACCGCAGCGCTTGCAGTGGACGGGCTCTCACTTAAAACAGTGTGTTTGAAGGGAGGCGAACCGTTCGCGCGAATTCGCCTTTTCGCCTCTTCGCGCGAAATCGCATCTACTGGACGGACAGCCTAAATCGCTTTTCGCTTTATAACCTTTCTTGGTTTTCACTCATCTCGATGACCGTCTTAGGGGTGTAACCTTATGAGAGAGACCCGCGCCCACTTTTGGCACACAAGAATGTGTGATCAGCCGAATCTTCCTTTTCCTGGTAGATTCGCCGTCTGTTACCTTCTCGATTTTCTTCAGGAAACCTGGAAAGCCACGGGGACCGTAAGGAATTTAGTTATATAATAATAATAATATTTTATTTCCATATATCACAACTAAGTGTGAGGAGAAAACGTCGTAAACAAAGTACAATATTATTAAAACAAAGAACAATATTATAAAAATGTTAATATATAAATATTCAGAAACAATATAGCACAATATTAACAAAAATGGAGAATAAATCAATGGTTAAAAAATTCACTGAGAGAGTAAAACTCTTTGTCCACGAGAAACGACTTCACGTTCTTCTTAAATGTAGAAAGCGAGCTACCCCCAATTCGGAAATCCAGGAATTTATTGTGCACTCTCAAAACCTGGTAAAGTGAGCTTTCTTGAAATAGAGAGAGGCTATGCTGAGGAAGCCGAAGGAGACCAACACTGCGGGTGGAGTAGCTGTGATAAAATTTAAATTCTTCAAAATAGGCGGAGTATTTCCTGTGGAAAATCAGGCATTGCATCAAGAATGCTGATGGTATTGTTAGTAAACCAGCATTTCTGAATTGTCCTCTACAAGAAGAAAATGGTTTTAGACCTAGGACAATCCGAGTCGCCCTTTTTTGCACTCTGAACACAACATCAAGATTTTTTTCATTACCCCAATAAAGTATGCCAAAAAGAGCCTTACTCATAAAGAGTGCATGGTAAGCATTCAGTACGATACCCTTTGAAGCAATCGTTTTTAGTCTCCGCAAACAATAGCAGCAACTGCCAAGCTCCTTACAAACCGCTGATACAGTCATGATCATCAAATTTCATATTGCAGTCGATCTGCATACCAAGGAACCTCGTGACGGAAACGACCGCAATACTCATGTCATCCAGACAGTAATAATTCACTACGCCGTCCTTCCTTTCCAAACAATCTTTCACCCTTATAATTTTCAGATAGATTTTATTATTTCAATAGAGACACATAGATATGATGATAGTACAAAAGTAGAGCTAGGCTGCTCGTTTAGCTTACTTTCCCAACGGTAGGCTTGGTCCGTGCTGTTGGTTAAGGTCTAGGCGATGTGCTCATAATTTCAAACATAGCACGTTGACATAACATCGCATATGCGTCTACCTAATCTAAACATAGCTTAAATAATAGCTACTAAACCATTGCAATTTTTTCTACTAAATTCGATAAAAATAGCTTACCTAAATTCTAGAAAACATTTTGTCTTGCTGTACATTTTGTCTTTCTGTATATATCATATCAATGTTACATAATATAGTACTATCGTATATACTACGATACTATAGTACTATCATATGACTAGAACTTTTGGTTTCTTAAGTGATTAAGGCTGTATCGAATGTTTTGATTGATTCTAATGGGATCAATTTAGACATACAGGTAGAGGAAGTGAATTCTTTTACAATCATACTTATTATGTCATTGTTTCATTATTAATTCAATATTAATATTATTCCATCAAATTCTATATTATTAATAATAGTGAATGATGTGCAGCAACCAGGAGTTTGCTTCTTCGGTTGTTCGTGGCGCTGATATTCCCAAAAACCGAAAATCAAAGTATCGAGAAGAGCGCTCCGATCAGGCTCTATAGTTTGAGATGGGAACCGTCACATATACATAGCTACCCCACCAGCCCACCACCAATATAATTTGGCTGTGCCTGAGCTTTTATCATGCGAACAGCTCAACCGATACAGTTTATTCGTGCGTGAAGGGAAAACAGATGCTCGGACGAATTAGGGTATGGTTGAATCCTCTCGATCAACTTCTCCATTCGTAATAGCGATCGACCGAATACACTAAAGAGAACCAGAGTATGTTAGCTTCCAGCACGTATATGGAAAATAAGCTCCAATCCACAATTTTGTTAGGTAAGCAGTTTTATCGAGGTTGACTGATGAGTTGTGCCCAAATTTCTACGAGGTCCTCTTCATCACACTGATCACTCCTCAATCGAAACCACTTTTGACAAACTTATCATTAACACAACAAAATGAAATGCTATTGAAATCATAGAACTTAAAATACTATAAACTTAACAAATCGGAAGAAAACCAATAATCATAGCATACAAACACGAAAAATGTGTGTTTATTTATGATTAGTAAATCAGAATCACCAAATTATAACAGGATTTAAAATATATGTTTAATCTTATATGGTACATAGATACGAGGAATCGCCTAGCTTTGTAACATATTTCTCCATATTTGGAAGCCTTTTGATTATGTAATTGTAGGAGAGGAGCCGTGTATGAAGCAAATTGCGCACTAGTTTTTAGCATGAATATGCTTTAGCCGTGACCTAACTACCGAAAAATGTCCCACGAGAGTGCAACGAAAGTAGCGCCAATAATTGTGATGATTTCCGCTTACAACCTAGTCGTTGCTAGGGGTATGATACTTCGTCGTTTTTCATCCCACAAAATTCGTTGACCATTCGTTCGAAAGCTCTCGATTTATCCAACCATACTATATTAACTACTGCGAAGTGCGTGGCCAACAAGCTGAGTTATGAGCATGGTTATATGAATAATTGTTTACACACAGGTGATCATTCTCAATTATTGATATTGTGAACATGATTGCAACCGCTTGTTAATTTCTGATGATTTCATTGAGCTGGTGTTTCGATTATGTGATTCATAGCAGGTGATCCGAATATTGCAAGAACGGTTAGATTTGTGAAGCGGTGGTTAAATTATTTTAATAGGTAATTTCTATACTTTACACTATAGGAAGCTGTAATTTCGTATGTAGCCTCTTTAGCCTCTTTCTATAATAAAGTGAATGTTTACTCGCGAGTTTCTATTAGGAGAGCATCATCTCACAAGAGCTCAATCGTCGTGATCATTTCTATAATAAAGTGAATGTTTACTCGCGAGTTTCTATTAGGAGATCATCATCTCACAAGAGCTCAATGGTCGTGATCATTTCTATAATAAAGTGAGAGCGAGGAGCTAAAACATGATTCCATGTTTTAGGATTGATGGCAGAATGATAAACAGAGTTCAGAGGCCGATGGGGGGTCGGGTTCAGAGAATCGACGAGGAGTGAGTCGTGTACGGCTAAAGCATATTCATGTTTTTTAATTTTAGCCGTCAGGCTCAAAGGAACTGTGGCTTTTCCACTGCAGTATCACCATAAAAATGTTACCACCCAATGCTTCTGGCAACGTTTTGGCGACGGTTTTTGGAGGCTACCGGGGGGTGATTCTGCTTGATATTCTTCATGATCAGCGGACAATCGACGCCGATTAATATTACCAGATCTTTGTCCTACCGCTTATCGTTGAGGGGAAAAAACCATGCAGACATTTCGTACTTTTATTCTTAAGAGTAACAATATAGCAAAAAGGAGACTTTTATAAAATTCTTCGGTTGCTGACATAAAATTAACAATGGCTACAAGATAAAAACTATTTAAAGGTGAATAAGTGGAGTAAAACGTCCCACTAGTCAAAAAATAAATATATATTGCTTGATTTTTGTTTGCATGAAAAATTGACTATCTACTATTTAAAAATGGCACATTTCATCTTGAAAAAATCACTAGTGTTGTATAGTTCTTGCTTAATAAGTTCGTGTTGTATAGTGCGCTTGAAAAGTTTGAAAGAAAGCTCTTTAGTCTCCTCGTTAAGCAGATTGAACACACGGCACCCAATTTGGTAGGGGTTTGAAATCAGCTTATCGTTGAGGGTATCCAGCTGATCAGACTTCACTTCCACTCATTCACTCATTTCCAGTACTCCAAGAGGCTGTGTACCGAATTTCAGAACTCTGGTAGCATGTCAAACTTTCGTCTGAGGAGAAATAACAATTTGAGACGGATTTTCGTTGCGCTCAATTTTAACATGTATCATGTTTTAGCCCTGGGGTCCTAGCGAATTTTGCGAGTCAATTTTTTTCCGCGCACGAAATTAATTACAGTGATTTCCGCCTACAACCGAGTCGTTGCTAGGGAAATGGTACTTCGTCGTTTTTCATCCCACAAAATTCGTTGACCATTCGTTCGAAAGCTCTCGATTTATCCAACAATATTATGTTAACTACGGCGAAGTGCGTGTCCAACAAACTGAGTTATGAGCATGGTTATATAAATAATTGTTTACACACAGGTGATCATTCTCAATAATTGATATTGTGAACATGATTGCAACCGCTTGTTAATTTCTGATGTTTTCATAGAATTTCGAATCAATATCTAGGAGAAAACATTTTTTATGGATTTTCGTAACGCAGTTTTCCAGCCAATTTTCATACTTTAGACCTCAATTGTAGTCTGTAACCATGCGTGATGATAAATGATGAGTTTTTGATTAATTCGTCAAAGCTGTTCTACTGTTACCCCATTGGACACCTGGATATAAGATTAGAACAGAGACGGGAATTAAATTAAATATTAGAGCCCAAACTCTTGATCGCTGCTTAGGGTGGTCGTAGAAGATTCTGAGGATGAGAGACGGCAGAAATCCCCAAATTTGCTTTAAACAGTTGGTGAGAAAGATTGTAAATGGACACAGTATGGAAAAATACAACTGGGCCGAACAGCTTAGAAAAATACTCATCGAACTAGGTTGGCGAGAATTTTTGGAAAATCAAAACCGGAAAAAAATAAGAGAAAAACGTTCAGCTATTATTCAAACTTGTGTTACGAGGTCAAAGTACAACGATTAAGAATGTTCGCTGTATTCTTCTAATAGTGACTATCATGAACATTTGACTACGAATATATTCAAACTACTACATTACTTAGAACTTGATGTTTCTATTACACAAAAAAGAATGCTGACCCAATTAAGAATGAGTAATAAAACACGGTTATCTCTATATTTAAGCAGACAACTCTCTTAAAATTCGAACAAATTGTCCCCTGTATTGCATGCAACATGAAAGCGCAGGAGACTGAACGCCAACTGGTATGAGTGTCCTCAATTAGCGGTGTATAGAGTGAAATATCTAGGAAATACAAAGGTATCAAAAGAGCATTTGTTTAATGTAGATTTAAAAGGAAGAAGTAAAGAAGTAAACACACACAGAACAGCTGATCTACCTTCTCCAAACATCCACTAGAGTGTACTGGCTTCATTTCATCACTCATTCAGACTAATCATGCGCTGCTAGCGAATCTATTGATTAGCCAATCCATCTCTTAATTCCATCAATGACTGCTAGGTAATGGGACTGGAAGACAGAAATTGCCTTGTAAATATCAGCTGACTAATTCCAGTGAAATTATCAGTTGATTTAATTCCTATGGAATTTATTCTAATTTTGCAACATCGAATTAATTAACTATAGTCCGTGTGGATGTAATAGTGAAGCATTGGTAGATACTCGTACTTATTTCATCTCATAAATTGCTTCCGAGTCTACCTATAGGTAGCGATATGGTTTTTCATGGTTTTCCAGTATATTAGAACATATACTAGAATTGGAAAGTTCATTCAACAATTACTGACAGATGTTGATTTAGTGTAAATTAATGTTAATGTTGTAATAACTTGTAAATTTACATTGTATGTCAAAAGGACCTGAAACAATAAAGATTGAGATGATTTGATTTTAGCATGGAACATACTTCAGCCTTGGACTAAATGGCGAAAATTGTCACGTTTTTAGGGAGACGCGGTTGGGAGAAAGCGATGTTTCACGAAATTATAACATGTTTTTGGGCTGGGGGTCATTCTTAAATTTGCGACCGGAAAAAATGCAACGCTACAACCGATAAACACGAGACGTTCTCGAACGATCAAGCTTGTCCCCCACCCCGGCAACTACTTGGAACCGTTCCCTACAAGAAGAACTGTGAGTTCTTCAATTCCGTTCAACCTGTTTCGTTGAGAGCAGTAGTCAATCCCTTAGTAAAGAGTTGACCCACCTCCTTGGGGGAAAATGAGTTTCCTCGAGTAGAATTAAAAGAAAGTGAAACTCATACGGTGGATACAGCTTTCGTACAAGTACGCAACCACGAGAGACATTTTATGTCTTTGCGCCCCCTTTCCCCTTCCTATAAAACCCCGTATTGTATTTTAGAGCCACTCAGCTGATCTGGGATCGGTCAGTTGTGTTCAGAAGTCCCTCAAGGGCCCACATACCAAATCTCAGAATCGTGGGATCATTAAGGATAAAACTGGATTATAGAGCCACTCAGCTGATCTGGGATCGGTCAGTTGTGTTCAGAAGTCCCTCAAGGGCCCACATACCAAATCTCAGAATCGTGGGATCATTAGGGAAAAAACTGGATTCTAGAGCCACTCAGCTGATCTGGGATCGGTCAGATGTGTTCAGAAGTCCCTCAAGGGCCCACATACCAAATCTCAGAATCGTGGGATCATTAGGGAAAAAACTGGATTCTAGAGCCACTCAGCTGATCTGGGATCGGTCAGTTGTGTTCAGAAGTCCCTCAAGGGCCCACATACCAAATCTCAGAATCGTGGGATCATTAGGGAAAAAACTGGATTCTAGAGCCACTCAGCTGATCTGGGATCGGTCAGTTGTGTTCAGAAGTCCCTCAAGGGCCCACATACCAAATCTCAGAATCGTGGGATCATTAGGGAAAAAACTGGATTCTAGAGCCACTCAGCTGATCTGGGATCGGTCAGTTGTGTTCAGAAGTCGCTCAAGGGGCTACATACCAAATCTCAGAATCGTGGGATCATTAGGGAATCTCCGCGTAACGCTCTCCGCGTGACGCTCCCCCGCGTGACGCTCCCCCGCGTGACGCTTTTTCATTTATGTGCCATAGTAAAGACATAATCCTACATTTTTAGCAAACATGTTTTATAGCAGGATATTGCTAAAAGATAATCATCAGTAACGCTTGCATACTAGTCTGCAACACATTTGTCTTTAGTTGCAGACTCGTCTATTAAAATGATTACCTATTAAATGATTTAACCACCTCTTCACAAATCAAACCGTTCTCGCAATATTCGGATCACCTGCTATGAATCAAATCATCGAAACACCAGCTCAATGAAATCATCAGAAATTAACAAGCGGTTGCAATCATGTTCACAATATCAATAATTGAGAATGATCACCTGTGTGTAAACAATTATTCATATATAACCATGCTCATAACTCAGCTTGTTGGCCACGCACTTCGCAGTAGTTAACATAATATGGTTGGATAAATCGAGAGCTTTCGAACGAATGGTCAACGAATTTTGTGGGATGAAAAACGACGATGTACCATTTCCCTAGCAACGACTTGGTTGTAAGCAGAATTCATCAGAAAATCATTGAGCATATTTCGTTACGTAACGTAACATAACGAAAATTTGGTTGTGTGCCATAGCAAAGACATGAAATGTCAAAATGTCAAAATGCAGATTAGTTGGATATGTAGATCAGAATGAAGTGTATAGTTTGGTGGTCTGGATGCTCGCAAGCTCGCATCTCATAACACGATCACAACATAACAGTTTAGAAACGTAAATGTGACTTTTCATTTGTGACTCATGAGCTGCTCCGCGTTGAACGGAATTGAGGAACTCACAGTTCTTCTTGTAGAGTAAGGTTCCAAGTAGTTGCCGGGGTGGGGGAAAAACTTGATCGTTCGAAAAGGTCTCGTCCGATAAACGAATTCGGGAGGTAACAATGCAGCAACAATAATGAAGCAGCACTTTTTTCGTTTTCTATTGATTTTCACGTAAAACCAATGCGTTACTAGCGAAGTTAACCCTCAGTTTTCATAACAGGAAAATCGTTTGCTTTTGAATTGCTCGCATTTTATTACATCTCATGATCCTTATGCCCTTTTAGTATCAAGGAAAGCTGATTTATTACGCAAAGTTATAAAATGTTATTGCTAAGTAACCATAATGAACTGATAATGTAAAAAGAAGGCACTAGGTAGGTACATGGTAGGCACGTAACCAGAGGGGGGGTCCATGGGGTCCGGACCCCCCCCCCCCCCCCGAAATTTTTTGATGAATTAAAAAATTATGGTTAGGGTAGTATCTATTATTTCAATAGCACGAACTACCAACAGAGGGTATTCGTCTGATGTTAAATTCTTCAGAAATTATTTTTATAATACTCATAGGTTCTGCTAATAGCTCCAATACGTAGAGGTAAGATTCCTGAGATAAGAAGTTAGATATTTCGGTACACGGACATGGGTCATGTATACGACCTTAAAGACAGATCAACGCCTCTAGCACTATACCTGAACGAACCTTGTAAGCCTTGCCGTGTAGCAACTCTTCATACCTTTCAGCACTCCACATTTTTATTATGGTGTTCAGAAGCCTTCTGACATCTTCCCCTGAAGAGATTCCTTTCTCTCTCTCTGGAGGACAGTACTACAGAGGAAGAAAATTCTCTCCGAATCTCCTATTCCCTCGGCTAGCCCTTTCACTTCATCAGCAAGGAGTGACACGCAGACCGCTCCCTGAGGTAACTCGTACTGCTTTCCTTGCAGACGCATGGCTCTCTGCTACAGCATGTCCCATCTTAATGTGGTCCAGCCTCCTGGAGAATTTAACATCCCGTCCCCGAAGCCTCTTATGAAATAGTTCTGAATAGGATCAGCATTTGGTATTGATATTACACGGTTGGTATTCAGGTTCGCAATATTTGGATGTCTGGAGCGTATATGTAGAGTGAGTTCTCTTCTTGTAAAGCCTCTAGATTTAGAACAATGGGGACATTGGGTTGCATTGTCTCTTTGACTATTCACCAAGGTATCATCCATGTTACTGAGCTACATAATTACGTTGATCCAACGATATCACAACAATAACAATAATTAAGTTAACATTTTTAGAATGAGTGAATGAGACAGAATTTGGCATTCAACTTCAAAGTAGGAATTTGAAGAAGTATGACTGGTAGTGTGAACCTGTCTGGTACGTTTTCCATCGGTTTTTGGTTAAAAAAAAAAAAAAAAAAACCGCGATCTAACGCTTCAAAAATCGATTTTCTTGCGGAGCAGAAATTCACACAACACATCACCATCCGATCCGGGATTAGAAAATTCATATATTTACTTCATGGGATCTTGCAGTCTAGGGGAAATTTATCTATCCTATGTGCGTCACGGGGTTCCGTATTCCGCCCCAAACTCCTTACAATATCCTACGGGGAGAATGTTCTTAGATGTCTTCCTAACTTTTACGTTACGGGATCCTGCAGTACCTTAGAAATTAGGATTAGAAAAATACCTTAGAAATACGAACGCCTTTCTCATTTGACCATGATGTCAATTCATTATCCACTGTCGTTCGCGGCTGATAACGTGCTGGATTTGATGTCTTTAAAAGCAAACAGAAAAATCTTACTATAAACATTTTATGATCAACTAAATACCTAAAAATTGAACTTTTATTGTTGTATAAAGATCAAGATTTATCATGATTGTAAAAAATTGTTTTAACTGTCACCTAAAATCCTTATTATGTACCTACCTATTAAATATTTTTGCCTTATTAAAGATAGTAGTTCATCATGTTTGTAAAACATTTCTTCTCCTGTATTCGTATTTTAAAATTTATTGAAATGGGAAGAGAGCCGGTGGGCGAAGGGGGGGGGGGGGGGATCTGGAACCTCCCCAAGGCAAAATCCTGGCTACGTGCCTGGTACATGGTAGGTTTGATTCTTTATTGGCATAGTTTTTTAACATACAGCCATAAATGAAAATACAAGCATAAATCGTCTGGTATTAATTTTAAAAAAAATATTTACAAAAACATTTTATTATCTAGACTTATATTCTAATATCATTCTCTTCTAAAAATTCCCATAATAATTGAAAAATAATAACATTTCCCTCTCGTAAAATACATTTATAAGTAAAAGGTATTTCCAACATCCTATATAGCTTCTGGAATAACCTGTCCCTAGAGACAGTATAATGCTCACACTGCATTACAATATGCTCCACACTTCCTTCTTCGCCACAATGAGGACATGAATCGTCCATTATTTCGTGATCGTTGCTCCTAGTCACCCTAGCCAAATACGACGGACACAGCGAATGATTACTCCTCAATCCACATAGTACTCGAACAAATTTCTTGTTTGATATATGTTTGTGCCATGGATCGCTTTTTATCTGTGGGTGAATATCTTTGAAAAATTGGCCTTTGTCACACTCAACATATCTATTTTGCCATTCCACTCTTACGTTTTTCTTGAATGCACTGTAGAAATCTTCCTTAGGCAAAAGGCATTCCAAAACTTCACCTGTCATAGCAGCAGTTTTTGCAGCCCTATCCGCTCTCTCGTTATATGCCAAACCACTATGTGCCCGAACCCATACAAAATGAACGTCAATATTCGTATTTCCACAAAACTACACCAATTCAACAATCTTGGCTATAATATGATTGCTGAATTTAGTCAGCCTATCACTGGAAATCGCTCTTATCAGAGCGAGAGCTCAGAATCAGTACAAATTATTGCATGGGTATCATTCGAATTGGCATTGCTGACTATAATATATTCAAGAGCTAACTTTATAGCTGTGGCTTCCGCAGTGTATATATTAGCTTCGTCGGGAAGTTGGAATTGTTTTTCTATGTCGTTCGAAATGTCAACAAACTTCTATTTTATCTTACAATAAACAACTCAACAATAAACAACTCAAAAAACAATAAACTTCTATTTTATCTTTCCCGATCTGCTGAGTGAGCTGAATTCTCTACTGTTACCCCTAGGAAGTTGAAATTTGATAGGGATACTCTCTGAGACACTCGACACCCGAAGGGCCGAGTTTTGATTGATAGATGATGAAAAGTCTGGATGAAGAAAAACGATTTATTAGCGAGAAATGAAATACCTCGAATGTCGGAGTCGTCAAGTTAGGTACAAATAGTTGATGCGTTCACCGTGGGGGGACCATCGTGGAAACCAGAAACTCCCTATTCTCGCTGTCCCATCAAACTTTGTATCCACATTTCAAACGGGTTATTTTTTTCTCCGGAATATCAAAACGCCCCGGGGAGTTTCTCCAAGACGAGCGCAAATTGAGGTATTTTTCTAAAAAGTAAAAATGATGCAGGACTTGCCGTCTCCCGCTCGAACACAGCGATAAAGCGAGAGAAGATTGAATACATTCCTGATTACATGAAATGAGGAATTTTTTTTCTCCTCGTCTTCTTCCGAATTTCATTCCGTAGATAAACTGAAATATTCACCCGCCGTTCCTCCTGCTTTCATTATGAAGTAACTTGACCGAAATTGAGCTGGCGAACTGCTCCCCAAACTCGTTACGCCGGTTTGGTGTAGTAGTTGGCATCGTAACCTCGCCATATTTTCACGATTTTAGACGGTTAGAAGTAAAACGCGGAGCTAGGATATTCAAAATTAGTTTGCTAAAATGTATCAACCTCAGTAGTGCCTGCGGTCCTGTACCAGCGGTGGACCATCTAACTAGCTGCCCTTTTTCTTCTTTTTAGGTCGTCCCTCTGAACCTAGGTCATATTGGCAAGGATCTGAGTGTAAGAGGGACGACCTATTTGAATTGAATTAGAGGGGCGTGGGCCAACCCAAGCATGAAAACAATGTAACCGGCTCATTGGAGACCGAATCATTGGAGAGAAAAAAACCCTCCATAGCTAGGTGTATGTGTTTGCGCGTGTGTGTCTAGGTTCCAGGATGTCCAGGTTGTCGTTGTCAGTGGCAGCGTGGACATGGAGTAGACCTGGTGGGCTGAGATTAGCAAATATGATACGAATGATCTGCGGCAAGCGATATCTGAGCTAAAAGGAGTGGCAACCAAAATCATTGCCGCGACCGTGTCATGGCGCGGGGTGTGGTGCGGGAAAAGCGCGCGGCGCGGGGTTACTGGAGTTGGGCATCTCGGCGGGAGTGCTCCATTGTATCACCACTCGCGTCCTAGGGGGCTTTTCCTCAACTGGTAGTCATTTTATAGGGGCACTGCCTTTCATCCTCCTCCTCCTGCGATTTCCTCTATCCATAGAGCCGGCATCGGGTAGATATAGGCGTCCTCCCCACATTATTTTATTTATTTATTTATGTTTTTAATTAATTATAGCTAATTTTTGTAGGAAATGAAGCTAT
The DNA here is from genome assembly GCA_030762985.1 of Adelphocoris suturalis. Classification (NCBI taxonomy): domain Eukaryota; kingdom Metazoa; phylum Arthropoda; class Insecta; order Hemiptera; family Miridae; genus Adelphocoris; species Adelphocoris suturalis. The sequence goes on along the minus strand of CM061048.1, from coordinate 13,676,513 downwards.
TTCAATGGCTCGGAAATTTTTAAAATCAAAATTTTTGAAAAATTTCTTCATTGAAATCTGTTTTGAGGTTTTCTAAAACGATTCCTGAAGTTTGCGCTTTTTCATATATACATGTGTTGTGTGTGTGTCATTCCAGACGATTACACTCCGTAGGATTGAGATTAAAATCCCGTTCTCGGGCCTACAAATCAAGCTTTCCAAACGAATGAATGATTTCATTGGCCAGCATTTTTTGAGATATTAAATTGGTCAAATTTCAAAAAATGTGCAGATAAAATCACTTAAAATGGCTAAAAACGGCTAAAAATTGTTAAATTTATGATTTTTAGAAGAATATTGCTCAAATAAAGTTTATAAAATATAGAATAGAACATTAAAACATTTATTTACCAAATTATGCTGAAAACCTTACTTGAATATCATTACAATTTGCTATACAATCGATTAAAACTACAAAAAAAGGTGAAAATCCAAAATCTTTTTGTGAATAGCAGATTACTATTTAGAATAGGGGAGAGTAGGGTAAGAGTGCGCACTTAAGTTTAGATTTTTTTTTATAAGTCAGTGTATTTTGGTAGTAGAAAAACTAGAAATACATCATAATATGACTCCTTAACTAATTGTTGACCACTAGAAAATATTTAAAACTCAAAAGTTGACTTAAGGTTACATATATATTTTAATTTAAAAAAAAAGTTACACATGAGCAGTCTTAGCCGCCCTGGAGGGTAAGAGTGCGCATTAGGTCGGCCAAGAGTTCGCATTTAGTAGAACAGAGAGATCAGTACATTGATACTCAACAATGGTCAAAAATATAAGCTCCAGTTCCTACGTAATCTGAGCAAGCTTCTTGCCACCATTGAGCACGCTGATTGCACTGAACCCAGGCATCCTCAAAAGATTCCCCGCACCCTGCACAACATGTTTCTTTGTCATCATTGTCCAACTGCATTTTCGGTAACTTGCTTTTAGTCGTCTGTGGGATGGCATTTCCTGGTCGTTTCTTTCCTGGCAAATCTTTTACTTTCTTCTTCTTATCTAGTCTTGCTTTCCGCCTAGCTTCTTTTTCCTTCTCCTCTTGCTCTTTTTTTTGCTATTTTGTCTTCAAGCATCTTTTTAAATGGGGAACCAGATACAATTTCTGACTTTTGTGATTTAATCTGTTTTTTCTCAACTTTACATTTGGGCAGCGGCAAAATAGCTTTTAACTGATTAGCGTATTGTGGTGTTGTTATTTTGTCCTCCAATAAAACCTGGTCAATTTCCTGCTGGTTAAGGGCAGTAGGCCCAGGTAGTTGACTCTGTTGTACAGCAGGAGCTTCAATATGAAATATAGACAGATAGACCTTAGATCAAATGTAAAAGATAGGCAGATGAAACCCTAATACAATAATTCAATGGTGCAAAAAAAAAACCAAGAGATCCTGATAAAGGTGGGTAAGACTGCGGACGAAAAATGTTGCGCATTCTTGGTCTCCCTCACTATGCGCAATCTTACCCTCCATAACTTACAAAAACATAACTTCAAAATATTTTGACCCTACATTGTCCATTCACAGCCTACGCCATGTCGGCGTGTTTGTAATAAAATACTCTTTTCAGTGATATAAAGTTCTTTTCATGGGAAAATCAACATTCCAAAATTATTAGTCGGATATACTAATATACCTATACCAGATACTGATATATGATATCATATAGTACAGCATATATATAGTATAGCTGATATAGGTACCTACTATAGCAATAGCATCAAACTAAAAGCCTTGGGTTCACATTAGACTTTAGGTACTAGTCATCACATCACGACTGGAAGTTCGTCATGTAGACTTAGGAAGGAAGCGTGGAGCATCTTTGACACGAGCCAATAAAGAGAAAGTACCTGGAAGAAAAACTCCACTTAGAGAAAAGTCGTAACGAGAAAGTCCCGGCTATTGAGCTTGAGATGAAATTGAGCCAACTTGTTGAGCGCCGCCAGAAGTCTGAACCAACTCCCAACTGATATCAGTTATCTCTGTCGTGACCATTCAAACTGAACAAACACCTGCCTTGTTTGCAAAGTGACTTTTCCTCCCGTAGAAATATCAACAGCATCTCTCGCTGGAATTAAATTAGTTCCATCAGTTAGATCGTGCGTTGGTTAATATTTGTCTAGCGAAAAATGTTCTGTCGAGTTCAAAACATACTCGTTGTGTCATCATAACTAAAATCCGAAATGTTGTGAACGCCTCAGAGAATCAAGAAAAATTATTGAGTGAATACGACATGAATACGAATTAGAATAACAAAACGAAAATATTCTGGACTTATTTACATAACCTATGAGATAACAGTAATAACTTCGATAAAAAATAAAAATGAAAATGTCTGCCAAGTTGGTTGTGGCACATAGCTTCCTCGTTTACCTATCGTCTTCTTTCAACTATCATCCGAATTTAGGCGAACTCGATCGACTAAAGGGTGAAAGGATGGAACATATTGGAATTTAGGTTTGCTCATGCCCAGAATGATGAATTGATTTGGTAACAATGAAACTGATAGGGGACTCTGGCAATTCTCTGACAATTTCATTAAAATCGGATGGAAACTGTGGAAATATTAAGGTCGCTACAAGGATTTTACATAGGCGCATGCGCAGTAGCTATCAATGATTCAATCATGTTGAAATTGATATAGGATGACCAAATCGTTATCTCCCAACTATCATCCGAATTTGAGCGAGATCGAATGACAAGGGCGTGAGAAAATTTATGCTTGGTAGAGTTTCCGTGCATATTACTTCATTAGCCAAAAAGCTGCGAAAACTTTTTTATGTTTTTAAATCTTTGGGTGGTTTCCTGAACACTTATTATTTAAAAATAGTATATTATGGCCTAGTTTCTTCCTTACTGAAGTATGGTATTATTGTATGGGGGGGGGGGGGGGGGGGGGCCCTGTACAGGCTCATACGTCACAAGAACTACAGAAAGGTCTAATTTAAGACTACCTAAGGTAAATATTGAACTGTATAGGAGAAGCGCTTATGTTGTTGCCCTGAATTTTTTTTTATGAAAATAATATTAGTTTTAGTGAATTTAAAAACATATTGGCCTTAAAAAGGCATGTTACGGACTTATTGATGAACTCACACCATTAGGACTCCTGTTTATATCTTTCATAGTGCCATTGACAGCAGAAATAGTTTATTAGTTTAGAATTAATGAGACTCCACGGAAAAACACAAGTTCATTAAGAACTTAACTTTCCGTGGGCACATTATAAATTCATTGAGGATGTTAACATTAATTTTCGCAGATGTTTTGTAATTTCGTTTTTTTTTTTTTTTCTTTTCTTCTAATGAGTCTTATGTGAAATTTTATATTGTGCCAATAAATAAAAAAAAAAAAAAATAATAAAAATAAAAAAATAATGTATTGAGTCAAGAACGATGCAACTCATAGGGAAACGTCTTCCCCCTAGTGCGCATATTCTCTGAAAATTTCATCCAAATCTGATAAAAACTGTGGAAAATAAGCTTGTTACAAGGATTTGCGGACACGCGATAAACACACACACAGACGGACAGCCACGGAACCAAAGTGGTTCAGAATGGTCTAAACCGTAAAATCCGAGTGGAAATTTTGATTTTGGAGACCGTTGGAGATTCGTGAAAAATGAAGAAGCCTTGACAGGTTGCAACGGGTGTTCAGAGTGAAGCATGGGTTGCATTATTGACTGTGACGGACGGGAATGGGATATTTCGTGCGAAACACGGAACGGAAAACCGATTTGGCTCCAGAAATTTTATTACGGTTGCCAACACGAAATTCGGAGCCTTTTTTCGCACGTGGTTGGTGTGGTGAACTCACCACGTATCATCTGCCCACCTATCTACTACTGCTATGTATCAAATTTTGAAAAGTAAGATTACAACTTCTCTATAATAAATTACATGCTCACTTTCAAATATGGAAATACTGTAACAGATTTCTTTTTTTACCTTGAAATTTGATAATGATGGTCTTATTTGGTCCTTAGAAGCTATCTTAAATGAGCTGTGAAAGAATTCTGTCTCGGAGTTCATTATTTGGAAATGGCATTGATCGATGCCACCCGTGGTGAGGATACAATGCTTGGCAACCCGCACTACGGAAAAAACTTCACCATTACAGTGGTTCACAGTTTTTTTTATCTCTTGCATCCTCTCTTCTTAAATTTTTGTATCCATTTGTATTCTGCCCCAAATTTGTTCTTTTGAAGTCGGAACAAATATTATCTTCATTACAAGTCAAATAAATTGGAATTTTAAAATTTACATACTCAATGAGTGTTGAGAAGACCATTATTGAGTATATGCATGAAAAACAAAATTCCAGCTTCATAGGTTGAATAGCAAAGAAATTCGCTCCAGACTCAATCATATGATTATAGAAACTTCAATCATTTGAAATTCGGTAATTATCATATTTTATCTCTTCCACGCAACACTCAGGGAAGTACAACAAGCCTACAGGATTCCGTGCTTGGGACCCAAATTCCCCTCCCTGTGTGGTTTCATATACAACCCGATACTTGATAAAATTGTAGAGTAAGGCCCAGCGCACACGGTGTGACTGTTTTGAAACTGCCGTTGCAAACTAGTTGCGTCTGAAACCAGTTTGCAACGGAAACAAAACTTCTGTCCGCACACGGGTGTACTGGCAAAGGGCTTGTTGTAAATCAGTTGCGTCTATTGCAATCAGTGGTTATAATTTAGTGCAGTAGGCCTACGTGTTGTTTTTAAGGCCTTGGATTAGCTGTATTGCGCTTACTATGTCAGACTCAGACGAAGAAGACGTTGTTAACCATTATCAATACCCCACTTCAACCTACTTCGACAGACACCTCTTTCCATGCTTTCTCCGTCACATCTTTCCTTGAATATCCTGGAAGTTTGTAGTTGTACAGAACTTCATGCTTCTCCACTTCTCCAACAAGCTTCATGTTGAGTTCCTGATCATTCATTTTGAGATCCACACTATTATGGCTGTCAAAATACCACCAAAACACCACGAGGTCTCGTGCAACTGAAGTCTGCAACGCAACTGCAACCGCGGGTCCACGGTTGTATGCGATAGGTTTCAGACTGATTCGAGATCGTCAAGAACCAGTCGCGTCGTGTGCGCCTCCCCACTCCAATACATTGTCAAGGTCACAAAACAGTTGCGCGCGCAACTGGTTTGCAACGGCAGTTTCAAAACAGTCACACCGTGTGCGCAGGGCCTAAAGGTAACTAAGATTTGGTTTGTTCAGCATTGGCAACGAAATTTCTACTAGAACTTCAGTTCTAATATCTACTAGGACAGTGATGTGCCTCGAAATCTCAGTAAGACAGAGACTCCGTAGGGAACGTCTACTTTCTGGTCTTAAATGTACTTTCTTCGAATAGATGGTGTAATGAAAGTAAATGGATTAGTGTAGGCTTAGTGGAAACCATCGTGGTCCAGGAGTCGGTATATATATGTATGTACCTACCACAATAGGCCACTGTACGGAAGAAAAGAACCTGTCGGAAGGAAACCTTCCCTACTGTTCTCAACTCCCGTTATCGCCCACAGTTAAGATTTTCTTTTTCTTTTCAACCATCCCCTTTTCTTTCCCACACTGCCACTATCAACATTATCGCTCCTCGCCTCTCCCCACTTTCTTTTTCTCTTTCTCTTTGAAGGGAACTCGGATGCTCATTTTCTCCCCCAATCTCTCAGTCGTTTCTTCCTCTTTCTCTCAGCCCTCCGACCTCGTTACCAGCCAGGTACATTATTATGTTTCCAGGCGTATCCCCCCCCCCCACCTACCCCTTGATTAACAAAGTCATGGAAATTGATAATGCAAATCTACTTCTCTTGTTTTCAAAGACGTGAAATTCATAAAGCGTCGTCTTCTCTGCTGATTTATTATTGAGAGACTCAAACAAATAACAAAAAGCTCAAAACTCATCACCGAAAATTCTAGTTTGTTGGTATAAAAGAGGCAAGTAGTTTCAAAACTGGCTCAATCCACATTTTTTCGAAATACACTTTTAGCATGAATATGCTTTAGCCGTGACCTAACTACCGAAAAATGTCCCACGAGAGTGCAACGAAAGTAGCGCCAATAATTGTGATGATATCCGCTTACAACCGAGTCGTTGCTAGGGATATGATACTTCGTCGTTTTTCATCCCACAAAATTCGTTGACCATTCGTTCGAAAGCTCTCGATTTATCCAACCATACTATATTAACTACTGCGAAGTGCGTGGCCAACAAGCTGAGTTATGAGCATGGTTATATGAATAATTGTTTACACACAGGTGATCATTCTCAATTATTGATATTGTGAACATGATTGCAACCGCTTGTTAATTTCTGATGATTTCATTGAGCTGGTGTTTCGATTATGTGATTCATAGCAGGTGATCCGAATATTGCGAGAACGGTTAGATTTGTGAAGCGGTGGTTAAATTATTTTAATAGGTAATTTCTATACTTTACACTATAGGAAGCTGTAATTTCGTATGTAGCCTCTTTAGCCTCTTTCTATAATAAAGTGAATGTTTACTCGCGAGTTTCTATTAGGAGATCATCATCTCACAAGAGCTCAATGGTCGTGATCATTTCTATAATAAAGTGAGAGCGAGGAGCTAAAACATGATTCCATGTTTTAGGATTGATGGCAGAATGATAAACAGAGTTCAGAGGCCGATGGGGGGTCGGGTTCAGAGAATCGACGAGGAGTGAGTCGTGTACGGCTAAAGCATATTCATGTTTTTTAATTTTAGCCGTCAGGCTCAAAGGAACTGTGGCTTTTTCTCAAGCCATGGATCATTCAATTTCCAAAATAAAACTCTACAAGTAGATCAGTGCTCACGAAGTGAGTCACACAACAGCACATTTTCTTGTTAGGAGATCCGTGTGAAATAGACGCTTCCTGAGTTGAATAGGAGACTAAATGGCTTTGAAGCTTAATCACCTGATTAATGACCTCTCAGTCGTCTTCAGCATTCTCCATTCAGCCTCCCTCTCAAATTTCAGCTTCCTGCGTCGAATAGGAGACAAAATGGCTTTGGAGTTCACTCCGCTGATCAATGACGTCTCATGCGTCAGCGGCCCCTGATACATCTTTATCCTCACCATGTTACAGATTACATCCATATCAAGTTTCATCAAAATCGGACGTCGGGAAGTGGCATTTAAAACGATTTCAAGAGGACATACATACATACATCAACGGACAAAGTGAACACAATAGCTCATTTTCCTTTTTTATAATAAAATGCGCTTAAAATGAAGCTTTAAATAAATCGGTACTTCAGTTGTAGTTTGAGTTTATGTAATGGTGAATATTTGTTCATGAGATAGAGTTTCCCGCTCATATAGTTGAATATTGGGTTGCACAACCTATCAGTACACGACCTAGAGCGAATCTCAGTGAAACCGTACGAGAACATGCAAGTACTGCATTACCATAGGTAGGTACACGTGCTACTTTACCATTAGCACGTGGTTCTTCTCTCCGAAACACAGCAAAAGTCGAGTTAAATGGAAATGTATGGCGAAGGGCAACTTTGGCGGAGAACTTGGTAATTGGAGTAGGCGAACTTTGTTCGTTCCAGAACTGCTGATTATAGTTAGAGAAAGTTTGTAAATTTCGCGAAGAGTGTTGTGTTCGCCTTGCTAAGTAGTTCCCTCGTTCAGGCCGGCGACGTAATTATTATGTTTGCCTGGCGGTAAAACATAACTAGACAAGTTGACACGGCTAGCTCCCATAAGGCGACAGATTGAAAACGTTTCATTATATTACTTGAATGCTTAATAGTTTCCCAACGGGTTGAAGAGAAGTTAATTAACTTGCTTGAACCCTCTTCCTTCTAGAACTCACCCAATACTTGGGTCTGTATTTGCACCCATTCCGTGAAATCTTAGCGTAGCATTCAATCAAGCACACGGGATGAAATTAAGATTCTGCGTGGAAAAATACACCAGAATAACCTTTTGGTTTATTATTTACAATCATACACCATTTTAATTGACCAAGAACCCTCCCGTAATCCCTCAAAATAGTTGGCTTACGTTTCAAGATGCGTGGAATCCTAAAATCGGTTTACGAAATTACATACGTTTCATACCTACAATAAATTCCCACATGCCTTGAGTGTACATTAACTCTTCTCACGGCCCTGCGAATCCGGATAAGTGGTTCAACCAGAGCAAGTGATATATATTTTCTTCTTAAAGGTCTAAACGAGGCAATACAAACGTCAGGTATACAAAATACATAAATACAAAATAAATATAACAATACAAATACTGATAATTAAGTCATGACACGAATAAAAATAGTTAGAGAATCTTAAGGTAACACTTATATAGTAATTCAGTCAGGTACATATTTCCTCCAATTCACGTTAAAAAAAACTTGAGAATTCATAAAGTTCAATCTCAATCAGGGCTCGCTTCAAAGTACTTCTGAACTTTTTAACTGGAAGTGTTTGAATTTGTACCGGTAGGCAATTGAAAAGACGAGTCCCCATCTGTACCGGATCACTTGTCAACGTTGTCGTAAGGCGAGGAGCAGGTGGGCGTAAATTATTATTGCCTCTGGTGGGATATTGATGAACATCGTTGCCTCTTATTATTGAGTCAGTACGCTCCCGAACAAACAGATGGGAATTCAGAACAACGTAGCTTGGAATTGTCAGAATCCCGAGGTCTCTAAAGTGACCATGGCAGCTCTGAGTCCAATTCAGCCCCCTCAAAATTCGAACTGCTCTTTTTTGAAGCTTAAAAACCTCGGCAGCATGACAGCAGTTTCCCCAGAGCAAAATACAATACGTAGATCTACTGACGAAACAGGCAAAATAAACGGAAAGGAAAGTGGTTGACCTGGATAAGGTGTTCTACCTGAATATGTGGTTCGACCTGGATAAGTGGTTCGGCCTGGATGCAAGTGGTCCGACCTGGATAAAAGTGATTCGACATGGATAAAAGTAGTCTGACCTCTATAAATGGTTCTACCTGGATAAGTTGTTCAACCTGGGCAAGTGGTTCAACCTGGATAAAATTGATTTGCTTCGGATAAGTGGATTGACCTGGATAAAATTTATTTGACTTGGGTAAGGTGTTCTACCTGGATAAGTGGTTTGACCTGGATTGGTGGTTCTACCTGGATAAGTGGATTGAACTAGATAAGTGGTTCTACATTGATAAGTGGCTCAACCAGGATAAGTGGTTCGACCTAGATAACAAAATATCCATACTTCTTCAGGATCGATTCTGCAACAAAGAACGGTTGGTGGTTTAAATGTAAATAACAGAAAACCACTGAATTTTATTGAGAACATATTGAAATGAACAAATTTTCGTGTAGTTGCCACTTTCGGAAATCGATTAGGGTTCCATATTCTTTAAAATTAATTCTCTTTGAAACAGGACTATGAAATTTCTCATTATCTATTTGCATTCAAGTGACGATGGATTAAAAAAAAATTGTGACCTTCAAAAAAAGCCACAGTTCCTTTGAGCCTGACGGCTAAAATTAAAAAACATGAATATGCTTTAGCCGTACACGACTCACTCCTCGTCGATTCTCTGAACCCGACCCCCCATCGGCCTCTGAACTCTGTTTATCATTCTGCCATCAATCCTAAAACATGGAATCATGTTTTAGCTCCTCGCTCTCACTTTATTATAGAAATGATCACGACCATTGAGCTCTTGTGAGATGATGATCTCCTAATAGAAACTCGCGAGTAAACATTCACTTTATTATAGAAAGAGGCTAAAGAGGCTACATACGAAATTACAGCTTCCTATAGTGTAAAGTATAGAAATTACCTATTAAAATAATTTAACCACCGCTTCACAAATCTAACCGTTCTCGCAATATTCGGATCACCTGCTATGAATCACATAATCGAAACACCAGCTCAATGAAATCATCAGAAATTAACAAGCGGTTGCAATCATGTTCACAATATCAATAATTGAGAATGATCACCTGTGTGTAAACAATTATTCATATAACCATGCTCATAACTCAGCTTGTTGGCCACGCACTTCGCAGTAGTTAATATAGTATGGTTGGATAAATCGAGAGCTTTCGAACGAATGGTCAACGAATTTTGTGGGATGAAAAACGACGAAGTATCATATCCCTAGCAACGACTCGGTTGTAAGCGGAAATCATCACAATTATTGGCGCTACTTTCGTTGCACTCTCGTGGGACATTTTTTGGTAGTTAGGTCACGGCTAAAGCATATTCATGCTAAAACTTGAGAATTCATAAAGTTCAATCTCAATCAGGGCTCGCTTCAAAGTACTTCTGAACTTTTTAACTGGAAGTGTTTGAATTTGTACCGGTAGGCAATTGAAAAGACGAGTCCCCATCTGTACCGGATCACTTGTCAACGTTGTCGTAAGGCGAGGAGCAGGTGGGCGTAAATTATTATTGCCTCTGGTGGGATATTGATGAACATCGTTGCCTCTTATTATTGAGTCAGTACGCTCCCGAACAAACAGATGGGAATTCAGAACAACGTAGCTTGGAATTGTCAGAATCCCGAGGTCTCTAAAGTGACCATGGCAGCTCTGAGTCCAATTCAGCCCCCTCAAAATTCGAACTGCTCTTTTTTGAAGCTTAAAAACCTCGGCAGCATGACAGCAGTTTCCCCAGAGCAAAATACAATACGTAGATCTACTGACGAAACAGGCAAAATAAACGGAAAGGAAAGTGGTTGACCTGGATAAGGTGTTCTACCTGAATATGTGGTTCGACCTGGATAAGTGGTTCGGCCTGGATGCAAGTGGTCCGACCTGGATAAAAGTGATTCGACATGGATAAAAGTAGTCTGACCTCTATAAATGGTTCTACCTGGATAAGTTGTTCAACCTGGGCAAGTGGTTCAACCTGGATAAAATTGATTTGCTTCGGATAAGTGGATTGACCTGGATAAAATTTATTTGACTTGGGTAAGGTGTTCTACCTGGATAAGTGGTTTGACCTGGATTGGTGGTTCTACCTGGATAAGTGGATTGAACTAGATAAGTGGTTCTACATTGATAAGTGGCTCAACCAGGATAAGTGGTTCGACCTAGATAACAAAATATCCATACTTCTTCAGGATCGATTCTGCAACAAAGAACGGTTGGTGGTTTAAATGTAAATAACAGAAAACCACTGAATTTTATTGAGAACATATTGAAATGAACAAATTTTCGTGTAGTTGCCACTTTCGGAAATCGATTAGGGTTCCATATTCTTTAAAATTAATTCTCTTTGAAACAGGACTATGAAATTTCTCATTATCTATTTGCATTCAAGTGACGATGGATTAAAAAAAAATTGTGACCTTCAAAAAAAATTTAGAAGTTAAAGTATTCTGAATTGAAGGGGTTTTCTAAAAGGTTACTCAGGAAACTCTATAAAGGATCATAAAATTATGAACATTCCTTACATTAACCTGGATGAAAAAAGTGTAAAGCTTCGCACTTGATGATATTTAATGCCATGTTAAATTAGTTTAATAAATCATACAAGATTATCTTCCTTTCAAGTTTCAAATGAATTTCCAACTCTTTCTTCTCATAAGTGTATACTTCCATCGAAGGTATGACGTTGTAAAAGGGCTTTCAAAGCACTCTAGATTAATTTTTCCTCTCCAACCTTCGCAGCGTTTGAGCTTACCAGTTGAGGGAATAATCCAAGAGCTCTTCACGCCCGAGTAACCCTCAAAATTTCAATTCACTCGCTCGAAACTTTGCTACGCACATTGCCGGAAAATTCAATAACATAATACTTCAACCTACAACAATATTATTCCCCTTCCTCTCCTCCTTTAGCATAATTTTCAGTTTTGAGCGCTATGTTCTTCCATGCTTGTAGAATTCCAGTTTTCGCCTGTATAGCTGACTCAATTCATTCCTGCGCTGTTTTTGACATTTCATGTCTTTGCTATGGCACACAACCAAATTTTCGTTATGTCACGTTACGTTACGTAACGAAATATGCTCAATTTCTGATGATTTCCGCTTACAACCGAGTCGTTGCTAGGGAAATGGTACTTCGTCGTTTTTCGTCCCACAAATTTCGTTGACCATTCATTCGAAAGCTCTCGATTTATCCAACCATATTATGTCAACTACTGCGAAGTGCGTGGCCAACAAGCTGAGTTATGAGCATGGTTATTTGAATAATTGTGTACACTCAGGTGATCATTCTCAATAATTGATATTGTGAACATGATTGCAACCGCTTGTTAGTTTCCGATGATTTCATTGAGCTGGTGTTTCGGTGATTTGATTCATAGCAGGTGATCCGAATATTGCGAAACGGTTTGATTTGTGAAGCGGTGGTTAAAATAGTCTTAATTGGTAATTTCTATGCTTTACACTCTAGGAAGCTGTAATTTCGTATGTAGCTTCTTTAGGACATTTACTTGACGATGCCCAGGATCCGGATCAGCTGAGTGGCTCTTAGAGCTTGCATACGAGTCTGCAACACATATATACGAGTCTGCAACTAAAGGCCTGAAATGCCCTATGTGTTGCAGACTCGTATGCAAGCGTTATTTTCTATCATTTTCCAATCAAAATTTATGATTTTTTTTTTAGAAACGTGTCTGCCAATGCCTTATTATATTCCTCCAGCATTCCTCTCACAACTAGTAGATGAAAAGTCCACGTAGTTTTGTTAGTGGTTAGCGGTTGAATGATGAAAGCCAAGTTGATCTAAGTTTCGGTATGCCGCCCACTCGTCAGAATTAATGTAACATCCATTTTGGCATGCTCGTTCTATGATGGGACCTAATGATGGTAACTGTCGTTACCCTGCTTCATGCCGAACACCCTGGGTCCGTCAATTCGTCGGTCATGATTTCTATTGTTTTCAATCTCTTCGTTTCTTACTTCTTCGAGAAGGCGTCTATCTCCCTGCATAATTCTACCCCTATTGTACTTACCCCTCCCAGCAAACCGGGTTTTTCAATTTGAATAGGGTGGTCGCAAGTGCCTACCATTTGTGCACGTTTCGACAATTGAGGAACAAACTTCACGACACATGATGGGATAAGGGATCACAATGAAACGTTCGACTTTGTTCTTGCCATACGAAATTACAGTTGTCTAGGATGAAACTCAACTTCGCGATTAAGGTATAAAACAAACAACCTGAATACCGCTGAGGGGCACATTGCAAGCAGTGTGGAGTGCTTTCGGAACCGAGGTGCTCAATGGGGCACATACTAATACAGCACCGGATGAATCTTGTCAGCCTTTCTATACATACTCTTACGGTATACTGCATCATTGGAAATCTTTTCTTCAGCTGACCAAAGCAACGTTCGATAGTTGTTGCTCTTTCAGATTTGTGAAAGCGATTATACGCCCTCTCTGCTTCAGTTGTTGGATCCTTATAAGGAATCATCAACCATGGAGCAAAGCTGTAGCCTTCTTCCGCTAAAATTACTGCATTTTGTGCAGCTCGCTCGACTTCCTATACTTCACTTTTCCTCCATATTCGAGAATCACGAACAGAACCGGGCCAACGTACATCAACACCAGTGAACCTTTTATCACCGTCGCATGTTGTTTGCACATTAATACTGAGCACTTTTTCTGTTCACATATTCATCTCCATGAATTTTAGGTTTAGTTATTTCTAGATGGGTGCAGTCGAGGGCGCCGACCGCAAAAGGGAACGCTTTAAATGTTTGTCAAACTTGGCAAATCTTCATTTTTTCGTTAGGCGAAAGTGCCCCTCCTCTGGTTTCAATTTGTGTGCCTAAAAAGTGTTTTCTCATCCACTGCACGTTCTCTTCATTTAACCGATATAGCTTCCGAAAATCACAAACTCTCCATTCTTTGTACACTTTAGTACCTACTGCATTCGCATAAATGCATCCATTTTGCACGAGGTCTAACAGGTGACTGAGAATTATAGTCTGCTCTTACCCATGCGACGAAGCATTGCCTTCAGGCCTTAAGGATATGTACCACCCGATGTCTGATACCGTCCGTCGCGGCAGTAAAACCTGGGGAACTAAGCTGGGAGCAGCCTGAGATAAGCAGGTTACTGAGTAGGTTATATCAGCGGCTCTGTCTTAGGAAGGGTGATGTGTCAACACCCGTTGGAAGAGATTGGGAAATCAGGTCACCCACCTAAAAATGGTTCTTCGGTGAGACGTGGCTGAGCCATTCGTGTCCGATATTTCATTACTTAGGAATGCATGTGAGATGGATCCCCTTCTCACATGCTAGGGGTTCTCAATAAACTATATTAACATCTATAAACAGTCCTTTAGTGTCCCCAGTAAGTTTATATTAGCATGAATATGCTTTAGCCGTGACCTAACTACCGAAAAATGTCCCACGAGAGTGCAACGAAAGTAGCGCCAATAATTGTGATGATTTCCGCTTACAACCGAGTCGTTGCTAGGGATATGATACTTCGTCGTTTTTCATCCCACAAAATTCGTTGACCATTCGTTCGAAAGCTCTCGATTTATCCCACCATACTATATTAACTACTGCGAAGTGCGTGGCCAACAAGCTGAGTTATGAGCATGGTTATATGAATAATTGTTTACACACAGGTGATCATTCTCAATTATTGATATTGTGAATATGATTGCAACCGCTTGTTAATTTCTGATGATTTCATTGAGCTGGTGTTTCGATTATATGATTCATAGCAGGTGATCCGAATATTGCGAGAACGGTTAGATTTGTGAAGCGGTGGTTAAATTATTTTAATAGGTAATTTCTATACTTTACACTATAGGAAGCTGTAATTTCGTATGTAGCCTCTTTAGCCTCTTTCTATAATAAAGTGAATGTTTACTCGCGAGTTTCTATTAGGAGATCATCATCTCACAAGAGCTCAATCGTCGTGATCATTTCTATAATAAAGTGAATGTTTACTCGCGAGTTTCTATTAGGAGATCATCATCTCACAAGAGCTCAATGGTCGTGATCATTTCTATAATAAAGTGAGAGCGAGGAGCTAAAACATGATTCCATGTTTTAGGATTGATGGCAGAATGATAAACAGAGTTCAGAGGCCGATGGGGGGTCGGGTTCAGAGAATCGACGAGGAGTGAGTCGTGTACGGCTAAAGCATATTCATGTTTTTTAATTTTAGCCGTCAGGCTCAAAGGAACTGTGGCTTTTTATTACTAGTTTACAACCATCAATGTCTAGGAACATTTAAATAAGGTGTAACAATGGTGACAGCGGTGGGAAAGTAGCTATAGTACTAGCTTCACTTACTTTACTACTAAGTAAAAGGGGGCGGCACGCAGCAAGTACTATAGCATTTGAGGAGCTGACATGGAAAAGCAGTTAAGTCCAAAAATCTAAAGAACATTTTTTTTCGTCGAAGTGCGAGTAAACAGTCCCGCCAACGGCCGTAGGTCCTCCCGTCCTTGCTAGATCGCACCCTGAATAAATGTGTGACCTTTGCATGGAGAAGAGATTATGTCAAAAAAAAATCTGATAAGAGTTCAGAGGGAGTTCCTATGAAATTTGATTTTTGGACTTAACTGCTTTTCCATGTCAGCTCCTCATTTGCTTATTCTGCATTGGAAACGAAGCATGTTCTTCACATTTCGGAGTAAAAGCTTTTGGTTCGCCTTTAAGCATACCACCCAATGTTTAGATGTTATATTTTTCATCCTATATCAACAAAAACTCCATCCGCATTGCTCCATTATGCATATGAAAGAAAAGCAGTGCTTATCAAGTTCCTGGAACGAATGTTTTCTCAGTTTTATTCGCAATTATGTATAATTGAATGACGTCTCGCGCAGAAAAATGATCTACTTAAAAGTGGAAATATAAATATATATAAAAACAAACAACCTTGTTCACACGATTCAGCGACCAATTTGCTCCTTTTCTACAGCAATTTGCGTACTTCGCTCGATCTTGGCGCGAATTCTCTATCTTATCGCGGGAAATCTTTGCATGTCGTTGGTAGTCTACCTGCTGAAGAAGGAATTAGCAGTAATGAAACCCGCCTGAGTTTGCATATAAAACGATCTCACTCAACACTCAATTTCTCGAGGGGCTGAAAGAAAAATAATAAGGAGGTTGAAAGAAGACGTTTGAATGAATGGCATTCATTGCTACATAATATTATAATTCAATCTTATTCAAAAGGCTCCTCGGACTTGGTTCATCTTATTCAATACCTTCTTAGAAATCTATGGGTACAGAATAACGAATGGATGGAAATCGTTATAATTCCACAAGGGATGTGATAATAATAATATTTATACACACCAGTAATGAGTACAGAATAAAAAACGCTGCAAATTATTTCACAAAGGTTTATTATTTTTTTAATTGAGTATGATCGTAGTTTTAGTTGGCTGGCGTACGTCATAAGGCCCGTCCAGACTCCTCGGCGTGTCCTACTTCGAGTTGCCACAACCTTTACTTCTATAATTATATACACATGTTTATATTTCTCGATTTGAGCTCCTATCTATTCAAATAGTTATTGCCTTAATAATATCACTATCTAAGTACGTACGAAAAGTCGAGAGGATATGTTATTAAATATGCGTAGGAAAAGCTTTGATATTAACACACAAAATAATATGACCTTGAAAAAAACATATTCATGCTTCGAAGGAACGCCAGCGCCGTACCCACCACAAGGTGCCGCGGCGCCGGCGCCTCCTCTCACTCCACCCCCCCCCCCCCCCCCCGGCTCACCACCCCCCCCCCCCCCCCTCTCCACCCACCGTGACCCCCTGCCAAGCGAGCCAGGCGTGCACGCGTCGAAAAAGTCACTTTTTCGCCCGTTTTTGGCCCATAGCATCTATGCGAATAAAGCGATCGGGATGATTAAACGTTAGGACCAACTAGACCCCAAATGGAGTCTATGTGCGAAAGAACGGGTTTTTCAAGTCGATTCTTAGGCCTTTTATGGCCCGGACGGCGAACGGCGAACGGCGGACGGCAGACGGACTTTTCAAATTTGGATTCTACGCACCTTGAAACGTAAAGTGATAAACCAAAATGGAAAATTGAATTACCTTCAATGAACTAATACGCATCATGCATTTTTCTACGTGGAAAATTATCACTAGGTTTTTTTTTTTTTTTTTAATTTTATTTATTTATTTATTTATTTTTTATTTATTTATTTTTTTGGCTGGGGGTCAAGGAATTTTTCGCGACACTTTTTTTTCCCGACCGACCATCATTCACACTTTTTTTTCCCGACCGACACTTTTTTTCCCGACCGGCACATTTTCTATTGATTTTCACGTACAACCAAGGCGTTACTAGGGAACAGTAACTCCCATAGTTTTCATAGTAGGAAAATCGTTCGCCACTTTTTGGAATGCTCTCAATTTACCATGACATTTCATGACCTCTAAGCCATTGTAGTGTCAAGGAATGCTGATTTATTACTCTAAGTTAAAAACTAATATTGTTTTGTAACCATAATGGAATAATCTTGTGAAATGAAGGCACTACATGGTTGATATACAATTGAGTAGTAGGTACCAACTGGTAAGCAGTAGGTACTAGACATATCCATGATCTTTTGTTTTTCCCATCAAGGGAGAAATTTGACATGGATTTTACCCGAAATTTACTACCAAAAAAGTCACAAAAATGAATTTTCATGGACGCCAGTGACCCGGCAACCGAGTAACCACACACAGTTATGAAATATCGCGTAACAATTTCAACGATGACACTGAATAATTCTCATTATTATATTAATTCAAGCGTATTTCTCGTTGTACTATGTTTATTTATCAATCCTACTTAGTTAGATTACATACATATCTTCATATCTTCATATCTTCATACATATCTTGAAACTTAAACCAACAAATTGTAAAAGAGGGTTTTTTAATATTTTTTTTTTTTTATCTTTTAGCGAATTTTCTTAGAAAATGAAGCTATTGCAATGGCTCCAAAAATTTTAAAATAATTTTCAAAAATTTTCTTCATCGAAATCTGTTTTGAGGCATTCTGAAATGATTACTTGTATTTTTTGTGAAACGCTTTGTTTTCTAGTTATTCAATTTTTATGATTTTTTCGTTGTTTGTACTTACCTTACGGCATTAAAATGACCACAACTCCCTCGGAAATTCCAACAAATTCCAACCAATAGCAAATCGGGGGTATTGCTTTTGAGTAGAAGGGTGCAAAACGCAATGCGTTTGGATAGAATTGTCAATGCGTTAGGGTTCAGATCTCGGACGCAAGGTATTAATGCGTTTGGGTAAAGTAACTCAGAATTGCAATGCATGCTATTGACCAATATGTTGAACCCTTGATGAATTTTTTGGGCATAACTAAAAATACCATCAGTACGTGCTCAGTAATGGTAATTTCAGGTTCCCCTTGTCGTAAATATGTGTATATTGTCAGGAGTCGAATGCTTAACAGAGACGAACTAAATGGTGGACCCACATGATAACAAATCTTTTTATTTTCCTGATTTTTCTGTGACTTGTAGATTTTTACCTCCCTTAGCCTGACAGAACTAAATCACTCAAGACGAAGTTGTGGAAACCCATTTCAAATCGGGAGTTAGTGAAAAAACGTTGTCTATTTCCACGAACAATAAAGAGTTACAATGTTAAATCGATTTCGACGGTTAGGCCATCATCAGTAACAAACAATAACTGAACACACATTAGAAAAGACACAGCTTATATAGTCACAGGTGAAGGGAGATTGAATCCCATTGGTCAAGAGAAAGCAAAGGGGGGCAAGAGGTACAACCAATGAAGTGCGAACAAGGTGACGGGGGATTATAGCTAACTAGCCGCTCCGGCTCGCTACGCTCGCCTCCACGTCCAGCCGGGGGGCATTCCCCCCGGACCCCCCATTAAGTTGCTCGCTTCGCTCGCAAAGTGTGGCATGTAGGGAATATTGCTCGCTTCGCTCGCAAAGTCTGGCATGTAGGGAATGTTGCTCGCTTCGCTCGCAAAGTCTGGCATGTAGGGGATGTTGCTCGCTTCGCTCGCAAACGGTAGATCTCTAAGGGTAGGTTTAACTTCTGTAGGGTATGCTGCTCGCTTCGCTCGCTTGAGGAAGTTATACTGCCCACCCAACTTGGCAAACGTTTTTTTCTGTTGGAAATTCTTACAAACAAATTAAATCTTATAA
Organism: Adelphocoris suturalis; assembly: GCA_030762985.1. Classification (NCBI taxonomy): domain Eukaryota; kingdom Metazoa; phylum Arthropoda; class Insecta; order Hemiptera; family Miridae; genus Adelphocoris; species Adelphocoris suturalis. The sequence goes on along the minus strand of CM061048.1, from coordinate 13,657,373 downwards.
AACTACGTGGAACCACAAAAAAGTTTATTTGGGGATGTTGCTCGCTTCGCTCGCAAGGCATTGCTGTATATGTGTAGGACAAACCCGTATTTATTCTGTTGAAATGGCGCTCGAAAGGGAAAGTTCCATCCTTATACGCGCGCGTGCGTTGGCCTGCTCGCAAGGTATTGCGTAGAATTCGAGTCCCTTCCGTTGTGAAATGGGCGGCGGGGTCGATTAAAAATGTAATTTTAAACGCTTTGCTCGCTTCCACTCGCAATTTGACCGAGTTCTCGTCACTTTTTTCGATATCCGATTTCGGATTCAGATTCGGCGGACCTAAAGCTGTATTTCGCCCGCGAAAACCGTTCCGAAAAACGTACCTTTATGGGGTATATTTTAATCGGAAAAAACCAAGTTTTTCGGCGGACTTTTCGAGAAAACGGGTCCGTACTCTCGCATTTTTTTAACGCATTTCCCGATACTTTTTTCGCGATCCGATCGCGCCGTCGTCTTCCTCGTAGGAAAACCTACGAAACCCGTATTTTTCCGGAATTGTCAACGGCCGTTTAGAGGGGTAGGGGAAGCGGGGAAGTGGAAAAAGCGCACATTAACCGGAACTTCGACCCCCCTCCCGCCCTACGGCCCATGGTTCGGGTGGGATTAGAAAATTTTAAATTCGCTTATACACCCTATCGGAAAATCCCAAAAAGATCCCCCCACTCGTAGATCCGGCCCACTCAGCCGTTTGGCCGTGCATAGACACGACAAACAGACAGACGGAGTTTCATTTTTATTAATAGTATAGATGAAGTGAAATAATGGGAAGAATTTCTGGTTTTAAGAGTTTGAAGGGATAATTCCAAGATATACAAAAATAGACTTATCAGTGATGAAATATGTTAAGGGATATCTTCATTTAAACATTTACCAGATCTGTCACTTTTGAAAATTCCGAATTTTTCAAGTACATCCAACATACCTTAGGACAAAAATGAACCCCCTTAGGACAAAAATGAAGAAATTCTACAAACTGTCTATCTGTCAAATCAAAATTGTAACTATGATTGGATTCCTGAAGATGTTTTGCAAATGTATACCTACCCTCATTTTCCTCCATGAAATCCTTCTGATGCTGTTCTATTCTTCCCCTGAATTTCCTACCAGTTTGACCGCAATATTCGTAGCCGCAAGAATATTGTAATTTATAAACCCCACTTTTATCCTAAACATTAATTTTATCTTTAACAGAACCTAGTAATGCTCTAAGACTATTTCTAGTTATAAAACCCATTCTTTAACCCCTCGATGATAGAATTTTGCCAATTTTATCAGAAATTTCCCCATAATGAAGTACCTATACTTATACATTGTTTTTTTAGCATGAATATGCTTTAGCCGTGACCTAACTACCGAAAAATGTCCCACGAGAGTGCAACGAAAGTAGCGCCAATAATTGTGATGATTTCTCAGTAACAAATCATCATCACTTCCGGTTAGTTTAAAAAATACACGAAATCAATAAATCCTCTAAAAACCAAAATGTCCACCCATTTTAACGTTTTATATAGACCATTCTGATAAACTTTCGTTACTACGTTTGTTTTGTCTGTCCGTCTGACCTCAAATCCTGGTCACAAGCTTAATTCATACAGTTTCCTCTAATTTCGATGATATTTTCCGAAGAATGTTCATCAAGTGGTAAATTAGAACGTGCTGAACCACTCTGATCAGCTGAGAGAGCCGAAAGCTCAGTTCTTCTCCTAATCGACCTTCCGTGCCGAAATTTAAAACGGAGCCTCTCTAGAATACGTAGAGAAGAATAATTATAGGTAGAACTCGAGAAACAACACTGATCAGCTGATTTAGGCGTGAAGCTAATTTATTTCTTGATCGCCCTTACATGCTGAAACTTGAAACAGGACAACAAAATCTCTGGAACATTGTAGAACACAATTACAACGTGCTAAACCCCCTTGATCAGCTCACTCACTTTCATTCACTGCTCAGGGTTTCCATTGGAAAAGAGTTTCAGGCACCATAATCGGCCCCCCGGGAAGAGAAATTATTTCCCTCAAGAAGAGGCCATTTTAATTTAAAAGAGGATTCCGCCGGTTACTCCGAGTTGTCACAAGCAATTTTTTTTTTGCCTAAATCACCAAATTTTTAGCATGAATACGCTTTAGCCGTGACCTAACTACCGAAAAATGTCCCACGAGAGTGCAACGAAAGTAGCGCCAATAATTGTGATGATTTCCGCTTACAACCGAGTCGTTGCTAGGGATATGATACTTCGTCGTTTTTCATCCCACAAAATTCGTTGACCATTCGTTCGAAAGCTCTCGATTTATCCAACCATACTATATTAACTACTGCGAAGTGCGTGGCCAACAAGCTGAGTTATGAGCATGGTTATATGAATAATTGTTTACACACAGGTGATCATTCTCAATTATTGATATTGTGAACATGATTGCAACCGCTTGTTAATTTCTGATGATTTCATTGAGCTGGTGTTTCGATTATGTGATTCATAGCAGGTGATCCGAATATTGCGAGAACGGTTAGATTTGTGAAGCGGTGGTTAAATTATTTTAATAGGTAATTTCTATACTTTACACTATAGGAAGCTGTAATTTCGTATGTAGCCTCTTTAGCCTCTTTCTATAATAAAGTGAATGTTTACTCGCGAGTTTCTATTAGGAGATCATCATCTCACAAGAGCTCAATCGTCGTGATCATTTCTATAATAAAGTGAATGTTTACTCGCGAGTTTCTATTAGGAGATCATCATCTCACAAGAGCTCAATGGTCGTGATCATTTCTATAACAAAGTGAGAGCGAGGAGCTAAAACATGATTCCATGTTTTAGGATTGATGGCAGAATGATAAACAGAGTTCAGAGGCCGATGGGGGGTCGGGTTCAGAGAATCGACGAGGAGTGAGTCGTGTACGGCTAAAGCATATTCATGTTTTTTAATTTTAGCCGTCAGGCTCAAAGGAACTGTGGCTTTTTTTTTTTTTTTTTTTTTTTTTTTTTTTTTTTACCCTTTGATGAACATTTGCTCCAAGAGTTTCGTCGTTCTGTACCCCTTTGATGAACATTTGCTCCAAGAGCTCAACAAAATACACTAATCCACTTATTGTAAATAATCATTAATTTATTCTTTCATAGCACCAAGCAGGGCATACCTTAGGTAGGTTAAACACGTTATTACAAGTAAATATTTAAATATAATCGTTAATAATTCATATCTTTTCATTTTATATAATTATCCTTCGTTATACAGTCCACTGAAAGTTTTATTAAATACCAGCGAACACAGCTAATGAGTAGGAGATTTTAGGATTCCTAAGAAACTAAACTTCTCTCAACTCAGGCTAGATAGAAAAAACCCTCTGATTATCTTTCTTTTGGAGCGACATAAAGAAAAGCGTAATAAATCATCCCAGTGGTTGAAATCTTGTTCTACTTATTTCACCTGATTTTCAAAATTACATAGAAAGATTGAAATATACTAAAGAAGCCCAAGAATTTTGATCAAGACAATCGGTAGATTGTCAGAAGGGTCATGTCTGTGCTTCACAATAACCTTTGTGTAATAATTCGCAGCGTTTTATAGTTCTAGTGGTTGAATGCAAACAAGCTCAGTGGGAGAAATGGATGTGGGGTTACAGGTTGGTACCTAATGCTCTTGAATCCAGCGGGTTTACGACGACGGGCATAAAGTTAGTTCGCGTCCCCGCCAGCAAAAAGGGGGCGAAGAGAACAAGGGAGCTCTCGAAGGTAATTTTACGGCTGGCAAAGTTGTAAAAGGTGGTCAGAACAACGGCACTCGTGATAACAGCGTCTGGAACGGGGGGAAGTTGGGAAATATGAGATGGAGTTTCGAGAAGTTTGAAAAGGGTTTGGGTGGAAATGGGGTTGGAAACCGCAACACGATCAGTCTTCATCACGAGAAAGCGATTTCAGGTTCGGTATAGCCAGAAGGTAGAGGAACCGGTATATAACTAGGACTTAAATTCTCTCACAGAATAGAACTCCTTCTCTCTTAAAGTCTCAACACGGTTAAATCATTGTGCTGTACAAACCCGCAAGAGCTAACCCAGGAGAATACTGATTATTGATCTTATTGACATATTGCATACAGTCAATAGATGCGAAAAATACTACAACATATTGAAATGCATCACCCATCTTAAATGGGGAGCTGAACCGGAACTTGTCTCCTCCTGCCCGGATGTCAATAATGGAGCGTGTAGTATTAGGTATATTCATATAGCAACACGGAAGTTAATGTTAGTAATAAAGTAAACGCATACCTTGTTCTGTTGGAGGTTTATATCGAACACGAACAAACAAAACTGAACGTAAATTAAGTTGAACGAAAAGTCTATAAACTTGATTCAAGATTCAAGGTAGAAGATCCAGAGCGTAGTTGGAGACGAAGTGGAGAATTCGGAGTCTTGACAAAAGACGGAATCCGATCACCTGATCTTCCAGTTGTGGAGGTGCGTGTTAGTTCCGAGGATGAAGTTAGACCAACTAATCTGCGGAATATATAAATAATATTAATTGACATAATAAAATATATTATTATGCCTATGAAGCATTTCCGAGTTATTTATCGGAAAAGCAACAAATCATTATCGAAGGCAAAGCCGAATGGATTACTAACTCGAGCTGGAGAATAGGCCATATGTTGAAACCATGACTTGGAGAAAGTAATATTTGAACACTCCCTCCTCGCCAAGGCAAGATATGGACAATCACAGCTTCGAGTTATCAATTCAAGGCTAATCCTCCAGAACCCAAATGTAAGTGGGTGAAATGTGTCAGTCAGCTGTAACAATTTCGAACAGCGCTTAATAGACACATAATATATTGGCTGATATCCAACAAGTCGATCAAACTAATTTTTAACAGTATTGAGCCAATCAAATTTTGGATTTAAGAAAGTTTGATGAAGGGTATTTATTTGATATTTGTTTTAATCGACGAATTGAAATTGGACGCAGAAAGAGATAAAGCGTTAGCTTTTGTTCTCAACAGCACCTAGAATATGTGAATCTTGTGATTTCGACGACTTCTAGGTAACGCCAAATAAGAAAAATTTGCAAAAGAAAAAGATACAAGACTTGATGGCTTACCAAAAAAAAATATATAGAGGATGTACCTCTAAATCTTCCAAACTCAACATATATATTACACTGGTCAATGGATTGTCATTTTTAAGCCCAAGTCTCTTTTTCTCCTGAAACATTGCGAGGCATGATTATTTCAAACCACAACGAATTAATAAGTTGTTATAGAGTGGTAAGATCTTTAAGTAGAAAGTTTCTAAATTTTGAAAATAGCTCAAAAGGCAGCGGCTTTGTTAGACAGTCTGCCAACTGATTAGCCGCGGGAACCCACTCGATCACAACTGATTTATTTTTAAATTCTTGGTGCACGTAGTGCATACAAAGCTTCACCACATGCTTCAGCGTTTTTGAGTCGTTGGTCATTGCAACAGAGATCGCAGGAACGCAATCGCATTTCAAGGTGGGAAGAATGTCAAGCTGAGTGAGAAACTTGCACAGTGTACGTACGTTTGCAAGCTCTTTGCACGTATCAGACATCGCAATATACTCAGCTTCACAGGTGGATAAAGCTACATGTGTTTGTTTCTTGGATTTCCAAGAGATCAAATCACCAAACACTTTAATCACAAAACCTGTGGTTGAACGTCCTTTTAAGTCGTTCGAGCCTAAGGATGCATCAGAGTATGCAATAATATCATTGGTGTTACTCGAAATGACTATGCCATAATCTTTGGTACCATTAAGATACCTAAGTATCCTGAGAACGTTTTCCCAATCTTGCTGAGAATAATTTATTTGCTTTCTGCTCATAAAATTAACAGCAAACGAAATGTCGGGGCGAGTACCATTTTGGAGATACAGTAACGACCCGATTACCTCACGGTAAGGTACACTTTCTAAGAAATTTTCAGCGTCCGCGCTGGATTTTTCCTGAGTAGTCAAACTGCACGTATTTGGTGCCATAGGAATATTAGTATATTTATCAAATCCTGAGGGGAGAAATTTACTTAGAAGAGTTTCAACAAATGATTTTTGGTGCAAGAAAATTTCTTTTTCCGACTCCCTCCAGACTATTTCAAATCCTAGAAATTTCTTAGGGAACCCTAGATTTTTTATTTTAACTTCAGCTTTAAGTCCTTCTATAATTTTTGCACCCAAGTTTGGGCAGGATGAGGCTAAAAGTGCATCGTCTACATACAATATTAATAGCGCAGTTTGACCACCTTTTTGCAGCTTAAAAATGCAGGTTTGAAAAGGATATTCCTCAAAACCTAATTTATGCAGAACACATGATATTTTATTATACCATAGATTCGGTGAGACTTTGAGGCCGTAAAGGGATCTTTTCAGACTACACACATGTGTCTTCTTCAAATCAGGTGGTACGTCTGTAAACTCCACCAAGCCTTCGGGGATTTCCATGAAAACGGGTTTCTCAAGTGTCCCGTGCAGGAATGCAGTAGTTACATCAAGCTGATACAGGTGTAAATCAAGTTTGATAACTATTGATAGAAATAACCTGACATCACCTAATCTAGCAACTGGTGCGAATATTTCAGAGATGAGATATTGATTGGTGTCAGCAAAACCTTTCACCACAAGGCGGCTTTTGTATTTTCGAACACCTTGTGGGTCAACTTTGATTTTATGCACCCAGCGTGATTTTATGATTTTTGTTTTAGGGTCCAAATTCTGTCTAGGTACTAATACCCATGTACTCATTGATTCCAATGAGTCCAACTCGCTCCGAATAGCTTCTTCCCAAAAATCCTTTTCAGGACTAACCATTGCTTCCTGAAAAGAGGAGGGTTCTTGGCAACTTTGGTTGTTTTCCCTACCTAGGGCAATGGTGTCAACAGGAGTACAGTTATCGGTTTGAGTATTATCAATATAAACGGAATCAACGGATTCTTCTCCCATATTTAAAATTTCATTGAGCGGCTTTGGGTAGTCTTTTATTCGATCGCCGTAGACAATCGACTCAATACATTTTACGTCACAAGAACTTACTAAAGTTTTGTGTTGTTCGGAGAAAATAATGTAACCGGTTTCGGTACACTCCAGAAGGTAACCTTTCTTAGCGTTTGGCGCAAACTTGGTTTTGCTTTGAACGTCGACAAAGTGCACTAAACATCCAAACCGCTTCAGAAATTTTAGATTTGGTGAATACCCTCTAACAACTTCAAAGGGGCTCAAGAAATTGTTTGCCGAGTGGGGTAAGCGATTGTTGACGAAAGTAACGTAGTTCAACGCATGTCCCCAAAACGAGGGAGGCATTTTCGCGGACAAAAGATTAACGCGAATTTTATTTTTGATTTCTCTATTTACTCTTTCAGCACAGCCATTTTGCTGTGGCACATGAGGTTGGCTGGTTTCCCACACAATATTTTCACTCGACAAGAGTTTTCTCATGTCATCAGTGTGGAATTCAGTTCCACGATCAGACCTCAATCGAAAAACATTTTTGGTTTGAGATGTAATGGCCTGGATTTCTTGGAGACATTTTTTAAACGCAAGATGTACTTCTCTTTTATTTTTCAGTTGATAGCTAAATACATATCTAGAATAGTCACATATCACTATCAAAATGTAGGAAGCACCTGTCCTGAAATTGGCGGGAGAAATCGGGCCCATAATATCAGAGTGTAATAACGCAAAAGGCTTATGAACTCTGTGTCTGACTTGAGAGTGAGACTTCCTAATTGTGTTGGCCTGATGACAATCCTCACAATTACGAACATCGTCAGTAAATTTGACGAATTTCAGTTCAGGAAGGAATTTCTTGGCTGCCTCCAGATACTGCTTTGAGGCGTGATTTAAGCGGAGGTGCCAGAGAATATCCAATCGTTCTGAACGTGTGAATTTTTTATCTAAATTAACCATATCGAATTTTGAAATTTTCCGGTCTAGCACATCTGGGTTAGTGACAGTCAATTCTTCAAATTTCCTCCCTCCCAAGCTTGCAGGAACACTATCCAAAGGGACAGAAACAGGCAAAGGGGTACGAGAAGCAATCGGCGTGCTCCCTCCCAAATTTTCGTGTTTTGTTTGGGGTATTTGAGGGGTGGAACTGCAAGATTGTTCGGAAGAAGTGACGAAAACAGCACCCGATTTTTGACGTTTAGATTTAGGTTCTACATCCCCATCACTATCAGAAACTAGATCAAACGTAACCCACCAAAGGTTATTACGAAACTCGCCGGTTTTAATGATATTACCCGACGAGGCCTGAATAAACTCTACTCTATCTTTAGAGAATAAAACATTGATACCAGATTGGGTTGCTTTTCGTACGGAAAATAAATTCAAAGCTAGGCCAGGGACGAACAGAACGTCTTTTAAAGTCGAGATTTGGTCATTATTTCGAAATTTAATGTCACCACTTAAATGAGCTGTCAGGTCAGCCTTTTCGTCTGCATTTGCACACTTAAAAGTACGCTGACGAGATAAACGACAAAGATTAGATAAGACAGATCTCGAGACTGACAAGTGTTCTGTTGATCCACTGTCCACAGCTGCTGTGAAGGAAGTATTACCTCCTTCGATAAGTGAGAGTGCAGTAGGGTTGTACTCACTCATGAGCACAGCATGGTGCTCTTCGTCTGCACCCATCGTTACCCATACGTCCGTTGTGTCCTCGCCATCCATCTGTCCCGCAATGGCAAAAATAGCATTAGGATGACCGCTAAACTCTTGTGCCAGGCGTTTAGCTTTCCCCAATGGCATTCTGTGCACTGTAGGGGCAGCTGCTTGCTCGACTGGTCGTGAGCGCGAGAGCCCGCCAAATTTTGGACGACTGGAGAATAATGTTGAGGATTTTAGACGATTAGAGAGAAATGTTGTGGGTCTTGGGGAGCTAGTTGACCCCCTGTGTTGCGAACAGGACGTACTAGAATGACCTATCTGTCCACAGTTCAAACACGGTCGATTAGCCCTAGGGCAGAGGTCCCTTGTGTGACCTAGCGTTCTGCAGTATACACAGAATAACCTCTTCTCAGTTGATTTGGACTTACGTATCGGTTTGGGACTCTTCCCGGGAATGAGACCACCCCTAGGAGCTTGTCCTCCTCTACCTTTAGTAGTATTACCACCTCTACCTTTGAAAATTCCGCGTCCCCTGGAATTCGCAATCCTACTTCTTAGTGCGGCATACGACGATCCACTGGAGGAAGATAGCTGATTAGCTCTCAATTGTTCCTCCACTAACATCTCCTGCATTTCCGCGATTGAATACTTAAACCCAGACAGTTCGGCTTTCTGATAAGTGAGGGTGTCACTGATAGAAAGTTCGAAAATCATTTTAATATATCCAGGTGTAAGTAAATTTGGATCGGCTGAAAAAATTTTCTTTTTGAGTTCATCGAAGCGCCCTAGAAACTCGACCGGTTTTTCTGAGGTTGGCGAATAATGAATGGAGTTAAATTCGCTGACAAGTCGTTTTAGTTGAACCGTTGAAGAAGGATCGCACACATTTCGCAGTTTTTCGAGTATTTCTTTTGGCTCGACGGTGTCTTGCACCAAATCTTGAAAATAAGGGGACAACGATTCGAAAATGAAATGGCGTACTTTCCTTCTTGCCACTACCTGATCTTCATCAGCGAAAGCTGAAGATACAGATTCGGTAGGATCAACGGTAAACAATAACTCTTGGGTCCCCAAAAGCCCGATGACACTACGGTACCAATATTTAAACCTGTCTTCAGTTTCTAGTTTCGCTTCGAGAGGATGAAGCCTAACTGCGTCGATTCGACGTGCCCTATATGGGTCTGGGATACGGTCTGCATGCCGAACGAAGAAATTAGGATTTTTGCGAGGCGCTCCTGAAGGGAGTTCAGCATTAGGGGACGGAGGAATGAGGTTAGAAGGAGACGTTGACTGGATGGTAGATTCATCTACATCCATCGCCGAGGTACCATTTGAACAATTGGCTACTGGCTGATCGGTCTCTACCTGATTAACAACAGTAACAGGGGGTAACTCCAAGGTACATTCATCGTGGCCGACAGTAGAAGATTGTTTAAGTTCTACATACCTCCTGTCCAAATCAACCAGTTTTAAGTTTACGTCACCGAGTGATGCTTCGATGTGCTGCTTGAGTCCATCCATAAACTTGGCCAGAGTTTCCTCAGTGACATAATTTTGGGCTGGCTTTGATACAGCGGCCTGTACAGTTTCTATAACCGGTACATCAGATTGATTCCCCAGAGTTTCCTCGTCGGAGAGATCGGACAAATCCAATTCAGGGTCCATGATATCCTGAAATGACAACTTTGTTTAGCTCTTGAATTGAACAAGGCAACAGAAACAAAATTCCTATTCATTTGCTAATCAGTTCACTTTTGAAATTTTGAACTCCACATTCTAAAATGTGGCTGAAATTTAAAAAAGTTGAACGATGTTCACCCTAAATCATTTTGATTAACTGTGAACGTATTTATATTAGTAGTCATGGGCCCGACGACTTCGGAAGAAACGCAGATTTGCTCGCAGTTCTGCAACACAGAGCACAATAAAAGCAATGCATCATGATTATTTTGAAAAATTGACGGGCCCGTCGTCATGAGAAATTGCGCTGCATTTGATGTCGTCAGGTCCAAGAGGTCTCCTTACAGTCATGCGTCACCTTGAAATCATCGCCTTACGCCAGTTGCTGTTTGTTAGAACAAAAACACACAAAAACAAATTCTTTATATAAATAAATGAGGCACACCTATCTTCTCGGTAGCACTTTTAAATGGGTCCACGCGGTTTTCCGGAGCTGGCTAAACTGAATTGACCTCTCGGGTTTCGATCGGAAACGAATCATTTGGAATACAACTATTATGTGATTATCAAAGTTTGCATTGCAAACATCTAACCAGTTGTAAAAATGATCGTATCATTCCGGGAGAAATAAATATTTAGCGAACACAGAAAATATTTAAAGTTTGCTGAGGTAAAAACAAACAAAAATTGAAAGTGAACATAATGTTTCAAAGGAACAATTGATTTTTCAAATTTTCGGATAGTTAAAAAAAATTTGGAATTTATTTTTATTACCCGTCTTCCCTGGGAATGATTTTTCAAATTTCTGAACGTGGTGCGCAGGACGGTAAGGTCTGGGACGTCACATTCCCAATGACACCCTACAGCCACGATAGGTTTGTCAAGGGTACGTCTGGTAACCGTAGATCCTGCAACCACCAGAAAAATGAACACGATCGACCCGGTCCCAAAGATTTCCGTCCAGCTGTTCAGCGAGGGGTTTTCTCTCTTTCAGCGACCTACGAATTGTCATTCCCTGCACCGATGGCAACCTTGAAACGAAATGCCACTGGTTTTAATCCCCGAGGAATTAGCCCAAATGATTTCCTCGTAAGATGCGGCCCTTTCAGATCCGACAGTCTATTTTAATCCGTCAGGATCCGGGAACCCTGTATGTCGCAGAATGGAAAAATGTGCCCATCTGGTTGAACGGTGACATATATATTAATGATGTGGATAATAATTAATATGATATGTATAGTGGTGGACCTCCTCCTCAAACCAGCTTCATTCCACTCGGGCTAGCGTTAGAAAATGAACGCTATCGCGCATCTAGTCGCTCGAGATTCCTGTTGGGATCAGGAAAAACGAACTTCACCGGAATTAAGCGGCGCGTGGGGAACAGGGAAATCCTTGCCAATATCAAGTTAATGACAAATCGGGCATGAAAATGGGTGGCCGCGGCATTGGTCTCTATTTAAACAGACTCGAGTCACCAATTCTCAGCATAGGTCGCTGGAAACCTACAACGACGAATTTCTGAGACAAACTTCCCTAAATGGACAAGAACTAAACACAACGTCGATCTACGATGTTTATGAAACAAAATCTACTCACCAGTGGGATGTTTGAAAGTTCGAAGCGGAAATTGAAGTTGGAATCTCCGTTGCCTTGTAGACTGCACACAAACAGAGCCTAATACAAGCAGACGGGGAATAAGTAATAGAGGCGAGAAAATGTTTGAGAGAAAATCCCGTGCTGACGCCCGGAAATCTACGGTCAGAATTGTTTAATTTATTGGTTTGGGCTTTCACGGTACATTTCACTGTGATTTTTATGTGAAAGCTCGCTATTGACAACTATGTGACCGGTCCATCCGCGAATTCGTGCCCGGATGTCAATAATGGAGCGTGTAGTATTAGGTATATTCATATAGCAACACGGAAGTTAATGTTAGTAATAAAGTAAACGCATACCTTGTTCTGTTGGAGGTTTATATCGAACACGAACAAACAAAACTGAACAAAATTAAGTTGAACGAAAAGTCTATAAACTTGATTCAAGATTCAAGGTAGAAGATCCAGGTCCGTAGTTGGAGACGAAGTGGAGAATTCGGAGTCTTGACAAAAGACGGAATCCGATCACCTGATCTTCCAGTTGTGGAGGTGCGTGTTAGTTCCGAGGATGAAGTTAGACCAACTAATCTGCGGAATATATAAATATTATTAATTGACATAATAAAATATATTATTATGCCTATGAAGCATTTCCGAGTTATTTATCGGAAAAGCAACAAATCATTATCGAAGGCAAAGCCGAATGGATTACTAACTCGAGCTGGAGAATAGGCCATATGTTGAAACCATGACTTGGAGAAAGTAATATTTGAACAGCGAAAAATACTACAACATATTGAAATGCATCACCCATCTTAAATGGGGAGCTGAACCGGAAATTTGTCTCCATTTCTACCGATCCAAGGTAAGGGCTATTTTAGATCACGGTAACATTTTTTATAACTAAGCAAGCAAATCACTACTACTCCGAACATCAAGACTCCAATTTATGTGCCTACGACTCAATTTTAGGCAGCTTGTCAACCACTCCAAAGGAATTACTTCTTGCCGAGACTGGAGAGTTACCCCTCAGAATACGAAGCCAAATGTTATGTGATCGATATGTCTTAAAACTGAAATCACAAGATAGTCCAATCATATCTCAATTGATATCTCTGAGCATCGAGGTACTCACAAGCAATCGATGGGACCACAAACCTAGTCCGCCAACGGTCAATAGTTTTTTAGAATATGTCAACGACAAAGTGATCAATATGTGCTTGAGTAGAGTACCTCATCGATTTAAACACCACTAATAATCACTGATATTACCAATAAAAGTGCTATACTTTCGACCCAACCACAGAGACTTTGTGGGAGTCGATTCTACCCTGACATGATACATCAAAACTAGATGGTCACAAAGCAAATCTATATATACTGACGGATCCAAAAACGGAGGAATCGTGGGTTGCGGATATTACTCACCTGCCGAAGGAACTCAAGCCCAATTCAAACTACCGAGCGAAACAACAAGCTTTAAGGCAGAAGTCATTGCAATAATCAAAGCTGTAGAATACGTGCTAACCCTCTCACATGACAACTCGTCACACTGGATCATACTAACCGATTCCATGAGTTGCCTTAAAAAAATCAGCGCTCCCAATATCAGAGATCAGATAATCCACTTATTGGACTTGTCATAACACTTCTAACCCAAGGAGTAACAAATAACATCCAATTCATACTTCTATGGATTCGAGGACACTCTGGAATCCAAGGCAATGAAATTGTCGAAGGATTAGCAAAACGAGCAAGTTTATTGGGTATTGCAAGCTATTTAACCATTCCAGCGAGCGACTATTTCACTCTCATTTCTAAACGAGCCCAAGAAGACTGGCAACAGCTGTACGTTAATAATCCCCAAAATACTGGACAATTTTATAGAAATTTACAGACAACTGCTCTCCTCAGACATCGGCTTAAAGGGTACACAGAATCCAAACCATTCTGCAGAATCATATCGAGAATGAGGACCAATCACGGAGTGATCAATACCTTCATCGCTTCAACAGACAAGAGGACCCAGAGTGCAACAGATGTCTCGACCCATGTGGTAATTTAGACATTTAGTGATGATGTGCCCGCTGTTCTTCTTGGAAAGAAACAAGATGTTCAGGGAACTATCGAAGGTAGTGGACTTTCCGACGAACTACAGTTGTCGACTATCACGAGAAACTTTATATAATATGAAATCATTTATGATGATATACAAGAATGTAATATTTACGTATAAACAATTATGAATTCCATGTAAAAATGTAGATATAGAAGCACCCTACGGCTGTATAACATGTGCTAATGCCAACAATGAACAAAGAAAAAAGTCCCAGGAGAATTTTCCAATTCCATTCAGTTTTTTCCAGATTTTAGGGCCATGTCCAGAAATTCGGGCGTTCTGCCCCACTGTGCGTTTCTGTAATGATTCGCTTCGTTTTAAAGTTATAGTGGTGAATGCAAAAAAGCTCAGTGGGAGAAATGGATGTGGAGTTACAGGTAGGTTCATAATGCTCTGAATCCAGTAGGTTTACCGAATTCATAGAAAATAATTACTATGATTTTTCTTCTTGGGAAAAACATTAGAACATTACAGTGTTCCCAGAAACGTGAAATGTTATTAATGACACATACAGATTTATTTCCCAAATCATTCGGTTGCTCAAGGTAGTTCTGCACGTTTCAATTTTATCTTGTTTCCTGGAAAGACTAGGTTTCAAATTTCAACTTCTTAGGGCTATTATGAAGGAAACATGATTCGAAGCACAATCACCTAATGAGGGTGTTTCTGTACGTTGTAGTTCTATTCTACGTGTCTTCAGAGGCTCCGTTTCGAATTTCAGCATCTCAAGGTGTTTAGGGAAAGAATGGGCTTCGCGGCACACTTTTCTGGTTGGTTTAGCTCGTTGTAATTGTGTTGTTCGTGTTCTAGAGAGGCTCCGTTTTCAATTACAGCACCGTAGGTTGATTAGGAGAAGAATTGGCCTCGCGGCACACTTTTCAGGTTAGTTTAGCTCGTTGCAATTGTGTTGTTCGTGTTCTAGAGAGGCTCCGTTTTCAATTACAGCACCGTAGGTTGATTAGGAGAAGAATTGGCCTCGCGGCACACTTTGCTGATCAGGTTAGTTTAGCTCGTTGTAATTGTGTTGTTCGTGTTCTAGAGAGGCTCCGTTTTCAATTACAGCACCGTAGGTTGATTAGGAGAAGAATTGGCCTCGCTGCACACTTTGCTGATCAGGTTGGTTTAGCTCGTTGTGATTGTGTTATACGTGTCTCCTTCTCAAATTTCAGCATCTCAGGGTGATTAGGGAAAGAATGGGCTTCGCGGCACACTTTTCAGGTTGGTTTAGCTCGTTGTAATTGTGTTGTTCGTGTTCTAGAGAGGCTCCGTTTTCAACTACAGCACCGTAGGTTGATTAGGAGAAGAATTGGCCTCGCGGCACACTTTGCTGATCAGGTTGGTTTAGCTCGTTGTGATTGTGTTATACGTGTCTCCTTCTCAAATTTCAGCATCTCAGGATGATTAGGGAAAGAATTGGCTTCGCGGCACACTTTTCTGGTTGGTTTAGCTCGTTGTAATTGTGTTGTTCGTGTTCTAGAGAGGCTCCGTTTTCAACTACAGCACCGTAGGTTGATTAGGAGAAGAATTGGCCTCGCGGCTCTCTTAGCTGAGGGCTCTCAGGGTGGCTAGCACGTTGAAATTGTCTTCTACAATGTTCTAGAGATGTGGATGTCCTGTTCCAAGTTTCAGCAATTAAGGGTGATTAAGAAATAAATTAGCTTCAGACCTAAATCAGCTGATCAGTGTCGTTTCTCGAGTCGTCTCTATAATAATTCTTCTCTGCGTGTGCTAGAGAGGCTTCGATTTGAATTTCAGCACGGTAGGTCGATCAGGAGAAGAATTGGCATCGCGGCTCTCTCAACTGATCAGTGTAGTTTATCACGTTGAAATTGTGTTGTACGTGTCTCCTTTTCAAATTTCAACTTCTCAGGGTGATTAGGAAAAAAAAGGGCTTCGCGGCTCACTTAGCTGATCAGGTTGGTTTAGCACGTTGTAATTGTGTTCTGCGTGTCCTTGAGAGGCTCCGTGTCAAATTGCAGCATCTCAAGGTGGTTAGGAAAGAATCGGTCTTGCGTCACACTTTGCTGACCAGGTTGGTTTAGCTTGTTGTAGTTGTGTTATACGTGTCTCCTTTCAAATTTCAGCATCTCAGGGTAATTAGGGAAAGAATGTGCTTCGCGGATCACTTAGGTGATCAGGGTGGCTTAGCACGTTGTTATTGTGTTCTACAATGTTCTAGAGAATGTGGTTGTCCTTTCATGTTTCAGCCTGTAAGGGCGGTTGAGGAATTAACAAATTAGCTTCTTTCTCGAGTTGTACCTATAATAGTTCTTCTCAACGTGTTCTAGAGAGGCTCCGTTTTAAATTTCAGCACGGTAGATCGATCAGGAGAAGAATTGGCTCGCGGCTCTCTTAGCTGATCAGGTTGGTTTAGCTCGTCGTAATTGTATTATGCGTGTTCTCCGTTTTAAATTTCAGTACCGTAGGTAGATTAGGAGAAAAATTGGCCTTGAGGATCTCTTAGCTGATCTGGGCGGCTAGCGCGTTGTAATTGTGTTCTACAACGTTCTAGAGATGTTATCCTGTTTCAAGTTTCAACATGTAAGGGCGATTCATTGTTGCCCATTCATGTCATTGTTGCGAAATAAATTCTCCACTCTGCACATGCGCAAACGTAAATTCCATTATGTACCATTTTTTTCACGCCCTAGTCGTTTGATCTCGCTCAAATTTGGATGATAGTTGTGGGATGACTATTTGATTATCTTATATAGGGTGTCCCAGAAAAATAAGTTTTTTTGAAAACTCTGTAACTTTTTTATTTTTAATAATACAGAGAAAAATCATATACC
The DNA here is from genome assembly GCA_030762985.1 of Adelphocoris suturalis. NCBI lineage: Eukaryota > Metazoa > Arthropoda > Insecta > Hemiptera > Miridae > Adelphocoris > Adelphocoris suturalis. The sequence goes on along the minus strand of CM061048.1, from coordinate 13,640,538 downwards.
GTTGTGCTCATGAGGGTTTGAGGTTTCGGTGTGGAACACAATATCAGGCATATGCCCACCCCTACTTGCCCTACAGGCGATCGCTCTGTCCATAAAATTCACAATAACTCGCGCGCACATTTCCCTGTCGATTTCCCCCATCACTCGCCGGATTTCTGCCTTCAGCTGGATGAATGATTCTTGGATTTTCAGGCCCCCAGATTCTGCAATTTTGCTTATTAACAAATCCATCCAGATGGGAATGGGCTTCATCGCTGAAAATGATGATTCTGCTGTTCGGCGTTGATGACCCATTCGACAAATTGCCTTCATTTTTTGTGGTCCGCTGGTTTCAATTCCTGTGTCAACTGCACCTTGTACGGGTGACAATGAAGGTCCAATTTCAGGATACGATGCAATGAGCTTCGAGGCAAATGCAGTTGTTGAGAACGCTTGCGAATGGATTTCTGAGGACTGACCATCACAGAATTTCGATCGACAGCAATTGTTGCATCGTCCTTTGAACGAAAGGGGCGTGCTGGGCTTCTCCCCGCTCCGGCTCCTCCATTTTCATCTAAAATATGGATAACCCGAACAATAGTGCTCAAGGATGGTGCATTATGATGCCAAAGCAAGGTTCGAAGTTTCCTGAGCGTCACCGCGAACGTCTCACCGTTTTTGATGTGGGCATGTGGGTTAATAACCAAAATCTGCGTTTCTAAGGGTATCCGATCCATGGTTACACACGACAACACAACCCTTGGATACAAAAACGAACCTTGTCACATAAAACCTCAAGACTCTGAGATGATAAAAATCTAAGAAACAATGGTGCCAACACAATATTAACAAAATGGCGGCCATTTCAAAAAAACTTATTTTTCTGGGACACCCTTTATCAATTTCAACATGATTGTATCACCAATAGCTACTGCGCATGCGTTTATGAGAAATACTTGTTACGACCTCAATTTCCACTGCTTTCATCCGATTTCGATTGTCAGAGAATGAGCGGGTTAGGTTGCAGTTGGTCCCCTATCAGTTTCATTGTTGCCAAATCACTACTTCATTCTGCGCATGCTTAAACGTAAATTCCATCATGTTCTATAATTCACCCTCTAGTCGTTCGAGTTCGATTAAATTTGGATGATAGTTGGAGGAAGATTAACAATTCCTTTTGACATTTTATGTCTTTACTATGGCACATAAATGAAAAAGCGTCACGCGGGGGAGCGTCACGCGGGGAGCGTCACGCGGGGAGCGTCACGCGGGGAGCGTCACGCGGAGAGCGTTACCCGGAGATTCCCTAATGATCCCACGATTCTGAGATTTGGTATGTAGCCCCTTGAGGGACTTCTGAACACAACTGACCGCTCCCAGATCAGCTGAGTGGCTCTAGAATATAGTTTTTTCCCTAATGATCCCTAATGATCCCACGATTCTGAGATTTGGTATGTAGCCCCTTGAGGGACTTCTGAACACAACTGACCGATCCCAGATCAGCTGAGTGGCTCTAGAATCCAGTTTTTTCCCTAATGATCCCACGATTCTGAAATTTGGTATGTGGGCCCTTGAGAGACTCCTGAACACAACTGACCGATCCCAGATCAGCTGAGTGGCTCTAGAATCCAGTTTTTTCCCTAATGATCCCACGATTCTGAGATTTGGTAGGTGGGCCCTTGAGGGACTTCTGAACACAACTGACCGATCCCAGATCACCTGAGTGGATCTAGAATCCAGTTTTTTCCCTAATGATCCCACGATTCTGAGATTTGGTATGTGGGCCTTTGAGGGACTTCTGAACACAACTGACCGATCCCAGATCAGCTGAGTGGATCTAGAATCCAGTTTTTTCCCTAATGATCCCACGATTCTGAGATTTGGTATGTGGGCCCTTGAGGGACTTCTGAACACAACTGACCGATCCCAGATCAGCTGAGTGGCTCTAGAATACAATACGGGGTTTTATAGGAAGGGGAAAGGGGGCGCAAAGACATAAAATGTCTCTCGTGGTTGTGTACTTGTACGAAAGCTGTATCCACCGTATGAGTTTTTTTTTTTTTTTTTTTTTTATAGTTTCCTCCAGAGATTTAGTAAATAGTACGGTTTCATAATCCCTCTTCTATTCCCGAAAATTTGAGTTTCAAGTGTTTTCATGAACTGTCAACAGACATGTGAGTTGTAACAAATTGAAAGTGCCTTCTTTCGGCCTCGTGTTGAACTACGCTAATTTTGTAAAAAAACAAGTTCACAAGACCTTAAGATAAATTAATTCGATAAATTCGTTAACGTCGAAAGTTGACGCTGTAGAAATAGGTTGTTGGTCATTGGGGACGGTTGATAATAGTTAAGCGAATGCCATTTGTTGACTATGGATCACCGCGCAGACAGAGCCTTTTCCCACTTTCTCTCCTTCTTCGCAGTTATTGGGGTTTTCCCTTTCAAATGGAAAAATGGAAAACTGGCTTTCAGTTTCACCGGCTGTTTGCTTAAAGTCCTGAATTTTTGGAACAATTCAACATTATCGTAAATTATCGTATAACTCTCTATATTTTAGTAAGTTATACGATAATTTACGAAAATTCGCTCATAAGATCATGCTGCATGACTGATTTATATTTTAATGACGTCGTTAAGGAAGCTGTTTATCTTCACATCAGTTGTAGAGGTAGTTTCATTTTTCCTCGTTAGTTGTCAGGGATCGAGTTCCCTCTTTTCGTACTGACGATTTCTGTAGCAGCTACTATTCAGTGGCGACGTCCGTAGAAGTGCCGTCGTCCGTAGATGGTGGTATCCCGTGACGTCTCCCCCTCCTCGTCGTTAGTGGCGGCCCCGCGCTCTTCCGAGGGAGGCGAAATCGATCGTCGATCAAATCAGCGACGAGACGATCCGATGGGTTTCCGCCCCGTCGCCCTCCGCCAACTGATTAAGGAGCGGCGCCGGGTGGGCGAAATAATGGGCCGGACTCAAGCGGTGCGGATTTCTCCTCGTTACCTGACTTCCCCATTACCCATCACTCATTACCCGTCACCTGTTACCCATCACTCATTACCCGTCACTAACCCCTTTCCTCATCCTCCAACAACATCAATCCCCTATCAGCCATAATTTATCCCCCATCAGGCCCTTCCACCGTCCATCATTCGATTCCGATACCACCACAGCCGGCCACCTTCTCCCACAGCAGCGACTATCAGGTCAGTAGGTCACATTTTTTAAATTATTTTATTTATTTACGAGCTAGTTAGCCCAATATACAATAAGGAAACAATAGGGTGGAGGGACCAGTGTTTGACATCTACCCAGTGATTGACATCTCACCAAAAAGTTTAAATAATAAGGTATAAAAGTGTTTTACGGGCTTGATCCTTTTTAATTTTGTGACAAAATACCTTCTCCGTGAAGTATTAAGGCGAAAATGGTTTCAAGTGGGATTTTTTGAAATCTGGAGAAGTTTACCCAACAGAACCTCGTGTTATCATTTCTTTATTGCAGTTTCTTGTGATTTAGCTAAGGAGGTAAGTGTTAGCGATTTTTTTAAGAAAATTAAGCTATTGCTCTCGCCTCAAAATTTGTAGAATGTGAATTTTTGAAAACATTTTATGCAGAAATCCGTTTCAGGCTATTCTGAATCATATTCTGAAGTTCAACGCATTTTTTTATGTATGTATGTATATATGTATATATGTATGTATGTATATATGTATGTATGTATGTATGTGTCATTCCAGACGATAACTGTCCGTAGAATTGTGCTAGGAACTTCAAACAAATTTTAAAATGTTAAGGACACAAAACGAAAGTACAAATTCGTTGGCCAGCATGATTGGATTACATCTTCGGGTAGAAATTTTCAAAAATGTAGTCAAAAATTTCAAAATAGCCTGTTTTTTGCGATTTGTTGTGCGAAATAATTTTTTCAGCATTCTAACATGTGGTATATTCGGAATTAGCGTAAAATTCCCTATAAGAATATGTATCAAGTTTTCAAAAATTTCGAAGTTGAAAAATCAGTCAAAAATCGAAATAATGCCGTTCGCTAGTTGTAAAAATCGGTAATATTTGCATGAAACATTGTCCAAATTCAGATTTAACTACCCTTGTGGAAGTATCCCTGTATAACCAATCCTAGAATCATGCTGTTTAAAACGTAGGTAGTAGGTGCTTGTTAAAAAAATAAAAAAAACTCGGCGCTCCGCGCCTCGCCAGGGGGCAAGCCCCCTGGACCCCCGGTTACCTCTATTTACATACTTCGGACGAAATTATTGAAACACAGAATGTGTTTGCGTTGTCGCGCAACCAAGTGACAACCAAACAAGCGTCATTGTTTACTATTCATTTATAACATCAATTTATATAGTTATAGTATGAAACTACGAAAATTGCGTTGTCGCGCAACCAAGTGACAACCAAACAAGCGTCATTGTTTACTATTCATTTATAACATCAATTTATATAGTTATAGTATGAAACTACGAAAAAAAATACGAAATAAATTCGTGATAAATCAAGAGCTTTCCAACGAATGATGAACGATTTCTGTGCGATTAAAATGGCGGAAATTCCATTTCCCTACCAACGGCTCGGTTGTACGTGAAAATCATCCGTCACACATTTCGTTCCCATCCCGCGTTCCATTTTCGGCTAGTTAGTCCATGGCTAAAACACATTCTGTGTTAAAAAAAAAATGTAATCACAACTGATGAGTTTACTCTGTGAAATATTCCGTCCTCCGATTCTCTCGGTCGCTCTCTTTAATGTTTTAGGACTTGATGTAGCTTTAATACTGACTGTGGCTTAGAAAATATCAGCCATGAAATTATGAAGAAGTTCTATTTATGTACGTACTAGCACGCAGACCCAAGGCCTCGCTCCGCTCGGCCGTCAGTAACGTTGATCTACACGATCAATAGCGACTGAAATGTCGAAGATTTCTTCAAAAATTCGCTCATGGGGTCATGCTGCATGACTGGACTTTTGCCCTGTTAGTTGATGGCTCCATCCTAAAAATTTTCCCCTCGAAGGTGAAAACTATGCATCCGCTACCTTCAGGTAGACTCGGAAGCAATATGTCCAATTGTGTGTTTTATACTCGTCGCCTAAATAACGAAGGACGGCGGGCGGTCAATGATTATGTCGAATTCACGAAATTATTTCGGATGTGACGTGTTGCACGCGTCATTAATTCATGCATGCTGTCCGTCTCCCAATACAGATTCAGTGGTTGGCATGAACTCCGGGAAATGGCACGTGTCGTTGATTATTTATAATAGCTGGAACAATGCGGCACCAGTTTGCCACTAGTGGGCGAAGCAAGAATCATTAATCTTGATTTGAATGTATCGTGTACAATCTATCTGTCGGTCGAATCGGCTCCATGTAAGTTGTAATGTGTTCTGACTGACATGAAGGCAGTGAAAGTGTCCTCGGAATATCGAGAATCTCCTTATAATTATTCATTTATGCCTTACAGGAAGTATTATATATATTCACCATCTGTGAAAACATTCATGTTTTCTCCCTGAATCAGATGGAACTACACATCCAGCTGAAAATCTGCTAAATTCTGTAATAGATTTTCATCATCTGTCAGAGCAGTTCACAAATAATCAGGCTGTTATTCTGTTGGCTGAAAAATTATCTTTTTCAGTGTCTAAGGCATAGATTCCCAAACTGGGGGGCGTGAAGACGGGTTAGGGGGGGGGGGGGGGTGAGACCACGACCATTCTTTGGGGGAACATCGAGCCAACTCCAGGCTTTGGGGCTCGTTTTTGCCTCAAACTATCATATATCATCCTTGGGGCTGACAGCAGGAAAAAATTATCTGAAATACCACTGTCGGACAATATAGTGAAACGTCGTATTGATTAAATGGCTGAAGATATAAAAAAACAGGTTGGCGATGGAATAAAACTATCGCCATTTTTTGCCATCCAGCTATGCGAGAGTACAGACGTTGCTCAACATTCTCAGTTAGTCTTATTTGTTCGATATGTTGAAAATGAATCAATAAAAGACGAGCTACTCTTTTCAACAGAGCTGGAGACCACTACAAAAGCTGTTGATGTGATGAAAGCTGTGTCTGATTTTTTTGACAATCATGGACTCTCATGGCAAAAACTAATGGGCACTGATGGCACCCCTTCAATGCTTGGTTCTCGCTCAGGCTTCGTGCAGTTAGTCAAAGAAAAAACGCTGATGTGACGCTTTATACACCGACAAGCTTCGGCAGCCAAAACTCTTCCAAACGACCTCAATGCCGTCTTAAAATTATGTATTAAAATAGTGAACTATATAAAAAACAGTGCACTAAATACCCGACTGTTTAAAATTCTTTGTGAAGATTTAGGAACTGACCATAAAACACTGCTATTTCACACAGAAGTACGCTGGCTCTCAAAAGGAAACATGTTAGCAAGACTATTTGAGCTCTGAGATGAAGTAACTTCGTTCTTGGAAAACCATAAGCAAAATGAGCTAAGCATGAACTTCAGCAAACCTAGTTCTCAAGTAATGTTGGCATATTTGTCAGACTTCCTTGATTCATAAACAGCCTTAACTTGAAACTGCAGATGGAGACTCAAATATCATAACTCATCGTGATGACATCAAGACGTATGTTGAGAAACTACAACTTTGGAGACGAAAAGTATCAGCAAACCCCTGCAACTTTTCAAATTTACCAAAGCTAGTATCAATATCAGAAGAAACTCGCTTCAAGGAGGTTTTTGAAGGATAAAACTTGTCAAAACAAGTGTCAAACCATTTGGAGACGCTCACTGATGAATTCGGGAAATTCTTCCTTAACACTGCTGACGAACATATTTACAGACTTTCAACAGATCCTTTCCATGTCAACGTTGAACATGTTCCAGAAGCCCTGCAAGAAGAACTTTTTGAAATAAAAAATGATTCTTCTGCCAAGTATGACTTCGAAAAAATGGCTACTTCATAAAAGCTACGTGTTATCAAATCGTGTTTTGTATAAATAGCAAATATACAATTGTTTTCAGTGTAAAACTTGCATTTTTTTCACATCCATTCATTAGTTATATAAGGGGGGCGTGGGAGGCTTTCATTTTACCACAAGGGGGCACGGTACAAAAAAGTTTGGGAACCCCTGGTCTAAGGTAATTAAACATGCCGGTGAGCAGAGCTTCGGGCAATAAATTATCCTTTAAGAATTCGATTGCGACGGAAACTTGGTGCATCAGAACAAATTACGAAATTTACTACCTTAACGGCAACTAAGATATTGCTACATTCATAAAGAATGCTGATGGATCGGGCAGGACATGTAACAGAGTTACTTCTTATAAGTGGCGTAATTTGAGGAGTTGCAGGGTGGCCAAATCCCCCCCATGGTCCCAGAGGATGTAGAAGTTCATCTTGCAACGGATGCTTCATGGGCAATAATAAATAATCTATATTAAAAACCAATTGCTGTTCTCGAGAAACTCGAGAACGGCTGGACCGATTTGGCTAATATTGGTCTTAAATTATTTGTGGAAGTTCAGAAAAGGATTAAAAGGTTTAAAATTTCAAATCAGTCCCATAGGGGGGTTAAGGGGAGGAGGGGGAACGGGTATCTTTGTCATCACTGAACAAACTGGGGATTTTATTGTCGAGTATGTTTGTATTACACCAATTCAAGTCAAAGACTACTTTTTCCAAAATTTTCAAATCTGACCCCTAGGAAGGGGGAGGGGTGGGGGAAGTTGAAGCGTTTCGAACGTCACTGAACCAACTGGGGATCTGAGATGCCGAATATGTTTGGAGTATTCTAACTTGAATCACAGGCTACTTGAAAATTTTCAAATCTAACCCATAGAAGGGGATGTTTTAAGGGAGGGGCAGGAAAGAAATAAGTATCTTTTTCATCACTGAACGAACTGGGGATTTGATTGTCGAATATGTTTGAATTACTCTAATTCAAGTCAAAGACTACTTTTTCAAATGTTTGAAATGTGACCCAGTGGTGATGGGGGGGGGGGGGGTAATGTTAATGTAATTTGAACGTCACTGAACCAACTGGGGATCTGTGCGGGCGAATCTATCAGAATCAGCAAATCTATTTAATAACGTTCAAGTCAACCTGTGCAACGTACGGGTGAACCAGCAAGTAATTAATAGAAATAATTAATAATTTCACGCTAATAACGTCAGTACCAGTTACATTCAGTTTGAGGATGCAGCCCGCAAAGCAGGTTTGTTAAGCGGGTCCGGTTACCTAGCAACTTAGAACGCTCCTCCAAGGCTGGGTCGAGGGGCGGCCAACTGCCGTGGATAATATAATCGCCCATCCGAGAGAAGCGAAATAACTACAGTAAAAAAACGGTAAGCTGGATACTATAAAGAGAAACTATGGTGAAACTACGTCGTTTCCCCACTTCTTTTTGGGCTTGCCCTTCCTGTTTTCGTTGTGGAAGTCATACGCCATTTTTCCCCTGTTTCACTTCCGCTACTTTCTCCACTGTTTGACTGACTGATCGATTCATTGCAGTACCATCGATTGTGTCGATTCCTAACTCAAATAAGTCTTAAATCGTCCTTGATTTTTTGTATGAGCCTCAGTAGAAATGATGAAATAAAATTAATAGAATCTTACGTGGGCTAAATTAATGTCCGTGGTGATTGAAACATCCATAGTCGAATGGAAACAATTGAAACAATCGATATGTGAATCAACTAATAAATGATTATACCATTACTTTCCAGCCGGCTTCGGTTTGTTTACGTTTTGTGATGTCTCTCGTCGATGTTTAATGTCCTGTATACTGTATTTTATTTCGTGGTAATTCTCATGCGATGTGTAACTTAAAAGGAATCGTAATTAGTGCAAAAGTGTTGCTAAAGTTACGAGTTATGAACCCCTTGGAGAGATACATCCACATATACAAAGACGATTGGATTGAAAGCGGTAAGTCAATGATAAGCATAGTGCTCCCCAGTTCATGAGCATTTTCATATAGAAAGACGGATTTGTATGGTAAGAATGTTATTTTTGTATCCACTAAGAGAAGGGTAAATTACCTTAATTTATAGATCATAAGGTTATGCCGTAAAAATAATGCAATGTGCCTGCTCTTCCCTTTTCATCTCCCTACATGATTACGTTCATTTCCTCTAGGTAGGGACATAGGTAGGGACATAAGACTCAAATTCAAATTAATTCTGAAGTGATTGTTTTCACTTTTTCATTTTTCAATAATGAACCTTCGTAATCGACTAACCTCGTAGCCTTCCCTTGGGACACCCTTTATAGGTGTTACATTGCCCTCTTTGTGACTAGTAATACCCACTATACATATTTATGCGATATTTACATATATAATTTTTGACTGTTGTTGCTGCCCCTCCATGATAAATGGCTTTGGGGGCTTCTTATCCCAGTGGATGATAGGAAACGATGATTTGGACATTAGGAAGATGGGAATCAGGAACTGGAGGAAGGAGGCTGCATAAAGAACAAAGTAGAGAGCGGTTATTTGCGAGGCAAGCCTTCTTCATGGGCTGTAGTGTTACAGGCAGGTTGTCATGTGGTATGGGACCAAAAATCGGACCCTACTGCGATGAGCAGGCAACAATAATCATTAATCATTCATTAATTATCGAACAGTCATAAGTTCCATGCATGCGCAATAATTTAGTTTTATGGCTTATGAACGGAATTTTTATCCTACACATCATATCCTACACACATATGAAAAAGTTTTAGAATTTAGGATTTGGTTCAGGATGCCTCAAAACGGATTTTAATGTAGGAAATCTTAGAGAATTTTCTTTTTTATTTATTATTATTATTATTTTATTTTTTTTTATTTTTTGAGCCATAACAATAGCTTTTAAAGCGGAGTTTCAACGTGTTTCTATGAATTTTCACAAACAACTAATGCGTTGCTCCTTAGTTTAGGAAAATGTAACTCCCTTAGTTCTGATTGAAGGAAATTCTTCTAATTTTAACCTCTATAAAAACATTTTCAGGCTCTATGTTTATATCATAAGTTTCAAAAATTCAGGCTGGCACAATTTTTTCTTATTTTTAAAATGTTTTGTATAGCTTTTTATAAATAAATTTCATCAAATTTAATTCAAGAAAACAAAATCCAATAATCGCTTTGTAAGTTTGAAAACGGGTAATCTCATAAAAATTATAAATAAATTTCATGATCTAACTTTCAGAAGTTATATCTGTATTGCTTCTATATAAGAAAACATCGCTTTGTATTGGATTAAAATATGTACCTAGTGACTACTTCACTAGGTTATAGCGAGCTTTGGTGCTCCACCCGCTTGTAGAAAATATAGTATTCAACTGGATCCCATGTTTACCCTTAACCGAAAACTCGATATAAACATAACTTCACTGTATTCGAACTATGTGCATATTCGATAGCTCCTTTGAATTCTCCGTTCCCGGACTAGGGCGAGACGAAGTGTCGCTATTCGTATCCTGAATTCCTCTTGAAGGAGCAAAGACGATCCCGTAGGAAAAAAGTGCACGTAAATGGAAAAAGATTCAATCTGGGTCACGTCGCTATCCGCATACGAATACACTCTCAAAATCGCTGTTCCCGTCGTAAATATTTTCTTCGCCTTTTCCACTTTACCTTTGCGGACCTTCTCGGTGAAGGATTCCATTGAGATTTATTCTTCCGTTTGAATAGAAACACGGGAAACGGCGTTCAACTGGGAGCTAAATGCGTATTTCGACGTGGAGTGTTCTTACATAAAACATCGTCTTCTCGTCTAAACCTATAATAAATTATGAACGAAATTTTGAGGCATCCCAAATCGGTTCGGACTAGAAGATTTAGCAGTATTGTCTGAAGGCTGGGCACACCCAGCAGATGTATTGGATATTTCATTGCTTGGGGAGCTGGTTCCTTATTTAGCGGGAGAAAAGCAGGTTGTGCTGTTTTTGCCAGATGCAATCAGATAAGATTGTCCACAGTTAGAAGTTTCATTTGGGTACTGGCTGCTGGAGATAAGGCACTGGAATGTTTACAAACCCAAACTAGGTATGAGGCTCAGGACTCCTTCTGTGTATTCACCGATAGTGGGGTTTCAGTAGCCATGTTACGAGATCATTGGAATGATTTACCCATTTCGGAGCGTATACGCCAGCTTTTGTGTTCCTTCCGTGCGCCTGGAGAGTTGATCTAGTTTGGGTTAAGGCACATGTGGGGGTGGTAGGTAATGAGGCAGCTTATGGACTCGCGAAGGAAGCAGCTATTGATGAAGATCTAGGGAGAAATATTCTCAGCGGTACCACAGACATATGTCCAAAGAGAGCTTCACAAAGAAACTCTAGCTGCGTGGAACGACCTGTGGACATGGTTGCCAGGTGTCCGGTTTTGACCCGGACAGTCCGGTTCTTTATCAAAGTGCCTGGGGGGAAAACTGCTGTGAATGCTAAATGTCCGGTTTTCATTAGATGAGCGTAAGTGAGAGTAGATATAAAAGGTACATTCTGGCACATGGGCCAACACGGAGCAGTGTATACTAACCCGCACAACACATTATACTAACGCCCTCAACGCAAAAATTGAAATTTTCAGTACATTGTGCGTCCATTTATCGTTAGATCAAAAAATAGTATTGCGTTGACCGGGAATCGAGCAGGCGACCTCTTGGTCCCCAGATACATGCCTTAAACAATTGAGCCATGACGCCAGATGACCATTAATGAATAGAAGTGTTTCGTACAGTTGGCTAAAGCACGCAGCTTTTAATCACCTATCCCTAATGCAACGATGTAATATAGTAATTATTAAAGTTTGGGGTAGCTATGCATACACTGCACCATGGCCCCTTGGAAATGTTGATAATGGCACTATTTCTATCCATCCACTTTTAACGTATTCATTAAAATCAACGCATATTTGGCACGTCTAAAACGTACAGTAAAACATAATAATTTGTCACTGTTAAGCATAACAGTGACAATTTTTCAAAGTTTATGGATTTTGAAGTGATGCAATGCATCATTTGATGAAAAGCTGCGTGCATCGGACAGCTGTATGAAACACTTATATTCATTGTTAATCATCTGGCGTCAAGGCTCAATTGGTTAAGTCATGTGTCAGGTGACCAGGATGTCGCTTGCTCGGTTCCCGGCCAACGCAAAATTATTTTTTTAATCTTACGATTGACGGACGCACAATGTACAGACAATTTCAATTTATGGTTTGTGCGGGTTAGTATACCCTGCTCTGTGGTGGCCCCTGCGCCAGAACGTACCTTTTATATCTACTGGCAGCTTATGGACTCGCGAAGGAAGCAGCTATTGATGAAAGTCTTGGAGAAGAATTCTCAGCGGTAACATATGGTCCGAAGAGAGCTTCACAAAGAAACTCTAACTGCGTGGAACGACCTGTGGTCAGAGTCGCCAGGTGTCCGGTTTCGGCTCGGACATTCCGGTTCTTTATCAAGGTGTCCGGGCAAAAACTGCTCTGAAAGCTAAATGTCCCGGTTTTGTTTTGGACACTCCTCAGGATTGGAACCGCCCGTCATTTAACCTTGTTCCCGCTAGGGACGTGGTCAAGAAACGATTATGATGGTTTTAAAATTATATTCATATAAGGATATAAGGAAACAGAGTATATAAAAAAGAACTCAGAACGCGCACCGCAATATTGTCAATCAAAAATCATTTTTCTCCTGTTCATTCACCTGATTCAATCATTTGTTTCGTGCAGTCTCTTTAGTGACCGGAGGGGCGCTGTTACCTACTACTTAACTTTATGCAAAGTGAGGCAATGGCGCGCGACCAAACAAACCTTAAGCTTGTCTTTTCACTAGAAGTTGTACGTGCAATGTTTAATGTAGAAATTAAGATGTAATTATTAATATTATTATCATCCAGTTCTGTAAAACGACTCCATAACTCGTGAAAGACACGGCAGATGCGTTGAAAATGCACGATGATTTCAACGTCCCTTTATTGACGACATCTGATACTCCGTTGTTGGAAGAATTATTCTCGTACAGTTTCCCTCGATAGCTCCTATCCTGCTCTAGATGTAATCGTTACACCGACCGAAGTCTTTTGTGGTTTTCCAGCCCAGAGCCGTTTCAGAGGGTTAATTCCGGAGGATGTTTGAATTCGCTCTTCCTAAACAAACAAAAGTTCGGGCAGGTGCGAGGTGACTACCTTTTGTTCTAGGAGAAGTTTAATCCCGAGATTAAGGGGCCTCTCGGTGGATTAAACGAAACCTTTTGTGGAAGGGTGACAAAAACACCTGCTTCGAAACTTCCCAGTACTTTTCCGACATTGTATTCAGTTAACATGGGTTCTGTTTTTGTTTTCATCTAAGATCTTGAAAAGGGAGTCTAAACCTCATCAGCGAATTTTTGTAGAAATGAAGCTTCAATGGCTCTAAAAATCTATAAATAAAAATTATGTTGAATTTTCCACATTGAAATCCGTTTCCAGTCATTCTGAAACAAATCCTAGAGCTTAACGCTTTTTGATATATATATATATATATATATATATATATATATATATATATATATATATATATATATATATATATATATATATATATATATATATATATATATATATAAATCATTCAAGACGATAACTCTCCATGGGATTGAGATGAAAATTCCGTTCTTGCGCCGACAAAGTCGAGCTCCCCTAATGAAAGGATGAGTTTGTTGGCTATAGAACGTTTTGAAAAACTTCTCAAATTTCAACAAATGTGCATAAAAAATGGCTAAAAACAGCTATATTCGTTAAATTTATTAGTTAAAACAGTCAAATGTAGATTATTAGCGATTAAATAGAATATTAAGAAATTTTTTGCACAAAATTATGCTGAAAAATGTATTTAGATTTCACAAATATTTGATTTAATGAATCGATGAAAATCCAAAATATTTTTTGTATCGCAGAATATTATTAAAAACAAGTTTTTTTTTTTTTTTTGCCTCAAAGTATGTAGTTGAAAATTTCTTTGCACTCAAAGTGCTCAAAGTTCTAAACAACATTACATAATATAATACAGTATTTTACAAAAATTCGCTCATACAATGATGCTACATGATCGGAACTTTTTTGAGAACTTTTTCAGCCTTCTGAATTAGTTTTTGAAAGATTAATCATATAAATATATATATAATATATATATATATATATATATATATATATATATATATATATATATATATATATATATATATATATATATATATATGGCACAGCCCCCCCCCCCCTCAACTGACAGATGTGGGTTTTGACATCGTTTCCCCATGATATCATTCAGCTTTCCACACTGCCATTTCCAAGAAGTCGATACTCTTCATGTTGCACCTTCTTGGAAAGCTCTAGTCATGATCATTCAATTTATGGAATAATTTGAATTAGGTGAAACTTCCAATTGGTTATCGGGTTCGTTCTAGACCGTTGGCAACCTGCAACGAAACACCAACCGCATTCGCCTCATTGGGTCACCTAAGGCCGGAATGAACTGCTAAGCTAATAGGCGCCTGCCTTTGAAGACAACTGCTATGAAAAAGTCATAAGTTCCCTGCATGCAGAATAATTACTGATACGCATTTTCACCATACAACTCGGGTAAAAGCACCAATTGTTAGGGGAGCTCTCTTAGATTCTGTGTTTTACCCACGGGTTCAAGAAAATAGAACTTCCAAGTAGATATTATAAATTGTGAGTTCGTTGAGAATAGATTGCATGTATTCAAGTTCTCCAAATAACTTTGTTGATTATCACAAAGCACTTTTTGCCCCCATGATGTCATTCAGCTTTCCACACTGTCATTTCCAAGAATTCGACACTCTTCATGTTGCACCTTCTTGGAAAGCTCTAGTCTTGATGGAATAATTTGAATTAGGTGAAACTGCCAATTGGTTATCGGGTTCGTTCCTTCGTTCTAGACCGTTGGCAACCTGCAACGAAACACCAACCGCATTCGCCTCATTGGGTCACCTAAGGCCGGAATGAACTGCTAAGCTAATAGGCGCCTGCCTTTGACGATAAACACGATCAGAGAGTTTGGATTCTGAGCTGGAGACCAAACCGCTACCATAATATTGATCTACGTTAACGACCAGGAGAGAGCGAACGGGCGGGAATCGTCATTTTCAAAAGGCAACGGTCACCCGGAGTGCGAGAGCCCTGCGGATAATTGAAATTTCCTTTTACTCCGACGAATATTCAATTTGCGAAACGGTCAGAACCGCTATTTCAGTGTAGTGTCATATCTCATCGTCGGCTAATAACGGAAAACCGTTGCAGGACCCGAGGCAGTAAAATTGTATGACCTTCACTAACAAAAATACGAGTGTAATGACTCTGTCGAAATGTAGGCAGCGCTGGTGGTCGGATAACCAGAAAGGTCCGATTTTGAGTTATTAGGAGTTTTTGGTGACCACTTACGTACCCTTAACGTCACCCTAACGTACCCAAGAGTACGTGACCTTGAGGGGACGTTAGCAACGTCGTACGTTAGAATGGCTCATTTAACGTCACCCGTTTGGGGACCTAAAGGCACACGACACCAGCCTAACCTTCCTGTAAATGTAACCCTACTGCTCACCTCAAAATTACTCGAATACTATAATAGTTTTTCTTTTCAAATGCCCCATTACCAACTAATTATGTTGATGTAGAGAGTAGGTTTTTGAACACCCCTCAAACTTGGTTACTTATTTTACGTTTCAAGTCGCTTAGAAACCGAATGTGCCATCTGAATTCCGCCTCCGCTGTCCAGCTTTACTACCCTTCAACTCGATCGAAAAGTTCCGTTCTTTTGCGCTCAGGCTCTATTTGGTCGATTAGAGCCTTGTTTCTATTATTGTTTCACATATTTTAAATGAGAAAACTGAGTTTTAGGACACTACTTCTTCGCAGTATTGTTCTTAGTTTACCTGAACTCTCAGCTATTTTCTCGTGAACATTGCGTGAAGTGCTGCCTTCACTGATGATTTTGTCAGGTAAAATCCTGTTTCATTGTCATAGAGATAAATACTTTTTCATACTTGTTGATAATTTGCCCAACGGAAAACCAAAAAACATGAAGTTCGTAACGACTAATGACCGACTAATGAGTGCAACTAAACCGCAGTGTTCCACACTTGAGGCTTACTATCCATCCCCTGCTTACGAATTGAAAACTAAAAATGAGAAATTAGCCCGTATTTGTAATGAAACTAACATGAAATTCGAATTCAGGATTGAAAATCGGCGTTTCATATCGAAATGAAGATATTGATTAGTCAACCAGTAGACAACAAGACAGCTGGGGGAAAAATATCGCGTTACCCAACCACCGTTAACGTGACATCAAAATTAAGGCAACCGTTCTCCCGGTTATATTTGGGTTAGAATCTTTGTTTGCTCCCTCAAGACAACGGTAACGGGTGACGTTAAGTTGAAGTCGCCAAAAACTCTCTATTTACTTTGTTTTAACGTGATTTCCGTATTCTTAACGGTACCTACTTAATTATGTAGCAGGCCAATTCATCATTTGTTATTGTCAGTTCAATTCGGAAACATCATTGTCTGACAGTCAGTAGCTTCCTTGTTTCTGGAGTGTACCTACTAAATAACACTGTGGGGAGGGGGGGGGGGATATCTTTTTTCTTGTCGCCTACCCACGAGTGACCTATCAGAGCCGCCGCTGCGCTGGCTAATGTACAAAAACAGTCGCCAATGTCAATATTTTCAATCAAAATATGATTATGACACAGGACTCCAGGAAATTCAGCTTCCTGGAAGGCTCCAGTATGAAAATATAGGAAGCCTCCCACAAGCCTATATGGCAACAATGCCAATAACTTAACGAAAAATACAAGGACGTAATGGCTTTTTGCAAGGAATCAACAATTCCCCAAGTCCACCAAGACTTCTTGAGTCCCTGCCTCGTCTAATAAATAAAAATTATAAAACATCTAAGAAGAGAAGAAGTGCTTGAATAAGGAACGATTTTTGTTTTGTATTCCGTAATAATGTCCATCTGATACCAATAACTATTTCTCCTGTTCAAAACCTAATTAAACGTTTTCAATTAAAATAAATTACTACTATTAATTATTTACCAGTGAAAATGCTACAACCTTGTACGAGGCACGTCCAGAAAGTAAGAGTACTAGATTTTCTTCTTTTTTTTTAATTGTATTAAAAAAAAAAAAAAAAATACAGGGTTTTGTAGGTTAACATCTCACTTATTTTTCTACATAATCGCCTTCCCGTTCGATGCAAGTTTTGAGCCTCGGCACAAACTTATTGAAACCCTCTTCGAAGAATTTCGAGTCTTTTCGACTCTGGAGTGTAATGAACCATCCAGGTCTCATCTCCAGTCACAATGGAGCTCAGGAAATCCTCACCTTCCAATTGAGATTTTTATACGCCAGTTTGCTGGCGGCCACACCACCATTGCGTGCCAAATTAATGCATTTTTCAGCTCCCGACCCTGGTTTTTTGTTCCTTTTTTACTAACTAAAAAGCAGACATCATGTAATTTTACTATGTGTGTGCGTTTTCAAACAAAAAATCTTCAGGATAGGCCGGTTCGGAGCTTACAATTAACCAAATCTCAGTTATTTTCGTGCGTTTTTATGCAAAAAAACTGCTCCAGGATGATAACGTCAATCTTAATGAGCGTTCGAATGTAAGTGTACAGGTTTAACCTACTACTGTTAATAAAATTTTGGAAGCCAATGCAGAACCTATTTTGTACTAAAATTTGTTAAAAGATGATGATTTGACGGTGAACAGAATTTCACGCATAACGCGCCGTAACTACAAACTCCACTCTTCATTTATCTGTGTTTATTTTCGATCATCCAATTACTTGAAAGGGGTTTCGCCCACCCCATAACATTCACCCTTCTGTAATAGACCGAACCCTGTTGAGCCGTGGAGAATTTACATAGAGATTGCTTCCCTCTTCGCCAACTTCCCCATCTTCGACCCCGAGGAGCAAATCACTTCGAATCTCCTTCTGAAACCAAACTACTTTTGAGGTAATTGGCGACCTTCGAAACTGATGAACAAGAGTCGTTATTGGTTGAGCGGAATGAGAAACTATAAAGCTGATTCTGACTCAATGGTTCGCCAATTTTCCCCCGGGGTGTGGCGACTAAGTTCATAATGATATTGGAACGCTGTTATCGAATGACATGATTTGATGTTGGTTCATTTAATCTCCCTTCGTCGTACTTTGAATAACCAATATTTATGTATTTATTTACAAGAACAGGATGAACTCAATTTAATAGTACGATACACAGATTATAATTCTCTGTAAAAATAAAATGGCAATATATTTGGAGGTGTGGGGTGATCTGTCCGGGGACCGGCGATTCCTTCCCGACCTCCAAAAAGCATGGCGGTTCCTTCCCCTTAAAATGTTGGCGATACCTTCCGGTTACTCAATTGTTTCCCGCCCAGGTGTTGGTTAGTTTTGAAGCAAAAATTAACTCATAGGACTAAACCCTTAATTGCAGAATTAAGTACTTAATACCCAAATCAAAGTATTAAAATCACCAAGCATTAAAATCACAATAATCACAAAATCATTTCATTGCTCAAAAATCCCCCCAAATTTAATACTGACCCTTTTAGCAAATTGGTTTGTTTCGAGTACCTGCTCAGAAGGTTGCGATAAACATTTTGATATAAAAATATAAAAATGTCGCTGATTATTTTTAGTAAATTACAACAATGTTAATGACTCCTTGTTTCAAGAGTAACTAAAAGTTTTATTTTTTTACGTTGTTAATAACTTCAAATCGTATGATCTATAAATATTCATTTTGGTTATTTAAAAATAAACTGAAGTTAAATAATAGAAATAACTTGAGTTGCCCTACAGCTACTCCAGAAATCGCTACTCCAAAAATCGCGCTGGGAATTTGACGGTCCTCTTCGGTCGATTGGTTTGTTTCTCCGTGTTGTCTTGCTCTATTTTCGTAGGTGAATGTTCTTCAAATGTTGATTCTGAGTCTGCGACTAGATATGCTGGCTTTAGGCGATCTATCGAGATATTGACAGTATTTCCATTTATATCCAGCGAATAGAACTTTCCCACTCGCTCTTAGTGCTCATTCAACTCATTCGGTAAGGGTCATCGGCGGGAGTTTGGCGAGCGATGAGTTTCCGGATCCAATTTTCTTCTTTAACACCAACAACCAGATCTTTATGAAAAGTAAATTTAAAACTAATATCTAAAAATAGCGGTGCGATTTTTCTAGCTACCTTCCGTGACAGAAACAGTGTCGGCAGCTCCAGGATCGATCATTGATCATCTATTATAACTATACTAAACTTGGAACTTGTTGTTTTGCGACACCTCCTGACGGGCCTTATCACTTTGAGATTGGAGGCGAAGGAATCGCCGACCCTCGGCTCACTGGCCGGCCACACACTGGTAGGAACCTCCCTCGGGTCGCAAGGTTCAACTTTCACTTTGACGGGAAGGAATCGCCGGTTCCCCGATCTGTCCATCTGCCACGTTCTGGAGGACTGTCCAGCCTTGTGGACCTCCGAGTCTTATAGGACCTATGTTTTATAGGCAAGGCTTCGTTAACAAAAGGGACGCCTTTTATGAAGGTACCGAGCCATGTGGGTATTCATGGCAATGAGTGTGCAGATGCCCTTGCAAGGAGAGTCATTGGTGATAATTTCATTGATATGCTGCCTATATGCATTGAAGATCAAGTCTCCTACATGCACCTAACATAAAGCCAATTCCATCTGGCATAAGCAATGATCCTTCCGGACTTGAGCCCGGTGAGATCTTTCGTAACCCTACTTCCCAAGATTGATCGAATAGAGGTCAACCGGGTTGCCACTGGCCATACCCGTCTTACTCGCACACACCCGCTTAGTGTAGAAGGTCGAGATGTTGTGTGTGGGAGGTGTGGGAGTGATCTGTCCATCCACCACTTTCTGGAGGACTGTCCAGCCCTTGTGATCTCCGAGTCCAGCATCAGCCCCCTCAGTGAGTTGACATTTTATCCGGACCAGACAAGGTCCGATCCCTGTTTTTGTACCTGAGAGCCACTGAGCTCTTCTACGAACTGTGATATCCGATCTGTCATATATTTACGTACATCTAGTCGTAGTTTTATCTCACTTTGCTGATTGTTCATAGTACCATGTATGTACGTAGTTATTAGCCTATTTTCATTCATTCATTTCATTTATTTGGCAAATTCAAAAATACTGCATCATAAAAAAAAACATCATTCAAATATTACATCATTATTATTTTACATCTATTCTTAGTTGTATTACTTTATTTTTGGGGTTTTTTTTAATCCACTTTGGGGGCTAAACAGTGGTCATCACCACCACTGAACCACCACCACCACCACCACTGGTTTATTTTGAATTCTAAATTTGATTTTCAAAAAACTCATAACTTTGAATACGATTATTAACAACAACAAAAAGAAAACTATAAGTAAGTAGATATTTTACATTTTTTAATATTAATATCCCTCAAGAAGACCCAGTTTCTGGGGAGTAACGTTGGCGTTTAATTAAAAAACCAATTTAAGGACAGAAGGCCTTTTTTATGAATCTTGTATTGTGAAGGTTCACAGCAGACGTTATTAACGATCATTTGGCCCGATCAAGCAATCAAGCAATTCGTTCTCCCTTTGTCGGCGTTCGATCGCGCTGTCATTCCCAAATGGGCCTTCGAGGGCTCAGCAGCACCCCAGCCTCGATAGAACGCCGGGCGGTGTGTGTGTTTTAGTCAAATGTGAAACGAAACATAGTTTATATAAGGAATACAAGTAAGTTTGTTCTTCGTTCATGTTTGTTATAGTCGTTTTTTTTTTCTTTGAACATGTTAACATGTTGACATAAAATATATTATACAAGACCTTTGATAACAAATTGTTACGATTATATCCCTCTTCTTCAAAGTCTCGAAGGAGCAACTTCAATATTTTTGATAAGTAGAGTGGGTTACGGAGAAGTTTTTAACTGAGTACCGTGAGTAACGTTTTTAACTGATGTCTGGTTCTTCCACATTCATGATGTTTTCCATAAGGGTGTATTCGCTGGAAACTGGGAATCCTCCAGTAACATATTCTTCCAGCAAAAATCTTTCACCACTCGTTAGAAAGATATGACTTTATTACACATGACTCCACATTTTCTTAACCCTCCTGAGAAGTCCTAGTTAACGCTTCGTTAACTATAGATTTTGAGCTTTCTTAATATATGTAAATTATTTAATATATCTTACGTATGTAAAAGGGCATCCACCCGTGACGCATAAATAAATAAATGTAGACATCGCACGTTTTTAAAAATTGCAAAATGTGAAAGTAAATCACATATTTATAGATGTTCGGAAGTATTGTGAATGAATGAATGAATAGTGAATTTATTCCGAAGCGAAAAGTAAATAGTACAATCCAAATGCAGTTAAAATACAAATTATTAGAGGTTAATGACTTCAATGGAATATACCCCTAGGCTAATATTGTAGTTATATTCTTTTTTTACATTTGTAACACACGGAGAACACATCAGCAGGGAATATTAAATTTACCTATTTAGAAAAGCAGAAAAAAAAATTAAGCAAACTTTCAACGCCTAAAATTTAGACAATAAAGAATTAGTTTACATAAATGCTGGAAAGAGCATCTAAGCAATGAAGGTTCACAGCAGACGTTATTAACGTTCATTTGACCCGATCAAAGGATAAACAATCCGTCTTTTCAATGCCTCAATTCGTTCTCCCTTTGTCGGCGTTCGATCGCGCTGTCATTCCCGAACGGGCCTTTGAGGGCTCAGCAGCACCTCAGCCTCGATAGAACGCCGTTGTGTGTGTTTTTTAGTCAAATGTGAAACGAAACATAGTTTTTGTAAGAAATATAAGTAATTAAGTAAGGAATAAAGTAATATAAGTAATATTAAGTAAAGTAAAGGAATATAAGGAATTTAAGGAATAAAGTAAGTCAAATGTGAAACGAAACATAGTTTATGTAAGGAATATAAGTAATTTTGTTCTTCGTTCATGTTTGTTATAGTCGTTTTTTTTCCTTTGAACATGTTAACATGTTGACATAAAATATATTATACAAGACCTTTGATAACAAATTATTACGATCATATCCCCTTCTTCAAAGTCTGGAAGGAGAAACTTCAATATTTGTGATGAGTTGAGTGGGTGTACGGAGTCGTTTTTTACTGAGTGTGAATGTCTGGTTCATTTATGGTAATCCAAATCAAACAGTATTTTTCCTTAAAACAAATCACAATCTTGTGTATTATATAATGGTAGGTAGTGAAGTTATTTAAAAGTTGCGAATTATTAACATTGTGGTATCTAAAATGAAAATTTTATAACTATTAATATAATTCAAGCTTAATACACTACTCATTCAATGGAAAAGATCTTAGTAGTAGAGCTCTGGCTATGTAGTGGTACACCTACTGCTGATGCCAGTCTCTTATCTGCGTCCACATTCATGTTTTCCATAAGGGTGTATTCGCTGGAAACTGGGAATCTTCCAGTAACATATTCTTCCAGCAAAAATCTTTCAACACTCGTGGAAAGATGTGACTTTATTACACATGACTCCACATTTTCTTAACCCTCCTGAGAAGTCCTAGTTACACGATTGGTTAATTATAGATTTTGAGCTTTCTTAATATCTGTAAATTGTTTAATCGTAGTCATCTCACGTTTTTTTAAATTGCAAAATGTGGAAGAAAATTACATATTTAAGGATATTTGGACATATTGGGAAGGTTTCTTTATTCGGACAGTTCATAATATAACAAACTTTATAAAAAATGCCTTCTGTCATTAAATTGGTTTTTTAATTAAACTTCAACGTTTCTCCCTAGGAACTGGGGCTTCTTCAGGTAGATTAATATTCCAAAATGTAAAATATCCACTTACTAATAGTTTTCTTTTTGTTGTTGTTAATAATCGTATTTAAAGTCAAGAGTTTTTTTTTTTTTTTTTTTTTTTTTTTTTTTTTAATCAAATTTTGAATTCTACATTTGATTTTCAAAAAACTCATAACTTTAAATAGGATTATTAACAACAACAAAAAGAAAACAAGAAAAAAAAATTGCCGCTAATGACCCTTCCGGTTGAGGTGCGGCTTAAACCTTAAAAAAACTATAAGTAGATATTTGACATTTTTGAATATTAATCTCCTCGAAGAAGCCCCAGTTCCTCGGGAGTAACGTTGGTGTTTAATTAAAAAACCAGTTTAAGGACAGAAGGCCTTTTCTATTAATTTTGTATTGTGAAGGTTCACAGCAGACGTTATTAACGATCATTTGACCCGATCAAAGGATAAACAATCCGTCTTTTCAATGCCTCAATTCGTTCTCCCTTTGTCGGCGTTCGATCGCGCTGTCATTCCCGAACGGGCCTTTGAGGGCTCAGCAGCACCTCAGCCTCGATAGAACGCCGGTGTGTGTGTTTTTTAGTCAAATGTGAAACGAAACATAGTTTATGTAAGGAATATAAGTAATTTTGTTCTTCGTTCATGTTTGTTATAGTCGTTTTTTTTTCCTTTGAACATGTTAACATGTTGACATAAAATATATTATACAAGACCTTTGATAACAAATTATTACGATCATATCCCCTTCTTCAAAGTCTGGAAGGAGCAACTTCAATATTTTTGATAAGTAGAGTGGGTGTACGGAGTCGTTTTTTACTGAGTGTGAATGTCTGGTTCATTTATGGTAATCCAAATCAAACAGTATTTTTCCTTAAAACAAATCACAATCTTGTGTATTATATAATGGTAGGTAGTGTGCCTTAATTCAATTCAATTCAATTTATTTGTTGCTCTTTACACAGATGAAGGGTCTGAGACCCCTCTAGTTATCTGTACAGATAAAATTTACAATAAAAATGAACAGATGGCTGAAATACAAAATTACAGAGTTTTTTCCAAAAATAAGAGAGGGAGAAAATACAACTAGGAAGAGAGAGGAAGTAGGAAAATTAAGAGAGAAAAGGAAAGATGCATCAGAAGTGAGGTGAAGTAATGAAGAGGTGAAGGAAGTTTGGCTACTGGTCCCTGAAGTGCCGAAGTACCGCGCCCACAAATGACCCAAGCGAACACAGCGCACGGATAGAGACGGGAAGGGAGTTCCAAGCCTTAGTGAAGTTATTTATAAGTTGCGAATTATTAACATTGTGGTATCTAAAATGAAAATTTTATAACTATTAATATAATTCAAGCTTAATACACTACTCATTCAATGGAAAAGATCTTAGTAGTAGAGCTCTGGCTATGTAGTGGTACACCTACTGCTGATGCCAGTCTCTTATCTGCGTCCACATTCATGTTTTCCATATGGGTGTATTCGCTGGAAACTGGGAATCCTCCAGTAACATATTCTTCCAGCAAAAATCTTTCAACACTTTGTGGAAAAATGTGACTTTATTACACATGACTCCACATTTTCTTAACCCTCCTGAGAAGTCCTAGTTACACGCTTGGTTATTTATAGATTTTGAGCTCTGTCAATGTCTGTAAATTATTTAATCGTATGTAAAAGGGCATCCACCCGTGACGCATAAATAAATAAATGTAGTCATCTCACGTTTTTTTAAATTGCAAAATGTGGAAGAAAATTACATATTTAAGGATATTTGGACATATTGAGAAGGTTTCTTTATTCGGACAGTTCATAATATAACAAGATTTATAAAAAATGCCTTCTGTCCTTAAATTGGTTTTTTTAATTAAACTTCAACGTTTCTCCCTAGGAACTGGGGCTTCTTCAGGTAGATTAATATTCCAAAATGTGAAATATCTACTTACTAATAGTTTTCTTTTTGTTGTTGTTAATAATCGTATTTAAAGTTAAGAGTGTTTTTTTGTTTTTAATCAAATTTTGAATTCTACATTTGATTTTCAAAAAAACTCATAACTTTAAATAGGATTATTAACAACAACAAAAAGAAAACAAGAAAAAAACTCGGCGCTCCGCGCCTCGCCGGGGGCAAGCCCCCTGGACCCCCGGTTACCTCTATTTACATACTTCGGACGAAATTATTGAAACACAGAATGTGTTTGCGTTGTCGCGCAACCAAGTGACAACCAAACAAGCGTCATTGTTTACTATTCATTTATAACATCAATTTATATAGTTATAGTATGAAACTACGAAAATTGCGTTGTCGCGCAACCAAGTGACAACCAAACAAGCGTCATTGTTTACTATTCATTTATAACATCAATTTATATAGTTATAGTATGAAACTACGAAAAAAAAAAAACGAAATAAATTCGTGATAAATCAAGAGCTTTCCAACGAATGGTGAACGATTTCTGTGCGATTAAAATGGCGGAAATTCCATTTCCCTACCAACGGCTCGGTTGTACGTGAAAATCATCCGTCACACATTTCGTTCCCATCCCGCGTTCCATTTTCGGCTAGTTAGTCCATGGCTAAAACACATTCTGTGTTAAAATTGATTTTAATGTCTCATCAACCGAGATATCTTAAAACGCAAAATCATACAACACTTCTTTTACTATATCTAACAACAACTAATGAAATTAAATTAAAAACAAAATCAAAGCTAAAATTAAAATTAACCACCAATAGAAAGAAAAAGAGAGAAAAAAACAACAATGCAGCCTGCTGATGAATAAAATGACTCATGCTAACCACAACTCGTTAGAAAACAAAAGGTTCGGGGACATTATTACATTTAACGTTTAACATTCAGTCATTCTTTCTTTAACAGGTGGACTCGCGGATTTTTGAATATTAATCCCCTCGAAGAAGCCCCAGTTCCTCGGGAGTAACGTTGGTGTTTAATTAAAAAACCAATTTAAGGACAGAAGGCCTTTTCTATTAATTTTGTATTGTGAAGGTTCACAGCAGACGTTATTAACGATCGTTTGGTCCGATCAAGGATAAACAATCCGTCTTTTCAATGCCGCAATTCGTTTTCCCTTTGTCGGCGTTCGATCGCGCTGTCATTCCCGAATGGGCCTTCGAGGGCTCAGCAGCACCTCAGCCTCGATAGAACGCCGGGCGGTCGACGCGCGATTGTCGGTCAACCCGATCGATGGACGGCGGGCTAACCTGATGCTCCACAGACACGAACGCGCTTTGTGAAGCCCCCGGCACGCACCTGCCTCCTCCCACGCAATGCGTACGACCTGTTACAGTTATTACTACGTAGCGTAATGATTTATTTATTTATTTAACCCTCCAGCGCCCAAAAATGACCTACCAGAGGAATTTCAAAATTTTCATATTTTTCCATCTACTTAGGCTAGAGCCCACACATTAAATGTGTTTTTACCCCCCCCCCCCCCCCCCACCCATTATGACACCGTCACCTGTAGATGACATTGGGCACCCGGGCAAATAAGAAGGCAAATGAAGTAAACTGGTGGTTTCTGATCTGAAAACGTTTTATTCTTATGAATGTACACAATATTAATTAAAATACCTATTATGTATTAGGCATAGTACCTATTATGTGTTACCTATATGAAACAATATGTAGAAAATGGAATGGAGTATAAAAAGTCACTTCAAGGGTTGGTCAATTTGCGATGATAGTCATACCAGCAATGGATATGCAATCCTACTGCACATTTTTCACACATAAAACATGTTTGCTTATGGCATTGCTTGCACCTCCTTTGCTGGCAAGACACTCTTACGTGTCCTGGGTCACTAGTAATATCCTTTTTCTCTCTATTCTTCAAGTTTTTTTGCACTGAAACGATAGATAGAGTCTTTTTAGGCGTGGAGCCGAGATTGAAGAGGTAGTTCTGAAATACTGCTCTTCGGAATTCACATTAGGTTATCGCCTTATTTTCTCTTGTTGTTAACTTATAGAGCAGCCACGCATTCTGACAGGCAGCATCCAGTCCAAAAGCAAACATTGGGTACCACCACTTCCGCCCCTTCACGCTCACTCGCAATGATCCAACGTTTTGGTCAAAACGTGCTGTATGCTATTGCAGCAAGTTAGGGTTTTCACTATGGTGAGATGCACATGGAACTCCTCAAAACAGGTAGGTACATATGAAATGAAACGTAGGTACATAAAACATATGAAAATCCTACTTGGCAAGCCAACAAAATGAGAATAACGAGCTGAACATTGAAAACAGTAACCCAAAACACGTAACACGAATGTGAATTGCCAATGCCGAGCTCCTGCAACAGATGAACGTCTAAGTTGCTACAGTGCCCAACATCACCTGCGGGTGACACTCCATTTTTACAGCTCTTTTTTCCTTCCAATCCAGGTACATTCACGAATATTTCAACAGATCTCGTTCACATAACTATCTAACTACACAAAAATGTGAAAGCAGTTGGAATACAAACCGTTTTTTGGGCATGGTGAGCAAAAACGAGAGCTAACTCAGCAGGCACCAGAAAATGGTGATAAAACAAACTTTAGACTTGACAAACTTGATCCATAGGTTTCAAAACGAACTTCTTCTTGGTTTTCTGTATTCATGGGTACTTGAAGGAGGTGAAAATATGTAATCAAGCAGCCAAACCATTACCAGTAGTATTTAAACGTCTTCAAAAAAGCGTCACCTGTAGGTGACATTGGGCGCTGGGGGGTTAAGGGCTAGTTAGCCCAATATACAATATTATTACATTAATAATACATGGAAAATACAGACATAGAATGAAAATAGAAATTAATACCGAGTTAAAAGTGTTAGTAACATTATTCAATCAATCAAAAAAGATAACAATAGTACCTTTTGCTAGGTTGAACATTTAAAACAATAAGAAATGATTTGATTTTGACATTTTCATGTCTTTGCCCTGGCACATTGCACAAAAAACTGTCACGTAACGTAACGTAAATATTTTGACGATTTCCGCTTACAACCGAGTCGTTGCTAGGGAAATGGTACTTCGTCGTTTTTCATCCCAAAAAATTCGTTGACCATTCGTTCGAAAGCTCTCGATTTATCCAACCATATTATGTTTACTACTGCGAAGTGCGTGGCCAACAAGCTGAGTTATGAGCAAGGTTATTTGAATAATTGTGTACACTCAGGTGATCATTCTCAATAATTGATATTGTGAACATGATTGCCACCGCTTGTTAATTTCTGATGATTTCATTGAACTGGTGTTTCGATGATTTGATTCATAGCAGGTGATCCAAATATTGCGAGAACGGTTTGATTTGTGAAGCGGTGGTTAAATCATTTTAATAGGTAATTTCTATGCTTTACACTCTAGGAAGCTGTAATTTCTTATGTAGCCTCTTTAGGACATTGACTTGACGATGCCCAGGGTCCGGATCAGAGGAGTGGCTTTTAAAGCTAATTTCTATGTTTTAAACTCTAGGAAGCTGTAATTTCGTATGTAGTCTCTTTAGCACATTTACGTGACGATGCCCAGGGTCCGGATCAGCTGAGTGGCTCTTAGAGCTTGCATACAAGTCTGCAGGGGGGTAGGTGATGTAGCCTGGCTCGAATTCAATGAAGTACCCACGGGTGTCGGAACAATGAGTCAACACGATCGCGAATTCAATTAAGTACCCACGGGTGCGCGGTTTCTCTTATGGCCCATTTAATTGATTTGTACGCCCCGCCGTGCGATGCACGGGTGAGATCTGAATAGTAATAAATACAATAAGAAAACACACATGAAAATGTCCCAATGTGTTGCAGACTCGTATGCAAGCATTTCAAGCTGCTTTGTCTTTCTTATGATTTTATTTTGATTTTCAAGTACAACCAAGCCGTTGCTGGGGAAATGAGACTTCTTTAGTTTTCACCGGACAAAAATCGTTCTCCACTTGTTGGAAAGCTCTCAATTTATCACAGATTTCTTTCGTACTTCTGGATATCAATTTGGTCCTGAATAATGATGAACTGAGTGAGCCATGAATGGTCTAAATCGGGCAAACACACCAAGTAGCTTCGCTCCCTTTAATTCTGTAAAAATCACGAGGTAAACACAGAGTCGGTTGAGACAAGTACCATCAGTGCAATGAAGTGAAAACTTCCGTGTTAAGGGATCAAACTTTTTAAAAACGGAAAAACTATTGAAAAATAAATCAAGGCAATTATTCTCAGTTGCTTTTAAATTATATTGTCTAGCCATGCGATACCAAATTAAACGGGACAAAAGAGACGGTAAATAAATCATTACTTCTTGTGGGATGGATCGGCGTACGAAAATCAAAATAAGACTGGGGGCTGTCAATTTTGTAATTGTGCAATTTGAACAAAAATAAAAGATCGCCCACGACTCGTCTATCTCGGAGTGATAAAAGACCACACTCGGTCATCAGGGAATCATAAACAACATCATCCTGCCGAATATGTTTTTTTAAAGCAATATATCGGAGAAATTTATGTTGCACTGACTCAATACGCCTTTTATGTTCTTGATATTATGGGTACCAAATCGTACTTCCGTACTCCAGAAGGAGGATATAATGATTCACAATACATATTCTAAGACTTCCAAAAATTTTGGTTTATATTTCCAAAACCATTTGACCCTACCTATTAACAAGGGGGGAACTCGCTCTAATGTATTTATTTGTTTACAAAACGGGCGACGGCCAGTTACAATATTGTTAACAAAATAAATTGGTCTCTTATGAGGAAACAAAATCGGTATTTCAGAAGAAAAGAAAAAAAAAAAAAATTTAGGTATGTCAAATCGTAAACTAACAATTTACAATTGACAATAGAGAACAGCCGAAAAAAAGGAATTAGGCGAGGTTTCAGCTTGTTAACACTACTATAGATCTTTACACTCTAACCCCTACAGTCTAGATTCTGTAATAACTGGTTAGTAGCAGCAAGTATTGTTCCGCGCTCTTGCTACTATGTAATAAACAGATATAGCTCTGCTTACCATGTAATAACTAGAGGGGTGATTATTTCAGGCTCTAGCTATTATGTGATACCTCTGCTACCATATAAGGAATTTAGGTCCCCTCCCCCCCAGAGGTGCAATGGGGGCCTAAATCCTCATAAATCAGGTAGAGGAGAGTAACAGGCATCCCGTCAGAGAGATACCACCCCTAGTCATAGCTTTTAATGAGCCATGTTCGGGGAAGGTTGATTTTCCTGTCACCAGGAATCCATCCAACGCCAAACCAGCTGCCAAAAATGATCGAGAACAGCACGTGGTTCCTATTGATTCCTCAACGGGACGCCGACAACGCTATCTCTGGTGCTCTGACGGAAGCTTGATGGGCCTCTCAGGAGGTAACTCTGTTACAATAGTCAGCTTGCATTTGTGACCCCGTTCCCAGAGGGAACGCAGACACGTCCAAAAGCGTTATCAGCAGATTACAAGGAATGACGTGATGTCAAAATGAGGTTAAATCCCCCCACTATATTTCGCAACCAGTGAGGAGGGACACGGCGCCTCCACCATTTGTGAGGTTTATTTTAGGGGGGATGAGCTTGAGCCCTTGTCCCTTCTATTTAAACCCCTATTACCGTCACGTGGGGTTGTCACCCTCCGGACGTGTGATCGGTTCAGAAAATATCAGCCCCTCTATTTCTCCTATTCCTGCACTGCCTTGACAGGAAGAATGACAAAGTGGTGAAATGATTATTAGAGCATGTGGCAATTTTGGGAAAAAAATCAATCAATATTTATTATTGTAAACATGTGTGTATATAAGGTAAAAATCACAAACAAATACTTCTTGTAGCTGAGACGACTGTAGGCTATGTGGACAGAGATTTCAGGGCGGACAGGCAATTAGTTGAGGAGAATTGAACATGAAAAAACGCTGCAAATTATTACACAAAGGTTTATTATTTATGTATTAGACAGCCCTTCTACGTAGATCTGGATGATTGGCGTGGCCGGACCCTACGGCTGTCGGTGTTGTTGCGAGCCTCATATAATAACTTCAACGAGAGAATATTATCAATCGAAGGTGGGACGATATGGTTTCGATCTAATCGGGATTCAATTTCAGAGGAAAGTACCAGGTGTACCGTATTGATCAGGAGTGCGGCCTATGAGGACGGGGGTTTGCGTTGAGACTAGCAATGCGTCTCCTAACTCGATTTCTAACCCCGGAAAACCCGCCTGGAATAACAATCCTGCCTTTCGCCGCCTCCTCATCACCTCTCAAACGCAATCGTATTTCCTTGGCGTTCCTGAGCTATTTCCACAGCGAAATTATCAGCTACGTAGGTAGATCACATACCTATATCGATTCTTTCAATTAAACACTGTAACTCTTTTATTTTTCGTGGAAATATACATTTTTCGCTTTAGGCTGATATTCTCATCATTTATTCGTTTTATTTTGTTTTATTAGCATGAATATGCTTTAGCCGTGACCTAACTACCGAAAAATGTCCCACGAGAGTGCAACGAAAGTAGCGCCAATAAGGTAAAACCCCCAAAGACGGACAGGTACCCAATGGTGGACAGTCGCCTCTATTTTATTGAATAATAAGACTTCTATCTTTCCTATGAGGTTCTCGCATGTTTTGAGCCTACTGCAGTATAATTCCAACATGTGATCGGAAGGACAGCCGTTAATAAGCCGAACATAAGCGTCGCGTGAAGTGAACAGGTGATTTTTTAGTTCTTGAGGCGAATGTTCTTAGCAGTTCGAACTACGAAGATGCCTTCAAGATTAAGATATGTACATGTTATTTTTCATTACTTTCCGTAATAGTGGTGTTCATTGTATTCTTGAACATTTGTAGAACGAGTTTATAGTGTAATTTTTCAAGAAACGTTACGTTTTGCGGGAATAAAAGGGTGTCCGCTATTGGGTTAATGAATTTGCAGTATACCCCAATCCCGGACACTCCTGTCCGCCTTTGGATCAAATATGATTTTTTGTTAGGAAGATTTTTTAACGTAAATTAGCTTATTCTGTACTGTGTAAAAGGGAGGAATTCGTCTCAATAAGTTATATGTCGGTCCAAAGTTGGACAGGGTGTCCGGGATTGGATTTGGTTGATGTTCACGATTGGTCCCTAGAACAAATAGAGCCAACGATTGGGTATTTTCGCTCGTATTGGGCAATTTAATCTAATATCTTTTTACCAACCTAATTTAAAATCAGAATTTGTCGTTATTCACATTGGGACATTATTCACGTGGTCGAATTTCAAATCTGCCCCATAGAGGGTGGTTTAGGAGAGGAGGGGGCAATGGGGTATCTTTGTCTTTACTGAACAAACTGGGGATTTGATTGTCGAGTATGTTCGGATTACTCCAATTCAAGTCAAAGACTACTTTTTTCAAATTTTTCAACTCTGACCCACGATGGAGGGGGAGGGGTGGGGGAGTTAATGCGTTTCGAACGTCACTGAACGAACTGGGGATCTGAGTTGTCGAATATGTTTGGAGTATCCTAACTTAAATCACAGGCTACTTGAAAATTTTCAAAACACCCATAGAAGGGGGTATTTTAGGGGAAGGGGGGGGGGATAGGGTATCTTTGTCACCATTGAAGGAATTGGGGATTTGATTGTCGGATATGTTTGGATTACTCTAATTCAAGTCAAAGACTAATTTTTTCAAATTTTTGAAATCTGACCCAGTGTTGAGGGGAGGGGCAGGGGGGTTGTTAAAGCGTTTCAAACGTCACTGAACCAACTGGGGATCTGAGTGGGCTACTCTATCAGAAGTACTTTAACTTGGATCACAGGCTATTTGATTATGTTCAAGTCAACCTGTGCAACGCAAGGGTGAACCAGCTAGTTTATAATACATTACGAACTAGGCTATGGTATGAAATCTAGTAAAATTGTGAAAACTAAACTAGAATGTAAGAAATTATATCAATAAATCATTATTTTTGTTACTAGAATGTGAGTACCTACTTGATGTACCCATTAACCACTGTAAAGTGCTTATTTTCGTTCTTGTAGAAGTGAAATATGAAATATTTAAGTAATACTTGCACCTGTCCGCCTTAGGATTTTAAACGTCCGCATTAGGAGCTCAATGATTTTTGCCATGTCCGCAATTGGTGCACATACCTCTTATAGAAAATTCTCAATTATTCGATATTGTAACAACGTTTATTGAATTTCCAGTTATTAAGGAGAAAGATAAGTAATTTGTGGTCCCAATCACACCCTAAGAAGTTGAAAATGGAACTAACTTAATAAAATAAGGAAGAACGAAGTTGGAATTTAGGCTTAGCGTGTCCGCACTTGGGGGTTTTACCTTAATTGTGATGATTTCCGCTCACAACCGAGTCGTTGCTAGGGATATGATACTTCGTCGTTTTTCATCCCACAAAATTCGTTGACCATTCGTTCGAAAGCTCTCGATTTATCCAACCATACTATATTAACTACTGCGAAGTGCGTGGCCAACAAGCTGAGTTATGAGCATGGTTATATGAATAATTGTTTACACACAGGTGATCATTCTCAATTATTGATATTGTGAACATGATTGCAACCGCTTGTTAATTTCTGATGATTTCATTGAGCTGGTGTTTCGATTATGTGATTCATAGCAGGTGATCCGAATATTGCGAGAACGGTTAGATTTGTGAAGCGGTGGTTAAATTATTTTAATAGGTAATTTCTATACTTTACACTATAGGAAGCTGTAATTTCGTATGTAGCCTCTTTAGCCTCTTTCTATAATAAAGTGAATGTTTACTCGCGAGTTTCTATTAGGAGATCATCATCTCACAAGAGCTCAATCGTCGTGATCATTTCTATGATAAAGTGAATGTTTACTCGCGAGTTTCTATTAGGAGATCATCATCTCACAAGAGCTCAATGGTCGTGATCATTTCTATAATAAAGTGAGAGCGAGGAGCTAAAACATGATTCCATGTTTTAGGATTGATGGCAGAATGATAAACAGAGTTCAGAGGCCGATGGGGGGTCGGGTTCAGAGAATCGACGAGGAGTGAGTCGTGTACGGCTAAAGCATATTCATGTTTTTTAATTTTAGCCGTCAGGCTCAAAGGAACTGTGGCTTTTTTATATATAACTCCGACTAGTTACCATACAGTAATGATTACGAAATATTTTAAACCCTACCATACTACAAGCCCTTGCGACATATTCCCCTAGCAACGGATACCAATTATGTAAACCTATAGCCATAGAATGCAAAAACGAAGTATTATAACAACATATTATCTTAAACTCCCTGATGAGGCCCATTAGGGCGAAAGCGCTCGGAGTAACGAATAAATGATGAGAATAGCAGCCTAAAGTTCACTCATCCCCTCACAACCCCTTCACCATAAACATGGAAAGGCTACCAACCCTAATGATTGACATTTTGGTTTATTATTTCCAATAATGTGATCGTGTAGCAAAAAATCCGAAAGAGCCCGCCGTCCGGGCCATAAAAGGCCTAAGAATTTACTTAAAAAACCCGTTCTTTCGCACATAGACTCTATTTGGGGTCTAGTTGGTCCTAACGTTTAACCATCCCGATCGCTTTACTCGCATAGATGCTATGGGCCAAAAACGGGCGAAAAAGTGTCTTTTTCGAGACTTTGAGTGTTAGACGTGTTAGACGCACGCCTGGCACGCTTGGCAGGGGGTCACGGTGGGTGGTGAGAGGGGTGAGCGGGGGGTGGAGTGAGAGGAGGCGCCGCGGCACCTTGTGGTGGCTGGGGTGACCAGGGGCGTAGCAGAGGGGTGTAGGAGAATGGATATTTATTACTTTTACGTGTTATACCCATATAATACACCGCGGCACCATGAGGTGGGTACGGCGTTCCTTCGAGGCATGAATATATGTTTTTTCTAGGTCATATTTGTGTGTTAATACCAAAGCTTTTCCTACGCATATTTAATAACATATCCTCTCGACTTTTCGTACGTACTTAGATAATGATATTATTAAGGCAATAACTATTTGAATAGATAGGAGCTCAAATCGAGAAATATAAACATGCGTATATAATTATAGAAGTATAGGTTGTGGCAACTCGAAGTAGGACACGCCGAGGAGTCTGGACGGGCCTTATGACGTACGCTAGCCAACTAAAACTACGATCATACTCAATTGAAAAAATAATAAACCTTTGTGAAATAATTTGCAGCGTTTTTTTTTTTTTTTTTTTTTTTTTTTTTTTCGTGGAAAAATACATTTTTCACTTTAGGCTGATATTCTCATCATTTATTCGTTTTATTTTGTTTTATTTTATATATAACTGCGACTAGTTACCATACAATAGTGATTACGAAATATTGTAAACCCTACCTTACTTAAGCCCTTGCGACATATTCCCCAATCAACGGATACCAATAATGTAAACCTATAGCCATAGAATGCAAAAACGAAGTATTATAACAACATATTATCTTAAACTCCCTGATGAGGCCCATTAGGGCGAAAGCGCTCGGAGTAACGAATAAATGATGATAATAGCAGCCTGAAGTTCACTCATCCCCTCACAACCCCTTCACCATAAACATGGAAAGGCTACCAACCCTAATGATTGACATTTTGGTTTATTATTTCCAATGATGTGATCGTGTAGCAAAAAATCCGAAAGAGCCCGCCGTCCGGGCCATAAAAGGCCTAAGAATTTACTTAAAAAATTCGCTAAATCTGAACTTGGTATTAGAACCTCTTGAAACTCATACGGTGGATACAGCTTTCGTACAAGTACGCAACCACGAGAGACATTTTATGTCTTTGCGCCCCCTTTCCCCTTCCTATAAAACCCCGTATTGTACTTTTGTTTGTGGAAATTTATTG
The DNA here is from genome assembly GCA_030762985.1 of Adelphocoris suturalis. Lineage (NCBI taxonomy): Eukaryota > Metazoa > Arthropoda > Insecta > Hemiptera > Miridae > Adelphocoris > Adelphocoris suturalis. Next base: position 13,604,879 of record CM061048.1, on the reverse strand, counting down.
CAAAAACACGTTTTAAAAAAAAATATTTTTTTTCATTCAAATAAATTTCAAAATACAATTTTGTTTTACTCATTCCATAATTACATCATTATTATCATCAGATTTTGTAACGAAGAGTAATGGCCGATGATGAGAAAAGTACGATGTGTAGGCTAGAGTTTATTATGGAAAAAACTGGATTCTAGAGCCACTCAGCTGATCTGGGATCGGTCAGTTGTGTTCAGAAGTCCCTCAAGGGCCCACATACCAAATCTCAGAATCGTGGGATCATTAGGGAATCTCCGCGTAACGCTCTCCGCGTGACGCTCCCCGCGTGACGCTTTTTCATTTATGTGCCATAGTAAAGACATAAAATGTCAAAAACCCGTTCTTTCGCACATAGACTCCATTTGGGGTCTAGTTGGTCCTAACGTTTAACCATCCCGATCGCTTTACTCGCATAGATGCTATGGGCCAAAAACGGGCGAAAAAGTGTCTTTTTCGAGACTTTGAGTGTTAGACGTGTTAGACGCACGCTTGGCAGGGGGTCACGGTGGGTGTCGAGAGGGGTGAGCGGGGGGTGGAGTGAGAGGAGGCGCCGCGGCACCTTGTGGTGGCTGGAGTGACCAGGGGCGTAGCAGAGGGGTGTACGAGAATGGATATTTATTACTTTTACGTGTTATACCCATATAATACACCGCGGCACCATGAGGTGGGTACGGCGTTCCTTCGAGGCATGAATATATGTTTTTTTCTAGGTCATATTTTTGTGTTAATACCAATGCTTTTCCTACGCATATTTAATAACATTTCCTCTCCACTTTTCGTACGTACTTAGATAATGATATTATTAAGGCAATAATTATTTGAATAGATAGGAGCTCAAATCGAGAAATATCAACATGCGTAGGTATATAATTATAGAAGTATAGGTTGTGGCAACTCGAAATAGGACACGCCGAGGAGTCTGGACGGACCTTATGACGTACGCAAGCCAACTAAAACTACGATCATACTCAATTGAAAAAATAATAAACCTTTGTGAAATAATTTGCAGCGTTTTTCACTAACTTCCGTTTTGAAATGGGTTTCCACAATTTCATCGAGATTGATTTAGTGCTTATAAGGGCTTTATTGTCAAAAACTGCATCGTTCTAGAGATACAATACACAAATGTGAAAACAGTCCCAAATTTCTCGTGACTTTTGATGTGAAGCCGACCGTTTTTGAGGTGGCCTTTAAGTTCAGGACCCCAAAAAAATATATGGATCCTATGAGAAAATACTTTTTTACGTTTTTCTTAACCCAACCGTCATTTGACTGGACTATTAGTTAAACTGGGAAGTGTAAATTGTGTTGTTGGCAATCCTCTAATACCGCTTTTACATTCAGCCGCTATTTCCACCTTTGCAGAATGCCCAATAGGCCAGTCTCCACAGGAAAAAATCGCCGCGAGGTGGAAACACCCACATCAACCAAGTTTTATTCCTTAACACAGAAGTTTTCACTTCATCGCACTGATGCCACTTGTCTCAACCGACTGTGTGTTTACCTCGTGATTTTTGCGGAATCGAAGGGAGCAATGCTATTTGGCGTTTTCGGCCGATTCAGACTCTTTATGGCTCACTTGGCTCATCAGGGTAGTTCCGCATATCTCATGGAGGCTTCATTTCAACTGTCAGCATCGTACATCAATTAGGAGAGAAATTAGTCTCATGGCACACTCAGCTGATGGAGGTACTTCCGTACGTTGCAATTATATTCCACATGTTCCAGATGCTCAATTTTAAAGTTAAGCGTCGTAGGTGGATTAAGGACTAAATTAGCCTTAACCCGCCAGTTCCTAAATGAAAACTACCATAAAAATTTGAAATTTTCTGATGAATTCTTATTATTGGATATCTAATTGAACGGGGAACAAAAGCATTCCAATTATACCACGCTCCAAGTACTAGTAGTGGTACTGCACCCTGTAGAACAACAAGAAATAAGATGTTTGGTGAACTTGTAATTTTTATTTCATAAACCCTTCAGAATAGTGAAGGCAGTATTATATAGGTAAAAATCAGTGTTGAAAAGAATTTTTGAAGCTTTTTGGATGCAATTTTAAAGCTATTCACAAGATGAAGGTGCAACGTGCACTTTTATGTCCTCATGGAACTGATACCAGCAACTCCACATGCTCGGCACATTTGTCTTGTATTCTTGAGGCATCTTCTGCATCGCCGCTGAATAGGTACAAGGAGCTGATTCGTGAAAAGGTTTGGGTTGCCTTGGGAGATGTCTGGCCTTCATTTTGAGGATGTTTGAAATGGATCTCACCTTTTTGGCTGGATTCCCGTGCGTCAGGCATTTGGACTGAACGATGGCCATTCTGAATTGTCTTTTTTCTTTAGACGTCCTCTTCTTTAGCTGCCATGCATTCTGACAAGCAGCATCAAGTCCAAATAGGAAGAGAGGGTACCACCATTTCCGTTCCTGCAGAGAGCATCTAAGAGATTCAACATTCTCATCAAACCGGTCGACTCCTCCCGTATATCGATTGTACATCATAACAACATTCGGGCAATCAACGGAAATCCTCTTCTTCACCTTGTCAACAGCCCCAATCCTATCAACTTTACTAATAGGACTTATCCCATGACAGTCGGAAGCCATGGTTACAATATTGTTGTCATTCCATCTCACAATGCAGAGGTCTCTGGTAGTCTGGACGGTGGAGGATCCTCTTGCCTTCTACTTCATTTCGGCTATTGAGGTAAGGGGACAGCCTTCCACTCGGTTGTCTCGAATTGAAAAAAAAAAAAAGGACTGATGGACTGACAGACACGACGAGTCCTAGTGAGATAATACAGACATAGATAGTTACTGACACAAGCACAACAAACATGTACCTACTTACCACCAAAACCCAAAGTTGTTCTCAATCCTAATGCACCCTACAGGGTGCAATAAAGTTGTATTTTTAATTGGGAGGCCAATTTTGCTCAGTTCTCTGATATTTTTTGTTAGGGTTTCTCAGAAACAACTAGAAAAACAAAATCTGGAATGATTATTGGTTAATTACCGTTTTTTAGGCATGGTGAACGAAAATGAGAAGGCAGGTCACACAGACGCAAAAATTGCGGAGGTTGGCCACTTTGAACTGACTTATCAAGATAACAAGTGGATCTTATCAACTTCCTTTTGATCAAGTCACTTTGTCACACCTTCAAAACCCTCTAGGACCGCTAAGATCAATTAGTGGGCTACCTGTTTGAATTTCAGGGACCAAAAAAGAGGTGCACCCTGTAGGGTGTGTAGGAACTGGCGGGTTAAGGGTCATTCAGCTGATCGGAGTGTTTCCGCATGTCTCAGAGAGGCTCCGTTTCAAGTATCACCATCGAGGGTCAATTAGGAGAGAAATTAGCCTCATGGCTCACTCAGCTGATCAAGGTAGTCATCTGGAATAGTTTTAGCTAAAATTATCGTGCTTTAAATTGTAAATACTCAAAATTTGATTCAAAACGGATCAAAAATGTTAGTTTTTATAGAGAACAAATATAGCAAATATTACTATAGATTTGTTTATTTATTTTGAATGTACGGAAGAGCCCAATTACAAATGTTTACAAAAAATATCAAGTAGGGTACTGAAACACTGAATAAACATAATAGTTACTAAATAAACATTAAATACAGCAATTACTATAAATAAGAAAGTTTGGGCCCTTAACCTGATCGCTCCCACGGCCGTGTTTAAGCGCAAAACAACAGCGTCGCCGTCGTACCAGGCCCGCGTTTAAGCGCAAAACTCCAATACAGCCCCTGGTCCCAGGGCCGTGTTTATGCGCGAGCCGCACCATCACGCAATCTGAACTCCTCTGCCATCTATCTGCGAGGCTAATGAACTTATTTTTTAGATAGTGTTTACTTGGGTATCCGAGAGACATCGCTGACGTCATAATCGGCCTTGTTAGTTTTAGTGTCACTCGGAAGATCGCAGAAAGATCAGAAAGTAAACATCAGAAAGAAATGAGAAAGAGGGATGGGAAACACACTTATTCTCCTTTCCAAAACAATAAATAAACAACTAATAGTGCATTCCGTTTATTCTTAAGCTGAATCGTAATCTTAATGACTATATTCAGATGTTGAAAATAGAAATATATAAATAAAAAAGACAATGTAACTAGCGAAACATTGTTTGGTTATGAGTTATGATGAAACTTAATCCACACAAAGGAGAAAAAAACGGGAAAAAACTTGTATTTCAAAGAAAAACATTAAGTGAACACTTTGCTTGTCTAAATGTAACATGAAGTATGACAGGATTGGCGAAAATAGAGGGGTGAACGCAGCGCGAAACCGTCGGGAAAAGGCTGAAAAAAGCTTGGGCTGGAGGGTGAGACGGCACCACAGTGTCTCGGGCTGCAGCGGGAGACGGGCGCGCGATCGCTCGGTACCTATCAGGTTAACACGAAAGTTTTCACTTCATCGCACTGATGGTACTTGTCTTAACCGACTGTGTGTTTACCTCGTGATTTTAGCGGAATTTAAGGGATCAATGCTACTTGGCGTTTTCGGCATATTTAGACCCTTCATGGCTCACTCGGCTCATCAGGGTAGTTCCACATATCTCATGGAGGCTCCATTTCAAGTGTCACCATCGCAGGTCAATTAGGAGAGAAATGAGCCTCATGGCTCACTCAGCTGATCTAGGTAGTTCCGCTCGTTGCAATTATATTCCACATGTTCCAGATGCTCCGTTTTAAATGTGAGCGTCAATGTAAAATTAGCCTCGTAGGCGGTTCAGCTGATCAGAGTATTTCCGCATATCTCAGGGAGGCACCATTTCAAGTGTCACCATCGCAGGTCAATTAGGAGAGAAATTAGCCTCATGGCTCACTCAGCTGATCTAGGTAGTTCCGCTCGTTGCAATTATAGTCCAGGTGTTCCAGATGTTCCGTATCAAATTTCAGCATGGTAGATTGATCAGGGATGAAATTAGCCTCGTGGTTCATTCAGCTGATCGGAGTGTTTCCGCATGTCTCAGAGAGGCTCCGTTTCAAGTATCACCATCGTAGGTCAATTAGGAGAGAAATTAGCCTCATGGCTCACTCAGCTGATCAAGGTAGTCATCTGGAATAGTTTTAGCTAAAATTATCGTGCTTTAAATATTAAATATGTAAAATTTGATTCAAAACGGCTCAAAAATGTGAGTTTTTATAGAGAAAAAATATAGCAAATATTTCTATAGGTTTATTTAATTATTTTGAATGTACGAGCGAGCCCAATTACAGAAATGTACAAAAAACTATCAAGTAGCTTACTGAAACACTGAATAAAAATAATAGTTACAGTAAAATAAACATTAAATACAGCAATTACTATAAATAAGAAAGTTTGATCCCTTAACACGGAAGTTTTCACTTCATTGCACTGGTGGTACGTGTCTCAACCGACTGTATGTTTAGCTCGTGGTTTAAGGGAGCAATGCTACTTGGCGTTTTCGGCCGATTTAGACCCTTCATTGCTCACTCAGCTGATCAAGGTAGTTCGGCACGTTGTAATTGTATTCCACATGTTTTCCACATGTTCCACATGTATTCCACAATCATGTTTAGCCACTTTTAGTGATATTTTTAGTATATTTTTCGAAATTTGATCAATTTAATGTAATCTCAATCCTAAGGAGCGTTATCGTCTGGAATGATATTTATCGTTCCAAGTCGCCGGAATATTGAGGACTTTTCTTTTATCAGGAGTTTTTGTGACAATATCTTCCTAATTTAGTTCTCATATACAAATTTATATATAAGGAGGTATATATATATACCTCCTTTGCTTTCATCTCGAGCCTCGGCTAACATTGGAGAAACGTGGAACAATCTCCATTTGAAATTCAGCTTCATAGGTTGAATAGCAAATTAACTAGCTCCATATCTCACTCAGAACATCTACAGGGGCTAATCTCTCTTCCTCTCTCTCTCTCTCTCTCAACGCGGATAGTTTAGTGAATGAACAATTAAAGGATTATTATGATAATTTGCGGGATGAGCAGAGTCCTACATTGACAATTAGTGAAATCGACCCAAAAGATGTTGAGAAAGCCATGATGAAAATACATTCCGGGGCAGTTGGCGATGATGGCATACCTATAGATTTTTTGAAGATGGTGATGCCTCAGATCTCGCCAATACTTGGTCATATTTTCACATGCTCCTTACAGACTAGTGTATATCCATCAGCCTGGAAACGATCAATTGTTATACCATTGAACAAGGTGGAAAACCCAAAAAGTCTTGGAGACTTTAGAGCAATAAATAATCTATGTGTACTTGCTAAGATCATGGACTTGTGCGTTTATGAGAAATTCTCGGGTTTTATTGAGTCAATAGGTGTGATTGATAGGTACCAAGCCGGGTTTCAAAAAGGAAACAGTACTGAAAAAGCGTTAATTAGGGTTATGGATGAAGTACGAGTAGGTATGGATTCCAGGAAGATAACGATTTTATGTTTAATTGATTATGCTCGTGCATTCGATTCATTGAATCATGAGTTGATTCTCTCCATATTGAGATCGGTGAACATTTCAGAAAAATTAGTTGTGTGGTTTGGATCATTATTAAATGATAGGTGGCAAAACATTAAAAGTAGAGATGGCTCTGAATCTAAGTGGAGCTTAAATCGAGTAGGAACCCCTCAAGGATCAGCTTTGATGTTTGATGCTTTTTGATGTTTGATGCTTTGTAATGTCAGCTTTGATTTTTATTTTATACATTTCTAAAATATCTGCTAATTTTGTGGAGTGTAAATACCAGCTTAATGCAGACGATTTGCAAATATTTTTGCAGGTAGATATTGTTGATATTGAAATGGGTATTTACAAGATGAACGAGGATATTCAAAGATTAGTTGTATGATGTAATAGTCATGGTCTTAAAATCAATCCTGCTAAATGCAAAGTTCTGCTATTAGGAAATTCAGTGCTGCTTCAGAAGATAGATACAAACAGCATCTCCAAAATCATGGTTGAAAGTGTATCCCTGCAATATGAATATTCTTTGAAAAATTTAGGAATTCATTTGGACTCAAATCTTAAATGGGAAACTCAAGTAAGGAATGTGTGCAATACAATTTATAAAGGGCTCTACCAATTCAGGCGTTTAGCGTACCATTTGCCGCAATCCGTTAAGATGAGACTTGTTGAGGCTATGTTATTTCCGATATTTGATTATGCGGCTATTGCCTATAATAATATTTCTGAAGAATTATTGAAAAAATTGCAATATGCTCAAAATGCATGCATGAGGTTCATTTTCAATTTCAGGATTTACGAGCATGCTACTCCGTTCTACAAAAAAGTAGGGTGGCTGAAAATTAGGGAATGGAGGATGTTTAGAGTAGGAGTCCTACTGTTCAAGATTTTAAAGTTCGGAAGCCCTGAATATCTTAGGAAGAATTTTGTGTTTTTGGCAGAAATTCATAATTGAAAACTAGAAATGCAGAAAAATTCTTGAATGTTCCAAAGCATAAAACAGAAGTATATGCCAAGTCATTTCAGATCCAAGCAATACGGCTGTATAACGAATACCATGATCAATTTGATTTAGATAAGTCTGTTTTTCACTTTAAAAAACAATTTAGAGCAAAATTGTTAAAAACATATGAGTAAACATATACTTGTATTAATATATTTTCATTTATGTTGTTAATAAGTCTGCAGGTCATATTTTATTTTATATTATTTCATGATTTCGTACATGTATTATATTTATTTCTACCGTTTGCGCTCACACACACTTCCATTCAAAGAATTGTATAGTTAAGCTTTGATTTCTGGCTGAATTTGATAAGTTGTTATTTAGTAAAAATTGTCATATAAAGTAAGAGAGGACCCTATGGTCCTATTTGTATGACATCAATAAACATATCAGTCAACAGTCAACAGTCTCTCTCTCTCTTTATCACTCCCTCAATCTCTCTCTCACTTTAAATGCAACTTCTCGGCAATCATCGATTGACTCAGCTTAAATAAAATTTTTGACTGGAAGAATAAAAATCATATACCTCAGAAAATGGAAGAAGCTATCGGTTTTCTTATCCTTTTTTATTTTCCTTCATTCGTCAAAAGCGACGGAGCGTGAAAGGTAAAAACGGCGCGGCGGCGGCGCTCGTGGAACAAATTGGGCCGTCGGAGAAGCCGATGTCTGCCCCGTCTGCCCCTCCGCCTCCGTTTGATATCTCGGTTGCCGAGTCTTCGAACGTTCGTCTTATTCCACCCTGCCGCCTCCGTCCTCCATCCCCCTCCCACCATAATTACCTTCATCCTTTACCACAATTACCCACATCTTTTACCACTATTACCCACGTCCTTCACCACAATTACCCACGTCCTCCACCACATCTTCCTGCAACTACTCCCTCAATCCACGTTCTCACAATTTTGTGAGAGCTCAATCAAATTGCAATCGATTTTAGCGAATTTTTTAAGAAAATTAAGCTATTGCTCTCGCCTCAAAATTTGTAGAATGTGATTTTTTGAAAAAATTTTATGCAGAAATCCGTTTCAGGCTATTCTGAATCATATTCTGAAGTTTAACGCATTTTTTTTATGTATGTAAGTATGTGTCATTCCAGACGATAACTGTCCGTAGAATTGTGCTAGAAACTTCAAACAAATTTTAAAATGTTAAGGACACAAAACGAAAGTTCAAGTTCGTTGGCCAGCATGATCGGATTACATCTTCGGGTTGAAATTTTCAAAAATATAGTCAACAATTTCAAAATAGCCTGTTTTTTGCGATTTTTTGTGCGAAATAATTTCTTCAGCATACTAACATGTGGTATATTCGGAATCAGCGTAAAATGTACTATCAGAATATGTATCAAGTTTTCAAAAATTTCAAAGTTGAAAAATCAGTCAAAAATCGAAATAATGCCGTTCGCTAGTTGTAAAAATCGGTAATATTTGCATGAAATATTGTCCAAATTCAGATTGAACTACTCTTATGGAAGTATCCCTGTATAACCAATCCTAGAACCATGCTGTAGTAGGTGCTTGTTTAAAAAAAAAAAAAAAAAAAAAAAAAAAAAATGTAATCACAACTGATGAGTTTACTCTGTGAAATATTCCGTCCTCCGACTCTCTCGGTCGCTCTCTTTAATGTTTTACGCTCAACTGTTTCAGGACTTGAAGTAGCTTTAATACTGTCTGTGGCTTAGAAAATGTCAGCCATGAAATTATGAAAAGTTCTATTTATGTAAGTACTAGCAGGCAGACCCAAGGCCTCGCACCAACTGACACTTCCCCATAATTTAGGCTGTCAATAGATGCACAGAGGCTACAGTTTGTCTGTCAATTTCTTGCTGTAGGATACTAGATTCGAATGCAACTGACTTTATATCACTCGTAATATAAAGCCTCATCATCGATTGGCTGTGGAAATACGTTAAGATTTCAACTGCCTTCAATACTGACCACATTGGACGTCGAAATCTATGAATATTTACCTACCTTTGTCTTTAAATCTACAAGATTAGTTTAATAATAATAAAGTATGAGTACCTCCTAATTATTTTTAATAATTTGATTCCATGTTTGTCTATTGAAATCATAAACTAAAATTTCTCTACACGATCAATAGCGACTGAAATGTCGAAGATTTCTTCAAAAATTCGCTCATGGGGTCATGCTGCATGACTGGACTTTTTAGTCAAGGTTGGCGAGATGGCTCCCCTTAGAATCGTGCCACTTCCAGTGTCTCTTTAGGCACTGCTAATGCCGTTAATGACCCTTCAGGTTGAGGTGCGGCTTAAACAAACAAACAAACAAACAAATATTTTTAAAAAATTATAATAGTGCAGTGTTTAAATCCCAAGATTGAATTTATTTAGTAAGTTAATACTCTAAGTTACAACTAAGAGAGCCTAAGAAGCTTATGTAACAAGCGCCAATAAAGTTCTTCTTCTTCATCAATGCTCATCTCAATGCAACGTTGTTATGGATATGTCAAGGAATGGGTGACTGGAAGGTGGAAGAGGTAAGACGGACCTAAAACGTGAAACTCTCTCCGTCAACAACCCCGAAAACGATTTAACCCTTCAAACGTGAACCCGACCTCGTGAATGGAGATCCTGGAAGACGGCAAAGCGCTTTCTGAATATCACTGTTACGGGCGTTGACCAGAGGCGTCGCAATGCGATGACATAGCGCGACCTGATTTTAGCGAATTTTTGAAGAAAATTAAGCTATTGCTCTCGCCTCAAAATTTGTAGAATGCGAATTTTTGAACATTTTTATGCGGAAATCCGTTTCAGGCTATTCTGAATCATATTCTGAAGTTTAACGCATTTTTTTATGTATGTATGTATGTATGTATGTATGTATGTATGTATGTATGTTTGGGTTGCTGGGGTAGGGTAACTGTTGGTGATTTTATCTCTTAGGAGCTCCTTCATATCCCTACCCAAGTCATGGTCATGCGTCCCCGTCGCGCAACCCGGGCACCCTCTGGGTGAACAGAGGGTGGCGAAATGACCCACTGGCGATGAGGGGGGAGACTCATGACAATGAGTCTCCTGTCCCTTTTAAACGCTTCCCCCGTTATGGATATGAACAACATGGAGCCTCATAACCCCCGCGTGCCCATTGGCACCCGGGGTTCTAGGGGAGGCGCTCGGGGGCGCCCCAGGCAGGGGCGTCGGTCATCCTCCCCCTCATCTTCATCCTCTTCATCCTACCCTTCATCCTCTTCCTCTGCCCTGAATAATGCCCACCAGTGTGCCCATTGTGAGAGAGCCTTCAGTTCCAAGCGTGGCCTCAGTGCCCACGTCTGGCAGAAGCATCCCGTGGAGGCCAACGCTGCAATTGACATAGAGCGAGAGCGGCCCAGGTATGCTTCTGAGGATTTGCGGCGAATGGCAGCAGAGGAGGCAGAGGCTGTGCGCAATGGGGTACGTCATATTAATGTATTTTTGCAACAACGTTTTCCCATGCGCACGCTTTCTGCCATCCAATCTCTTCGCCTGAGGCCCCACTATAAGCAGCTTGTCCAGGAGGCGATCCTGGCAAATAGCCGTGGGGCCTCTCCCGCATCTCCTACAGGCGTGGGGCAACAGCCCGCCATTCAGCAATCCTCCCCCGGGACCTCCGGTCTTCTTGAAGACTTGAAGACTGAAGTGTTGAGGCTCGGGGAGCAGGTAGGCCGTATTGATGGTTATGAGAGTGCCTACCTGCAGGACCTTGTGAGGCGGGCTGTTGAGAGGCCTGAAGGCTTGGAGGACGAGGTTGCAGCCTACATACAGAGGATCTTCCCACGGGTTGAGGAAGCGACCGTGACGGGGCATCAGGGAGCAGTTCCTCCTACTTTGGTGCCTCGTGGAGGTCGCAGAGCAGCAAAACAAGCAAGAAGGCGGGAATATCAGCGGGTCCAGAAGTTGTGGAGGAAGCATCCGGCTCGTTTGGCTGCGGAGGTACTGGAAGGAGCTGGGGATGAGCAAGTTTTGCCCCCTCTCCAGGAGTTTGTGGACTTTTGGGAGCCACTTTTGAGTGCTCCCAGCCACAACCCTGGTGAGCCGGTGGTACCCGGGATTCCTTGCACGGCATCATGTGCACGCCAGTGCTTCATGACGAGGCACATAAGTGCCGTGTCAAGAACTCCACTTCTGCTGGACCTGATGGTGTTTCTGCACGACTTTGGAACTAGGCACCAAAAACAGTTAAGCTGCTAATCCTCAACTTACTCCTTCTATCGGGAAGACCCCCGAAAGCGTTGACCCGCGCCCGGACAATTTTTATCCCAAAAAAAGGGTTAAGTGGGCATGGAGGCTACCGCCTGATATCTATATCATCTGTAGTCTTCCGCCATTTCCAAAAGATTCTGGCATCTCGCCTCTAAGCTGCTGGTGTCGTAGATGACGTCCAGAGAGCATTTCAGCCAGCAGATGGCACAGCGGAGAACCTTACAGTTCTCCAAACTATCATTTCGCTGGCCCGTATTAAGAAACGGCAACTCCATCTTGCCGCTCTGGACGTCGCTAAGGCCTTTGACACCGTTAGCCATTTTGCCCTGACCGATTGTCTTCGTGGTGTCGGGGAACCTACTCGTTTAATAGAGTATGTTGCTTGCCTGTACCACAAAGGCGTGACTGTCCTTGAGGCACGAAGCGAGATGTCGGGGGATGTTGTCATTGGGCGTGGGGTACCCCAGGGGGGTCCTCTGTCGCCACTCCTCTTTAACCTGGTCGTGGGTAGGCTGCCAGCTAAAATAGAGTTTTATCTCACCCCTGGGGTGCGAGTAGGTGCACTGGCTTTTGCCGATGATGTAATCCGACTTGCCGAAACCCGTGAGGGCTTGCAGATTGCCCTCAATGCCTTTGCTGAGCAGCTAGCCAGGTGTGGTTTGGTGGTTAACCCAGATAAGTGTGGGTCAGTCTCCTTGGTCCCGTCAGGTCGCCAGCATCAGGTGAAGGTGGTGGATGAGGAGTGTTTTGTCATAGGACAGTCTCCCATCCCCACCCGATCCGTGCTGGAGGTTTGGCGGTACCTTGGAGTTGACTTCATGGGTGTGGCCACCATTGCCGCAAGCCGTGTGGACCTTGGTGGAGCACTAGCTCGCATCACCAAGGCTCCATTGAAGCCACAGCAGAAGCTGCGCGTCCTTCGTACGTACTTACTGCCAAAGCTGACCTATGGGTTAGTCTTTGGTAGGCTTACTGTGGGGAGGCTACTAGAGTTGGATCGTGAAGTTCGCTCTGCTGTGCGCACTTGGCTAGGCTTCCCACCTGGTGTCCCAAGTGCCTATATCCATGCACCGGTCAAGGCCCGTGGGCTCGGTATTGTCTCTCTCTCAGCCAGCATCCCATCTTTACACCGCCAGCGCCTGCTCGCCCTTAGGGGCTCGAGCTGGGAAGTCGCCCGCACTGCTGCTGACCTGGACTTTGTCAGGCAGCAGTTGTTGTGGTGCGACCGAGCAACACCAACTGCTCCTAAACCCAGCTCATCTGCTGAGTTCGCTGCTGTGCTGCATGAGTCAGTAGATGGTAAAGAGCTCCGACAGTGCTCTGAATCCCCAATTTCTTCCCAGTGGGTAGAATGGGCTTCAGAGGGCATTGGGGCCCGCGACTACCGCCATTTTCATGCCGTCCGGGTGGCCACGTTGGCCACCTCGGTGAGGTGTTCGAGGAGTAGTCGCGGGGCAGTCGATACCCTTTGCCGTGCCTGTCGGGGTAAAAATGAGAACCTGTATCATGTAGTGCAGCAGTGCCCTCGTACTCACGGTGGCCGCATTCTCCGTCACGATGCGGTTGCCAAGCAGATAGCAGGCGCTCTGTCATCCAGCGGTTGGGCTGTTGAGAGAGAGAGACTATATCACATGCCGAGTGACCGGGGCAAGAAGCCGGATATCGTTGCTGTCAAGCCCGATGGGTCTGCCATAATCCTGGATGTCCAGGTTGTCAGTGGCAGCGTGGACATGGAGCAGACCTGGCGGGCTAAGAAAAACAAATATGATAGAAATGATCTGCGACAGGCGATATCTGAGCTGAAAGGAGTGGCACCTCATAACATCAAGGTCATGGCTGCGACCGTGTCATGGCGCTGGGTGTGGTGCGGGAAAAGCGCCACGGAGTTACTCGAGTTGGGCATCTCGGCAGGAGTACTCCGTGGTATCACCAACCGCGTCCTGAGGGGTTCTTACTTGAACTGGTGGTCATTTTATAGGGGCACTTCCTTTCATCCCATTCTTCCTCCTCGTCCTGCAACTTCCCTTATCCCTAGAGCCGGCGTCGGGTAAACCTGGGCGTCCTCCCCACTTTTTATTTTATTTGTTTATTTTTAATTTAATGGTGTGCCCCCTCCGCCTTTGAGGGGAGTTTTGTAAAAAAAAAAAAAAAAAAAAAAAAAAAAAAATATGTGTCATTCCAGACGATAACTGTCCGTAGAATTTCAAACAAATTTTAAAATGTTAAGAGCACAAAATGAAAGTTCAAGTTCGTAGGCCAGCATTATCGGATTACATCTTCGGGTTGAAATTTTCAAAAATGTAGTCAAAAATTTCAAAATAGCCTGTTTTTTCGATTTGATGCGAAATAATTTTTTCAGCATACTAACATGTGGTATATTCGGAATCAGCGTAAAATTTTCTATAAGAATATGTGTCAAGTTTTCAAAAATTTCAAAGTTGAAGAATCAGTCAAAAATCGAAATAATGCCGTTCGCTAGTTGTAAAAATCTACACGATCAATAGCGACTGAAATGTTGATTTCTTCAAAAATTCGCTCATGGGGTCATGCTGCATGACTGGACTTTTTTTGGTCCCCGTCCGTTCGGAAAAATAATGATTTAAGAGCAATACCTAGTCAGTCGAGTGCAAGTTCCCACCGCGAACGTTTACGCCTCCGGCTCCCCCACGTGTCCTGTTGAGAATCAAGAACAAACATTCACATTGAAATCTCAAACTTTAATGAACCAATACAGTTTACCATAACAATTTACCAAGGTTGATGTTGTAATGATATTGTAGAGGACAATATCTCAACACGCCCCCTCAACATCATCCGATAAATGAATAAATCCAAATCGCGATCGGAAGTCTTGAAACTTGCGACCCGCAAGAGGTTTTGTGAGGATATCTGCTAGGTTGTCATCAGTTGGACAATACTCCAATGATATTTCCCTTTTTCGAATCAGATCCTTCACGTAGTATTTCCGCACATCTAAATGTTTTATTCTTCCACTTGCCTTATCATTTTCGATATATTTCATGCAACTCTGGTTATCTTCGAAAATCGGTGTTGCAGTTTCTTGAGTGTAACCCATGTCTTTCAAAAGTATTCGAATCCAAATCGCCTCTTGAATCCCTGTTGACGCAGCAACAAGTTCTGCTTCAGTTGAGGATAAAGCAACCGATGTCTGTTTTTTACACAACCAACCAACGGAGTGAACCTATTCTGAATAAGCATCCGCTGATTGATTTTCGATCTTCCTTTTCCCCCGCCCAATCAGCATCCACGTAGCAGTTCAATTGTATTTCCTTTTGCGAACTCAGTTTAAGTTTGATGTTCAGTGTTGACTTCAAATAACAGATGACCCTTTTCACTGCATTCCAATCGCTTTGAGTTGGCTTTTCTACACGTCGCGATAATATCCCTACTGCTGATGAAATATCTGGCCGGGATGTTACTGCCAAGTACAGTAAAGACCCAATTGCTTGACGATATTTGCTGTTGTCTGGCAACAACGTAGAATCAGCAGTGGAACTGATGAATCCAGTCTCCATAGGGGTTTTTACTGGTCTGGCATCTTGCAGACCATACTGTGAGACCAGGTCTTCAATTTTCCTCCGTTGATGAATTAAGTAGTGTGGACCATATTGTTCAATTTCCACTCCCAAGTAATTCGACACAGTTCCCAAATCCTTTAGTTCAAAAACCGAAGACAACACTTGGAAAGACTTGCAAACAGCTTCTTCACTCCCTGCGCAAAGAATATCATCGACGTGAATGACGATGTAAGTATGTTCGCCATTCTCTAACTTGACGTACAAACAAGGATCTGCATCACTTCTTCGAAAGCCATTTTTCGTTATCACGCTATTGATTTTCTCGTTCCAGGCTCGGGCTGCCTGTTTTAGGCCATATAAGCTTTTTTGAAGTTTGCACACCAGGTCCTTGTTATTTGGATCCTCAAATCCTTCAGGCTGTGTCATGTATATGTCTTCTACAAGATCTCCATTCAAAAATGCTGTTTTAACGTCAAAATGTTTCACACACAATTGTTTTGATGCCGCTAAAGTCAGTAGTATTTTTACAGTTGTGGAGTTTATTGTTGGAGCAAAAACCTCATCGTAATCTTCCCCATACTTCTGTAAAAATCCTTTTGCAACCAAACGTGCTTTGTAACGCTCTACTTGCCCATTAATTCCATATTTGATCTTGAAAACCCATCTCGATCCCACAGCTTTCCTTCCAGGTGGTAGTTTTACCAATGCCCAAGTTTCATTCTTTATTAATGATTCCATTTCTTCTTGTGCTGCTAAAATCCATTTTTGTTTTTCTGGCCCAATCATATTTTCAATCTGTCTCCAAGACCTTGGTTCAAAAATAATATTTTCATCACCGTTCGCAATCAATGCTCTATACCTTTCTGGAGGAATACCTTTCGTTGTTCTTTCAGAACGTTTTATTGGACACTCAGTGCTTATACCTCGATCGGTAAGGCTTTCCTGGGGTTGATCTTGAGGCTCTGCTTCATCGTGGGTTGACATCTGCTGACTTTGCTGGTTTGGTTCAGGTGGTTGCGCAGTTTTCGAGCCTCCAGATGCTTCAGTTCCTGAAATAGTGATAAAATATTCTGAAATATTCAAGTCTTCATTCGTGTACCCAATTTCTTTCAACGCCGATGATACTCTTGCAGTGTCTTCTGGTTTTTCCACAAATCTGACATCACTCGACGTAACAAATTTCTTATCATCCGGCAACCAAATTCGATAGCCTCTCGTACCGTTTGGGTAACCAACAAAAACTCCTGATTTACCCCTTGGGTCGTACTTTCCTCTACTAGGATCTTTGTTTAAAACATAAACTTTACTTCCAAATTGTTGGAAATAGGCTACCACTGGTACCTTTCCAGTCCAATAAGTATATGGAAGCTCACCATTCAAAGCGTCTGATGGACACCTGTTACGAATGTGTGTGGCAGTGGATATAGCCTCCGCCCAAAACATTTGTGGTAGGTTTGATTCAATAAGGAAACTTCTTGCCATGTCATTGAGAGTTCGATTGTGCCGTTCAGCAACTCCGTTTTGCTGTGGGGTTCTAGGACACGCGAATCTTCTTTGAATCCCACAGTCATCTAAATATTTATTGAAATCATCGTTGACATACTCTCGACCATTATCACTTTGTAAATACTTAATTCTTCTGCCTGTCAAATTTTCAACCATATTCTTATAGACTTTAAATGCATCTAAAGCCTCATTTTTATTCTTTAAGAATCTCACTTCGGTCCACCTAGAAAAATCATCAATAAACGTGATGAAATATTGGGACTTACCAAAAGATTGAATCCTCATTGGCCCGCATAAGTCAGTATGAATGACCTCCAATAGTCCTTTAGATTTTCCCACGTCACTTTTTGGATACGATCTGCGCGTTAATTTTGCTTGAATGCAAGTCTCACATTGATGAACGACTTCATTAGGATTTGCACGTATACCTCTTGCTAAATTTTCTCTGATGAGACGTCTCAAGTCATTAAAATTTAAATGTCCGAATTTCCGATGCCATGCCAAAAGAGATGATTTATCCGATACCCTTCGTGCAAACTCTTCTTTTTGTTGCTGGCGAAGATAATACAACCCATTGACACGATCAGCAGTCAACCTTGTTATCCCCTTCTCATCTTGTACGGACGCGGAGTTTTTGCCAAAAATTACTTTATTACCCTTGTCGGGTTATTTTCAACTCATTAGTCATGTGAGATGTACACCCACTATCGAAACACCAACGAATATCTGGTGAGCGAAAATTGTTAGATTCAGAAATTAGTAGCCCGACATCCCCATTATTCTCGTTAGCGACAACAGATTCCTCCTGGCGTCTTGAAAAATTCCTCCCTTCTTTACAAAATCGAGCGAAGTGCCCAGACTTCTTACAATTGAAACACACTCTATTGGAGGAAAACTGCAGTTTCCGAGTTTCTGCCAAATCAGGAAAATTCTCACGAAATCGTTGTCGTGACTGACTTTTCCCAAGGAATGCATTCTGTTCATCCATCTCAGTTCCATTCTGCTTTCGTGCCTCACTTTCCTCTATTATTTTTATTTTTAGTGCTTGGGGTGATGGTAGCGTATCTCTGGACTCGATAGCAATTCGAAAATTCTCAAAATCACGTGGTAGGGAATATAGGAGCATGATTGTGAGAAGATCTTGATTTATAATGATCTCCATGTTTTCAAGTTTATCTACTATGTCGAAAAAATCATTTAAATGATCTTTCACATCATCTCCTGTTTTCATCCTTTTCAAAACTAAGTTTTTCAACAGAGACGCTTTCCTAGCTGGCCCTTTCGATTCATAGATTGAACTCAATTTGTCCCAAACATCTTTGGAAGATTTGCAACCTTTAACCTGCTTCAACTCGCTAGAACTGATCGTGAGAATTATGTCGGCCTTCGCTTTCCCGTCCGCCAATTCCCATTCTTTAGCTTGTTTTTCATCTGTTGGTTTCACGATGCTCCCGGTGACGTATCCTAAATAATCATTTTTAGTCAATAGAGCTTCAACGTGCATCTTCCATGTATCGTAATTTTCCCGCCCCAGCGGATCAATTTTAAGCAAACTAGAACTCATTTTCACTTTTTCCTTTTAAATGTTAAGTCTCATAATCTTTGTTGAGAATCAAGAACAAACATTCACATTGAAATCTCAAACTTTAATGAACCAATACAGTTTACCATAACAATTTACCAAGGTTGATGTTGTAATGATATTGTAGAGGACAATATCTCAACATGTCCCAACAATGTGGCGGTACATCTGTCCATATTCGTACTCAAATAAATAACAAGAAATAGTAGTCGTATACGTGTTTGTTCACCTCATAACAACAAATACCACAATGAACCCTCTATTTATTAACGTTACACTGGGGTTTGAAGTGGGATCGAAATTCAGGAATCCAAGTCGAGTCCAAGTTCCCACTGCGAACGTTTACTCTTTCGGTCCCCCACGTCTCCCTACTTCATGGCGGTAACAATTTTGTTCATATAATGTTCTCGTACCCAGTATTTAATAACAATAAATATTGGTTCTGAATATGTATTTTTTTACATCATAATAATACAGGGTGCGGCAGTGAGGACGGACGGTTTTAAAAAAATCATAAAATAGTTAATTTTCATTCAAAAACAAATTTATTTATGCAATCAGGTTCGCAAGGAAATAGCATTTGAGACAGTCAAGTGTGAAAAATCACATCAGGCATGTGGTGGCCGAAATTGTTGATGCAGTGCTGGAGGCGTTCTTGGAAGTTCGTGTAGACTCCCTCCAACATAACCCTACGTCATAATGATCACCAACTTCTTTTTCCCTGAATTATGACGGCGACGTGTTCCAACCTGACGTGTGTGGTTCCAGCAGTATGGGGCGACCGCCCACACAGCCAGAGCATCAATGGACATTATTCGCCCTCTCTTCCCTGGTCGCCTTATTTACAGGTCTAGCGATGTTCATCCTCGGTCCCCAGATTTATCCATATGCGATTTTTTCTTATGGGGACACCTCAAGGCTTAGAGTATACGAGAACAAGCCCCGAACTCTGGACGAATTGAAGGACGCAATTCGCGTGGAAGTCGCCCAAGTTGAGAGAGTATGTTGAAGATAACGCCCAAGAACACCTCCAGCACTGCATAAACAATTTCGGCCACCACATGCCTGATGTGATTTTTCACACTTGACTGTCTCAAATGCTATTTCCTTGCGAACCTGATTGCATCAATAAATTTGTTTTTGAGTGAAAATTAACTATTTTATGATTTTTTTAAAACCGTCCGTCCTCACTGCCGCACCCTGTATATACCCGTACCAACCAACGGGAGTTATGATCGTTTTAGTGACAAAAGGTCGAAAACACGAAAAAAATCTTAAAAATTGAATCGGTCGAAAAGTAAGCGTTTAAAACTAAATTTCTTGGAAGAACTTTCGAACAGAAATGAGCTCTAAAATCAACTCCTCGTTTTAGAATGTCTCAAAATGGATTTCAATGGTGAAAATTTTTGCAAATTTTTCCACGAAAATTCGCTAAAACATGAAAAATAGGTTTATGGTAGTGGGGCCCAAAATGATCCAAAGAGAGTATATGAGGCTTATGAAGCAAGCGCGAACTAAGTTAATTTTCTTGCCCATCTCAATGCAACGTTGTTATGGATATGTTAAGGAACGGGCGACTGGAAGGTGGGAGAGGTAACGATGAACCTAAAACGTGAAACTCTCTCCGTCAACAACCCCGAAAAGGATTTAACCCTTTAAACGTGAACCCGACCTCGTGAAAGATGAGGTTCGTAACTACCTGCCGAGCAACAAGCGTGTCAAGGAGATCCTGGAAGACGGCAAAGCGCCTTCTGAATATCGCATTACACAGCTCCCGTGCTCGGCCTTATAAAAGGGCGAAACGGGCTCCGCCAGGATGGAAATTAATTTTACACGGGAGCACATTTCGCGGGTTTCCTGGTTGCGGTGCGTTAAAAGCTTTATCCGGCCCATAACGGCGGCTTTTGTTGTATACAAGGGGAGGCTGCCGTTCCTGAAATGTAATGCCCGTATACTTTTTATCCGTTGTTATTCTAAGATGGTGACTATTCAGTGATATTATCAGACCTTATTATGGAAACGGAAGATCCCCGTAATATATTTGGTACATTGTTATAAAATTTGAGTACTTTGATTGGAAAGAAATGGTTAAGTATCAAACTTATGACAAAATATAAAGCCCCAGTTCCTGGGGAGAAACGTTGGAATTTAATTTTTAAAAACTACAACGATTTCATAATTTCTCCCTTGAGAGGGAAAAACATTAAATCATGTTTAATGTTTTTCCCTCGCAAGGGAGAAATTAGATATAGTTTTTTAAGGTCAAGAAAAAAGAAAAGATTCTAATTAACCAAAACAATTTATTATATTTATATACATTTTTATTTTACCATTAGATATTTCCGATGGGACTCATACCAAAGTACGCTTGAATACGAGTCTGCAACACATTGGGACATTTTATGTCTTTAGTTGCATACTCGTATGCAAGCTCTAAGAGCCACTCAGCTGATCCGGACCTGGGCATCGTCAAGTAAATGTCCTAAAGAGGCTACATGCGAAATTACAGCTTGCTAGAGTGTAAAGCATAGAAATTAGCTCTAAGAGCCACTCATCTGATCCGGACCCTGGGCATCGTCAAGTAAATGTCCTAAAGAGGCTACAAGCGAAATTACAGCTTGCTAGAGTGTAAAGCATAAAAAATAGCTTTAAGAGCCACTCATCTGATCCGGACCCTGGGCATCGTCAAGTAAATGTCCCAAAGAGGTTACACACGAAATTACAGCTTCCTAGAGCGTAATGCATAGAAATTAGCTTTAAGAGCCACTCATCTGATCCGGACCCTGGGCATCGTCAAGTAAATGTCCTAAAGAGGCTACATACGAAATTACAGCTTCCTAGAGTGTAAAGCATAAAAAATAGCTTTAAGAGCCACTCATCTGATCCGGACCCTGGGCATCGTCAAGTAAATGTCC
The DNA here is from genome assembly GCA_030762985.1 of Adelphocoris suturalis. Classification (NCBI taxonomy): domain Eukaryota; kingdom Metazoa; phylum Arthropoda; class Insecta; order Hemiptera; family Miridae; genus Adelphocoris; species Adelphocoris suturalis. The sequence goes on along the minus strand of CM061048.1, from coordinate 13,583,631 downwards.
TGAAGAGGCTACATACAAAATTACAGCTTCCTAGAGTGTAAAGCATAAAAAATAGCTTTAAGAGCCACTCATCTGATCCGGACCCTGGGCATCGTCAAGTAAATGTCCTAAAGAGGCAACATGCGAAATTACAGCTTGCTAGAGTGTAAAGCATAAAAAATAGCTTTAAGAGCCACTCATCTGATCCGGACCCTGGGCATCGTCAAGTAAATGTCCTAAAGAGGCTACATACGAAATTACAGCTTCCTAGAGTGTAAAGCATGAAAAATAGCTTTAAGAGCCACTCATCTGATCCGGACCCTGGGCATCGTCAAGTAAATGTCCTGAAGAGGCTACATACAAAATTACAGCTTCCTAGAGTGTAAAGTATAGAAATTACCTATTAAAATGATTTAACCACCGCTTCACAAATCAAACCGTTCTCGCAATATTCGGATCACCTGCTATGAATCAAATCATCGAAACACCAACTCAATGAAATCATCAGAAATTAACAAGCGGTTGCAATCATATTCACAATATCAATTATTGAGAATGATCACCTGAGTGTACACAATTATTCAAATAACCATGCTCATAACTCAGCTTGTTGGCCACGCACTTCGCAGTAGTTAACATAATATGGTTGGATAAATCGAGAGCTTTCGAACGAATGGTCAACGAATTTTGTGGGATGAAAAACGACGAAGTACCATTTCCCTAGCAACGATTCGGTTGTAAGCGGAAATCATCAGAAAAAACACGTTGCAGATTTGCGTGTCGTGTCGGAATTCACAGAACGACCCCCACCCCTAGAACATTAAACATGTTAAAAAACCTTGTTCTAATTAATAATCTGCTACTCGAATAAAGATTTTAGATTCTTAAAACGTTTTCCGCACTTTTTATCAATTTTTTGGCTACAGATTGATTTTTTTTTTTCCCCCATATGTTCTGTTATTAAGGTTGATAAACTTCTTTCGAATTGTTAGCAGTTTATAATAAGGAACTTTTCGTGTTTTGTTCAGTACATTTTTTTAACACGAACTAAATCACTCACGACGAAGTTGTGAAAACCCATTTCAAAACGGAATTTAGTGAAAAACGTTGTCTATTTCCACGAAAAATAAAGAGTTATGATGTTGAATCGGTTTCGAAGGTTAGGCCATTATCAGTAACAAACAATAACTGATTCACGCCTCTAAACTTAATATTTTCGTGAACGATTAATTGTTTAATTTTATGTCTGTTTGTATGGATCAAAATTGCTTTATATTTGAGCGGCAATGTTAACACAGCCAGGGGTTGCTCTGGGTTTTCCGTTATCACCTCTGCTTGCAGATATATACATGGATTATATTGAGCAACAAATACTTACAACTTGTAACACAAATAATCTTCTCTTCTCTTTTTTTTTTCCAAAATCGAAATTTTCACTTGTTTTTTGGGTTTCAGAGCTTGCTAAGCAATTTTGGTTCGTGTCTGTCTGTCTGTGGTAAATCTTTGTCACGCCCAAAATTATACCGAGTTTCAGTCCGATTCCGATGAAATTTTCAGGGATCGTGCGGGTTAGGTCCTAGACAGTGCCCTATCGAATCAACAGCTGCCTGTTCGCATGCGCAACCGTGAATTTCTCATAACGCCTATTTTTCATCATGTTGATTTGATTGCGTTCGAAATCGGTAGGTAATTGGGTGTATGTTCTAGGAAAATGCTCTATAAATAATTTTTTTATTATTATTTTTTTAAATAAATTTATTTCCATATTATTTAGTACAATAAATTGAAAAAATGAAATTATAAAATTGCATGTAAAAATAAGTTAATTCACATAACTTATATTGCGGTTAGTTGAGTAATGACCATTGCGCATGCGCGAAACTAATATCGATTGACACTGTCAAAACTCCGAATCCAATGGAGCGATTTTGACGAGAATTTCAGGGATTGTGCGGGATAGCTTCTAGACGGTCTCCTATAACTTCCATTGCCGTTAAATAAATATTAGTCTGTACGTAAGCGCAAATATTAACTTTTTATAAATTCGATTTCTTATCATCTATTAATTCGATTTCATTCAAAGCCGGGCAGTATATGGGTAAATGTTCCAGGAAAATTCCCTATGAACTACATCGCGATTGGCAGGGTTGTTACTAAAGCGCGTGCGCAAAACTAAAATTGATCGACACAGACAAAACTCCGATAATGGACCGATTTTCATGAAATTTTCAAGGTTTTCGCCGTTTAGCTCCAAGACGTTCCCATATACATTTCATCGCCGTTGGATATTAAAATTGTTCTGTGCGCATGCGCAAACGGTAATTTCTTACAACGTCAACTTATAAATCATTTCGACACGTAGTTTGTTTTTCAACTATTTTACGTCCATATTACAATATGTGAGGAAGCTATACTGCCCACCCAACTTGGCAGACGTTTTTCCACATCATGGAAAACCATTGACAAGTGGATATTAAAATAAGTGCCCTAAAACATATCCTTGATTTCATGTTTTTTTCAATGGAGTGGAGAAATTAAGCTAAAGCAGTATTTTATCAAAAGTAGATAATTGGTATAATTAAATCACCCGAAACGGAAATTATTCTAAATATTTCAAAGTTGGGTTTTCGTGTATAGAAGTTAACGGCGATGTGAAAGGTCAGTTCATACGGTAGCTCTGTCAAACTGTGCACTGATAACGACACGATCTCAGCACCTGATGAAGAACTAATTGAGTTGCAAAACGACAGCTACTGCAAAGATAACTTCACTGCTATCTGAATTTTTACTTAACTGTTCGAAAATTGGAAGAGTTCTGGTGTGAAATTGACTTGTTTTAGACCCTTCATCGTACTTTTCAATCTCCTCTCCCCTCCATGCCACGTTCGAAGCTGATGAAACCTTAATGTGACCTACTGCTGGTATTCTGAACAACTTTCGACGCGCAGAAGGTCTCATTCGGTTCAGTAAACAAAAACACGCTGAAAATCATACCCCAATTATCACTATGTCGCAAACTATAGGTCATTTCAACCAGACCGTAATACCAAATAGTACAGCAGAAAAAATAGATAGAATAATAACCAGTCCAGTAGAGAAAATAGATAGAAAGAGAATAGTGAATTCAATTTTATTGTATGAACCCATATTGCAAGGAGTATTTTATACATATAATAAAAATAGCAACTTTTATTTTACTTGCATTCCTGCCTCAACAAATGATTTTTGACTTATATATGTACTAGCCGGTTACCCGTGCGTTGCAAGGACCCACCAGTACGGGTTAGTAGGTGCAAAGACTGCTGAAATAACCATATCCAGGCTGAGTTCGTAACTACGTCGGCTGCATGCCAAATTACAGCATAAAGTTAGCAAATTCAGTTCTATCCCCCAAGTTCTGTTGGGGGGTTCAGTTGTCCCTTTCTCTAACTCTGTGGTTAGTCTGGGTTTGGTGATAAACAGCAACCTGACTTGGGACCTCCATGTCAATCAAGTCTGCAGGAGGGTATACACCTCTCTCCACCCTCTCAAGAGACTTAACATATTTATTCCGCCTTATCTCAAGCGGAAATTGGTGATGGCTTTGGTTACCCCACACTTCTTATACTGGGACTCCATTTTGGTTTATTATTTCCTATTATTATAAGCCTATGTGATCGTATAACAAAACATTTTTAAAACCCCCCCTCAAACTTTGTCACTTCACGTTTCAAGGTGCGTAGAATCCAAATTTTAAATGTCCGTCCGCCGTCCGCCGTCCGCCTTTCGCCGTCCGCCGTTCGCCGTTCGCCGTCCGCCGTCTGGGCCATAAAAGGCCTAAGAATTGACTTAAAAAACCCGTTCTTTCGCACATAGACTCCATTTGGGGTCTAGTTGGTCCTAACGTTTAACCATCCCGATCGCTTTACTCGCATAGATGGTATGGGCCAAAAAAGGGCGAAAAAGTGTCTTTTTCGAGACTTTGAGTGTTAGACTTACGCACGCGCGCACGCCTGGCACGCTTGGCAGGGGGTCACAGGGGGTGAGTGGGGGGTGGAGTGAGAGGAAGAACAGAGGTGGATACTAGAAAAGAGCCCAGAGCATGCTGATTAGTATAGCTGGCTATCTGATTCAGAAATAATAAACCATTATGTAATCATTTGCAGCGTTTTTTCCTACTCACTCTCCTCCACTTGCTCTGGTAAACTCAAAGTCGCCCATAATGCCTGCCTCCGTTTTGTTCACAATATTAAGCCTCATACCTCAGTTTCACACTACAATTTATTGTCTTTGCCCCTCAAAATCCACCTTCTCCACGTCTTACTCATTTAAAAAATATTTCATTCCTTGGTCCTGTTCTATCTAAACTCTATCATTTCTAAAGATATTTCTTCTCGCTCAAACGCCCTGAGGATTGTTCGTCTCAATACTCGTACTATGGCTAACTCTTTTGGAGTAGTTGGGGCTAGGCTGTGGAATGCACTTCCTCTCCGTCTTAGGTCTATCGCCGCGATCAACCAGTTCAAGAGTTGCGTTATTAAATTTTTTGCGCACACTGAACAGTGTATCCTCCCTACCTCTTCTTCTTTCTTCCATATTAATCCGCTTTTATTTTATTTTATTATTTTCTTTTTCTATCTTTTTTTAAATTAGGGCCTCCCAATATTTAATTTCCCCAAACATTTATTATCTTTTATAATAGGTTAATTTTGTATTACTCTTCCTTGCCGCAACATGCGTCTTATGTATTTCGTAATTGATAACATTTTTATACTTTTTTAATTTTTATAACAATTACCCTTGTGATTTTTGTATGAATAATGGGCCACTAGGCCTTTTAACAATAAATGATTATTTATTTATTTAAATCAGGCCCGGACTGATCAGGAAAGAGCCCATAATTTCAACAGTCTATTACTGTCCCAAAGAGTCACCCTGTGAAATTTCAACTTCCTAGGACCCAATCAATTCAATCGTCTCTTAGTGTCCCAGAGAGCCACCCTATAAAATTGCAAAATTGCATGGTCAATTCTAGAGCTCATTTCTGATCGGAAGTACTTGTTAGAGATTTATTTTAATGCTTTGTTTTTCTGAGTAATTTCATTTTTAAGATATGTTTTCTACCTTCAAACGACCATAACTCCACTTGAGATCACTGTAAAATCAAAAATATGACCACCGTTGGAAACAGCGTTAATTGGATAATCCAGCTATTTGATGTCAAATCGATTTTATAAGACGACTTATTAAGTTAGTAAAACGTTCCAGTCATGCAGCATGATCGTATGAGCGGATTTTCGTAAATTATCTTAGTATATTTTGTAAAAATTGTTTTGAAAATTTAGGATTTTAACTAGGAAGAAATGTTTACTACCGGTTTTGTGGCAAATAAACTTGTTCTAAATAATTTTCGGCAATGCAAAAAATGTTTTAGCGAATTTTTCGAAAAAATGAAGCTATTTTTGATTTTTAGCTTTTTTTAGCTGTTTTAATCCATTTTTGATAAATATTAATGAAATTTAAGTACCTACTTTTTTCAGCATAAATTTCTTGTTTTTCTAGTTTATTATTAATAAAGTTCTTTTAACTAAAATTCTGCTAAAAAAGAAAAATTAACAATTTTAATCCGTTTTTAGCTACAAGCATAACAACGATAACTCCAAAGCGATAACAACGAAGATACACCGGTGAGAGGCCCACTTTGTTCGATATTCACGTACGCACTGACTCAATGTTGCGCGACATTGTGTAAAGAATCCCATTCCGTATGGGATTCAAAAAATACTAAAACGCAACACACGAGATGCAAGACTCAATGTCGCGGAGCGTCCCGGATGCAAGAAAATGAGTCCGAGACGCAGCTCCGCGACAATGAGTCCGAACAAAGAATCCCAGTGCGTTAAAACTAGGCTTTAAAAACGGGATCGTGCATTCCGGGGGTAGATGAGAAGTGCGGAGACGGCTCGCCCACGTTGGGAAATCTTGCGGCAGTGCCGGAACTCTTGTTCCCCCCACGAGTTAATTGAGTTTGCGTCTGCTCCCCATCTCACTTCCAGGTAACTCAGTTAACACCCCCATCCCCTCTCACCCTTCCTTTACCACCTTTAACCATAAAGCTACACACCCTACCACCCTTCTCCACGTCATTCACACCTCTCTACAATCCCATTGTCGTCTTTATTGACAATTTCATGTCTTTCATCTGACACATAAACTCGAAAATCTTCCCGAAATGGAACATCACGAGAATTCGTAATGGAACCTGAATGATGTTAACAGTTACAATTTCTTGTCTTTTTAGTTGAGAAAATCGTACCAACAAGTACATATTCAGTTACTAGCAGGTTCAGGTAACTGTATCCGCTCGAAATTACAGTTTAGCCCTGGGATTGCTTTTTGCTTCCGAGTCTGCAAGGCAGCGGAAACTTTGTTTTCACTTTCAAAATGGAAAAAATTTGTGTGCGCCAAAATCAAAATTTTCACTCGCATTGTGCGTTTCATGGCCTCTTGAACAAATTAGGTTAAATGTCTGTCTATCTGTCCGTATGTCTGTTTGTCCACATTTCCTTGCCACAGCCATAACTTCGACAATTTCAATTTGATTTTAATGAAATTTTCAGAAATTAAAAAGACAAACTGACTTCTCCAATTAATTCAATTATTACCGACAGGTTCCCGTGATACGACCATATTGAAAAGTATCACACCTGTCATGTTCTTTCTCATTATCGTTAAAAAGTTCTACAAAAATATATAATTTTCTATTCTTACAAAAAACTGATCTCGTTCTCATAATTAACAGGTTATGGAGCTCAGCTTCGCTATCTAGGTTCAAATAATAGGTACGAACAACATACGTATCATATAGAGAACATGAGTGAACGAATAGAAAAACTCACGCGAGATAACTACGACTCGTGGAGAGTCCACATGGACGCAATACTCGTAAAGTCGGACGGAATTCTATATGTAAATGGAACTCTAAAGAGACCCACCGTCGTCCCAAACGATGAAAATACCCAAAACGCCGCCGATGATTGGGATTATAAAGACAAGAAAGTGCGAGCGGACATAATTCTTGCCATATCATCATCCGAAGTTAAGCAAGTGAAAGATGAAATTACTTCAAGGGATGTATGGCTCAAGCTAGAAAAAATATATCAGTCCAAAGGACCTGCAAGAAAGGTTACGCTCTTAAAGCAAATCATGTTGGGAAAAATGAGAGATGACACTGATGTGCAAGATCATCTCAGAACATTTTTTGATGCAGTCGACAAATTACGGACAATAGACGTAGACATTCATCCGGACTTGTTGTCTATAATGTTGCTCTACAGCTTACCCGACTCATATGACACCTTTCGATGCGCAATAGAGTCCCGAGACGTGCTACCAAATCCAGAAATGATCAGGATTAAGATCATAGAACAAAGTGATGCTCGAAAAGGAGACGACCGACACTCAGAAGCAATGGCTGCAGCAAGTAACAGAAGAAGGAAGACGTTCAGTTCTGCAAAAACTAACAGTGAGTCGAATCGGTATAAACAAAAATTCTGTGAAATTTGCAAGAAACGGGGGCATGACACCTCCATGTGCTATTTTAATAAAAAACGAGAAAACGTTAGGAACATTAACGAAAATAAGAACTTTCTAACGACCGAAAATGCCTATAGCAGCTCAACTACTAGCTGGTGCTTGGACAGTGGCTGCAGTTCACATATGTGTAGCAATAAGTATACATTTACTAATTTAGAAGAAATAGATAATGGTAGTGTGAATTTAGCAAATAAATCCACTAGTCAAATACAAGGGAAAGGCATGATTACAATAACCGTTCCATCAAGCAACCATAAAACATGCAACATAAACTTGAACAATACATTTTACGTTCCAGATCTTAGAACCAACTTGATGTCTGTAGGAAAAATCACAGACTACGGACACACAGTGACATTCAAAAAGGAACACGCGGTAGTCACAGATAGCTATGGGAAAGCCCTATTGTTCGCAAAAAGAATAAATAATTTATATTATGTTGAAAATAAACACGAAAACTGTCACAACACAAGCCAGTCTGTAACAAAACCTATAAAACTAAACAAAACAGAAATTTGGCACCAAAGGTTTGGGCATCTCAATGAGTCCAGCCTAAGACAGCTTGCAAACAACAATTTAGCTCTAGGAATAGAACTAAGTGGAAACCTTGGCACCTGTGAGACATGTGCAGCAGGAAAATTGACACAGACACCTTTTCCCAAACGTTCCAACAGAACAACGAAAATTCTAGAAATAATACATACAGATCTCTGCGGCCCCATGAGGACAGAGTCTAAAAATGGTAATAGGTACTGTCTAACATTCATAGACGACTACACACGCTGGTGTGAAGTTGTATTCATTAAACAAAAAAGCCAGGTTTTAACTGAATTCAAAAATTTCAAAAATGAAGTAGAAAATCAAACAGGTCACAAAATAAAATACTTGCAATCAGACAATGGAAGGGAGTTCTGTAACAAACAATTTGATGAATATTTGAAAAATGCTGGCATAAAAAGACGATTAACGGTTCCAAATACTCCTCAACAAAATGGGGTATCGGAAAGAAAAAATAGAACATTAATTGAAATGGCTAGATGTATGTTAATTCAGGCTAAGCTATCTCCATCTTTTTGGGCAGAAGCTGTAAATACAGCAAACCATATTAGAAATAGAAGCCCATCAAACAGTATAAATGGCTTGACTCCATTTGAAATGTGGTACAAAAGGCCACCAATCGTTAGTTATTTTAGAATTTTTGGGTCAAAAGCCCATTTCTTGGACAAAACTCCAAATAAAGGGAAATTTCAACCAAGAACAAAACCCTGCATTTTCCTCGGTTACTCAACAGCCTCTAAAGCCTATAGAGTTTGGGTAGAGAGAGAAAATAGGGTAGTAACAACTAGGGATGTCCGATTTCTCAACAGCTTCAACGAAACAAATGATTTCGATGACTTTTTACCTGATAGTGAAAAATTAACTAACAAAAGAGACGCAAAAGAAATAGATATAGAAATTTTCATGGAAAACACCGATACTACAAACAACATCCATAAACTACCACTATCTGATGAAAAAATAGACGATGAATTTCAAGATGCACTAGAAGAACCTGATACCACGTCGATTCATCAACCTGAAACAAATAACAACAATGGGATGGTTAAATGTCGAGGACCTGGAAGGCCTACTTTGGATAGAAGTGGAAAAGTGGGCAGGCCCCGAAAATTGTATAATATGGTCAATAAACCAAGAAACACAGAATGTTCCCATGTCGAGGAATGTCTGATGATGTCTGATGAGTACGCAGGACTCGCAGATATTCCGATAAACGAAGCTCTCTCCCGTCCAGATGCTGAAGAATGGAAAGAATCAATCCAAAGCGAATACAGCTCAATTCTCGAAAACAATACTTTTGAAATAGTAGAAAAGCCGCCACAAGCAAATGTCATTGGGTGCAGATTAATTCTGAGAGAAAAACTAAAAGCAGATGGGAGTCTGGAAAGAAGAAAATCAAGATTAGTAGCCAAAGGGTATAGTCAAAAAATGGGAATTGACTTCAAGGAGACTTATGCCCCAGTTGTGAGAATGAGCTCCTTAAGAACCCTAATGGCACTTTCAGCTGAAAACAACCTTGAAATTCACCAAATGGATGTGGTGACAGCATTTTTAAACGGAGATTTGGAGGAAACAATTTATATGGAACTTCCGGAAATGTTCGTTGAAATGCTCGAAAGAATAAGAACAGCTGAACCAAAATTAAAACAACTTGCTGATGAAATGTTGGAAGGAGCGAAAAGAAAAAACCGAATTTGCCGTTTAAGAAAAGCACTCTACGGCCTCAAACAGGCACCACGACAGTGGTATAAGAAATTGGACGAATGCCTGAAGAAATCTCTGAAGCCCTTGAGTGCTGATCCATGTTTTTTTCATGCTAAACAAGGGGACGACATGCTCTACGTTGCCTTTTATGTCGACGACCTTTGGATAGCTTCGAACAACACTCAATGGATCAAAACAACAAAAGAATACCTGAAGAAAACATTTAAAATGAAAGATTTAGGAAAAATACACTATGGACTTGGTGTCGAATTTAAACAAAACCTCTCCAAGGGGACGATAAAAATGAGTCAAAAGAAATACATAAATGAACTCATCAAACGGTTCGGACTTGAAAATTCAAAAACTGCAAGTACACCATTAGAAGCTGGAGTAAAACTGAACAAGCCATCAACAGTATCAATCGATGAGATGAAGAGGATTCCCTATCAACAGTTGATTGGCAGCCTATTATACCTGTCAGTGTGCACAAGACCTGACATCGCATTCGCAGTAAATTTCCTCAGCCAATACAACAACTGCTACAACAAAGTACACTGGGCTGCAGCGAAACGTGTTCTCCGCTACCTCAAGGGAACAAGCGATTACGGGATCGTTTTCAGACGAACAGGAGCAGATCTCTTAGGATTCGCAGATGCCGACTGGGGAGCTTGCCAAGATGACCGGCGTTCCTATACAGGTTTTGCATTTATCCTTGGTGAGCAGCAATATCATGGGAGGCGAAAAAACAAAGAACAGTTGCTCTCTCAACAGTAGAGGCTGAGTATATGGCGCTCGCCGAAGCTGCGAAAGAAGCAATTTATTTAAAAAACATCCTCAATGAATTGGAAGAAAACAAGCAGAGTCACTCAGTGGAAATAAACAACGACAATCAAGGTGCACAATCTCTTACTAAAAATCCAACACAACACTCCAGAACAAAACATATTGACATCCGCCACCACTTCATCCGACAATGCGTAGAGGAAGGAACAATAACACTAAAATACATGCCAACCGAAACCATGGTCGCTGATGTATTGACAAAGGGGTTGTCAGGACCCAAGCACATGAAGTTTGTATCACTGCTTGGACTGGATGAAGTATAATGAAGCCAGTTCGAGGGGACGTATTAAAAAGACAAACTGACTTCTCCAATTAATTCAATTATTACCGACAGGTTCCCGTGATACGACCATATTGAAAAGTATCACACCTGTCATGTTCTTTCTCATTATCGTTAAAAAGTTCTACAAAACATGTGGATTCAAACCTAAATGGTCCCATATCAGTTTCATTATGATTGAACCAGCGGTACGTTCTGCTCATGCGTGAACGTAATTTTCTTGTGATAGTCATAAGTCCGTCAATGTTTAACAGATTTTATTCAGGTTTTCAGGAATGATGCGGGAAAGGTCCCTTGAAGTCCCTTACAACATTCATCATGATTGTATCAGTGGTACGCTGTGCCAGTACCTTACACATATACCTTACACACTACCGTCCTTCTCCACATCATTCACACCTCTCTACAATCCCATTGTCGTCTTTATTGACAATTTCATGTCTTTCATCTGACACATAAACTCGAAAATCTTCCCGAAATGGAACATCACGAGAATTCGTAATGGAACCTGAATGATGTAAATAGTTACAATTTCATGTCTTCAGAGTTGGGCAAATCGTAACAACAAGTACATAAATATACAGTTACTAGCAGGTTCAGGTAACTGTATCCGCTCGCAATTACAGTTACGAGTACAAGCCCTGGAATTGATTTTTGCTTAGGAGTCTGCAGGGCAGCGGAAGCTTTGTTATCGCTTTCAAAACGAAAACAATTTGTGTGCTCCAAAATCAAAATTTTTGCTCGCATTTTGCGTTTTATGGCCTCCTGAACAAATTAGGTTTTGTGTCTGTCTGTCCGTCCGTCCGTCTGTCTGTCCACATTTCCTTGCCACAGCCATAACTTCCACAATTGCAATTGGATTTTAATGAAATTTTCAGAAATAGTGTGGATTTAAGCCTAAATGGTCCCATATCAGTTTCATTATGATTGAACCAGCGGTACGCTCTGGGCATGCGCGAACGTAATGTTCTTGTTACACTCAATCCGTCAATGTTTAAGAGATTTTGGTCAGTTTTTCAGGGATGATGCGGGAAAGGTCACTTGAGGTCCCTCACAACATTTATCATGATTGAATCAGTGGTACGCTCTATTCATGCGTGAACGTAATTTTCGTATGATAGTCATAAGTCCGTCAATGTTTCACAGATTTTATTCAGGTTTTCAGGGATGATGCGGGGAAGGTCCCTTGAAGTCCCTTACAACATTCATCATGATTGAATCAGCGGTACACTCAGGGCATGCGTGAACGTAATTTTCTTGTTGAAGTCACTTTGAATCCACGAGGAAGCTTCATGCCATGTACTTAGCACTGTATTTTGTGTCGGATACTTAAATTACGGATACCGTAACTGTATTCGAAATTCGCGAATGCAGATACTTACCGAGAGAAAGTAACTACGGATACAGATAGAGTTACTTGTATCTCTAACCGTAACTGTATCTAGTTACTTTTTCAGATACAATCACAAAAATCGTCCTAATTTGACTGGAATTTGAAACATTTGACATCAATCAGGCACGTAGCCAGAGGGGGGGTCCATGGGGTCCGGACCCCCCCCGAAATTTTTTGATGAATTAAAAAATTATTCATGGTTAGGGTAGTATCTATTATTTCACTAGCACGAACTACCAACAGAGAATATTCGTCTGATGTGAAATTCTTCAGAAATTATTTTTATAATACTCATAGGTTCTGCTAATAGCTCCAATACGTAGAGGTAAGATTCCTGAGATAAGAAGTTAGATATTTCGGTTCACGGACATGGGTCATGTATACGACCTCAAAGACAGATCAACGCCTCTAGCAGTATACCTGAAAGACCCGTGTAAGCCTTGCCGTGTAGCAACTCTTCATACCTTTCAGCACTCCACATTTTTATTATGGTGTTCAGAAGCCTTCTGACATCTTCCCCTGAAGAGATTCCTTTCTCTCTCTGGAGGACAGTACTACAGAGGAAGAAAATTCTCTCCGAATCTCGTATTCCCTCGGCTAGCCCTTTCACCCCTCGGATCAGATATTATACTTTGAGTACCACGTTTGGTATTCAGGTTCGCAATATTTGGATGTCTGGAGCGTATATGTAGAGTGAGTTCTCTTCTTGTAAAGCCTCTAGAACAATGGCGACATTGGGTTGCATTGTCTCTTTGACTATTCACCAAGGTATCTATCATCCATGTTACTGAGCTACATAATTACGTTGCTCCAACGATATCACAACAATAGCAATAATTAAGTTAACATTTTTGGGATGAGTGAATGAGACAGAATTTGGCACTCAACTTCGAAGTAGGAATTTGAAGAAGTATGACTGGTAGTGAGAACCTGTCTGGTACGTTTTCCATCGGTTTTTGGTTTAAAAAAAAAAAAAAAAAAAAAAAAAAAAAACACTATCTAACGCTTTGAAAATCACGCGGAAATTCACACAACACATCACCATCCGTTCCGGGATTAGAAAATTCATACATTTACTTCATGGGATCTTGCAGTCTAGGGGAAATTTATCTATCCTATGTGGGTGCGTCACGGGGTTCTGTATTCCGCCCCACACTCCTTACAATATCCTACGGGGAGAATGTTCCTAGATGTCTTCCTAACTTTTACGTTAGGGGATCCTGCAGTACCTTAGAAATTAAGATTTGAAAAATACCTTAGAAATAAGATGGGTAACGAATGCCTTTCTCATTTGACCATGACGTCAATTCATTATCCACTGTCGTTTGCGGCTTATGACGTGCTGGATTTGATATCTTTAAAAGCAAACAGAAAAGTCTTACTATAAACATTTTATGATAATCTAAATACCTAAAAATTGAACTTTTGTTGTTGTATAAAGATCAAGATTTATCATGATTGTAAAAAATTGTTTTAACTGTCACCTAAAATCCTTGTTATGTACCTACCTATTAAATATTTTTGAATTATTAAAGATAGTATTTCATCATGTTTGTAAAACATTTCTTCTCCTGTGACTTAAAATTCGTATTTTAAAATTTTATTGAAATGGGAAGAGAGCCGATGGGCGAGAGGGGGGGGGGGGGGATCTGGACCGCCCCCAAGGCAAAATTCTGGCTACGTGCCTGACATCAATTATCACAGTAGTATGGAAATGCGTGGATATGGAATAAGCCCTAGAGTCCATCTCTAAACCTCGAGAAATTTTCTTAAGCTGAATGTAGAACAATTTTAACTGAAGGTATATCGGTTTGTAAACAGAGGGTTTCACCATGTCATTTGGCTGAACGAGTGCACTTGGATACCTCTGGGAATTTCTTGCTCGAGGGATGCGTTCGATCTGTATCAATTCCACGACTATTCCCGCGGTGAGATAGAAGGGGAAGGACGGTCTGTGAAACACCTACCTCCCTTTCAATGACAAAAGGATCCAAAGGTGGGAACGTACGAAATAGAAAGTACAGATACGGCTTGCCGTGAATGGAAATCGTGTGGCGGGTTCCGGATCCATTGACCCCCCAAACACGACGTAATTACGTTTGCGTTTGCTCCTCATCTCTCATTCAGTTAACTCAATTACCTCACACTCCCGCCTAGTCCATTCTGTACTATTCAAAGCGTCATTCACATCACTTGAAAGCAGTGCTAGCTGTGCGATAGCTTAGTGGTGCATTAGCGACTCTCTCTGATGCCTACGATACTGTAGGTGAATAATTTCACTGATGTCAACTGTTATTCCTTGCACTCACTGGGCCAAGGTGTTTTAGCTCATTCCCATCCTCTCCGTAGTAGAAAATATAGTTGTTGTTGTCAGCGAATGCGCGGTTTACGATTTAGATGGTCATTGTTTTCAACTCATCAGTTCATTCTGCGCTTGCACAAAAGTAAATTACATTGAGTATCATTTTGGTTTATTATTTCCAATAATAAGCCTATGTGATCGTAATGCAAAAAATTTTCATAACCCCCCCTCAAACTTTGTCACTTTACATTTCAAGGTGCGTAGAATCCAAATTTGAAATGTCCGTCCGCCGTTCGCCCTCCGCCGTCCGGGCCATAAAAGGCCCATAAAAAGGGCCATAAGAATTGACTTAAAAACCCCGTTCTTTCGCACATAGACTCCATTTGGGGTCTAGTTGGTCCTAACGTTCAACCATCCCGATCGCTTTACTCGAATAGAATGCTATGGGCCAAAAACGGGCGAAAAAGTGTCTTTTTCGAGGCTTTGAGTGTTAGACTGACGTGTTAAAACTTCAACCTGCTCAACCACAACTGCGCAAGCTAATATTCTACGGTTAGGATAACAATGGGCAGTAGGACTTCGCAACAGAACACTTTAGGACCAGATCATGCACGACCGCAACTTCACGACCTATTATTCACGAATTATTATTCTCATGTTAGGACAAAATTCACTCATCTCAAAATGCACAACTTTCAACTGAATGTTGATGGAAAATTTCAGTGATATGATATGAGCGTAATAGGGCGGTGAACCTCCGGTTGTGAGGTAAGGAGACCTAGGGAGTACCTCCAGGGTGGCGTGGAAAACTTCCTACATTTGTATTGCTTTCGAATTTCATGTTCCTTCGAGGCATGAATATACGTTTTTTTCTAAGTCATATTTGTGTGTTAATACTGATACTTTGCCTACGCATATTTAATAACAAATCCTCTCGACTTTTCGTACGTATTATTAAGGCAATAACTATTTGAATAGATAGGAGCTCAAATCGAGAAATATAAACATACGTATATAATTATAGAAGTATAGGTTGTGGCATCTTGAAATAGGACACGCCGAGGAGTCTGGACAGGCCTTATGACGTACGCAAGCCAACTAAAACTACGATCATACTCAATTGAAAAAATAATAAACCTTTGTGAAATAATTTGCAGCGTTTTTCGTTTCTTAATTGACCAACTATGACATTTCACGCTACTTCTTGATTTACGCTTTTCATCCATGGAATTTTTCAATGATTCATGGCAGGTAAACGAGAAAGCTATGTGCCATACATTGTATAACATTATATATATATATATAAGATCTGAATAGGTGAATTTCCAATATGACAGTTAGTTTTGTTTTCGTTGCTATTCATCCTCAAGTGTCATACATATGGTACATAGAGCTATGGTTTTGAGTCCATGGAACGTCTATGTAGGGCGTGTTTTCTAAATTTAATCAACGCAACGAAGACGGCCTTGTCATCAACGCTCAACCCAATTAAGTACATCTTCCTTGGCGTGCGGAGCTTTTTATGAATATGCAACGAAGCTTTCAACTGTAAAAGCACGGAGGGAGCCTGCCTGGTCCACGAAATTTATAAATGTGCATATTAAAAAACAACCGAGAGAGAATTCTACAATAATAATAATAGCTAGAATAACAAACCTTTATTCTTATCCATATCATGTTACTACAGTAGATACACTAGCTCTTTGTTTGTACGCCCTTTTCTGCATTAAGTGGGTAACACATCGACGCCTCGATTTTACATTCTTTACTGACATGTTCGAAAACTGTTTCCTTCTTGGGCCTCATTGCCTCATAAATATTTCATAGTTTAGTAGTCTAGTCAAACCTTTTAACATGGAACATGTTTTTGCTATCATAACCCGGTCAAATATGAGAGCAAATAACCTTTACGTGACATTTAGCGCGTTACGCTCCTATTTTCTGATGATAATCGCTTACAACCAAATCGTTGCTACGGAACTATATCTTAGGCATTTATCATCGTACGAAAATCGTTCGCCAGTCGTTCGAAAGCTCTCGACTTACCTAACCGTATTATGTTAACCACTGCTCAGTGCGTGGTTAACAATCTGAGGTATGGGCGTGGTTGTCTGGATATAATTATTTACATACAGGTGATTGTAAAAATGATTGCATTAGACTGGACCAATATTAGACTGGAATGAAACTTGGAAGTTGAAATTTGATAGAGAGACTCTCTGGTAAATTAAGAGACGATTGAAATGATAGGATCTTTCTTAATCAGATGAGTGACCTAAACTCTCTCCTGTTCACCCAAGGGCTTATAACTTCATTTAGAGCTTATAACTATTTGGTTTGCTTAGCCACTGATTAGATAAGTAAGTCTGGCGATGATTAGGGAATTTAAGACAAGTTTGCGCCCTTCTTAATGTATGAAAAATCCACAAAAAGAAACCACAAAACCTTCCCCAGTATAGGCAGAAGCGTATAAATTGTGGGGTACTGGTGCTCCAATGCAGTGAATCCATTTGGAGGCGCAAAGCCCCGAGTTTCGATTTAAATATGCTATAAACGGGGTTTATTATTTACTAGAGGCCTGTGAGGACTTGGAAAGCCCTAATCTAGTCCCTAACCTAACAGGAACTATGCACATTATAGTAACGATATAAGTCCTACCTATTTGCGGCGTTATGTGACCTGGTGCAAAGGTAAGGCGATGTTATTAAATGATTAAAAAAAAAGTCCAGTCATGCAGCATGACCCTATGAGCGAATTTTTGAAGATGTTTCATGCAAATATTACCGATTTTTACAACTAGCGAACGGCATTATTTCGATTTTTGACTGATTTTTCAACTTTGAAATTTTTGAAAACTTGATACATATTCTTATAGGAAATTTTACGCTGATTCCGAATATACCACATGTTAGTATGCTGAAAAAATTATTTCGCACAACAAATCGCAAAAAACAGGCTATTTTGAAATTTTTGACCTCATTTTTGAACATTTCAACCCGAAGATGTAATCCGATCATGCTGGCCAACGAACTTGAACTTTCGTTTTGTGTCCTGAACATTTTAAAATTTGTTTGAAGTTTCTAGCACAATTCTACGGACAGTTATCGTCTGGAATGACACATACATACATACATACATACATACATACATACATACATACATACATATATACATAAAAAAATGCGTTAAACTTCAGAATATGATTCAGAATAGCCTGAAACGGATTTCTGCATAAATTTTTTTCAAACATTCACATTCTACAAATTTTGAGGCGAGAGCAATAGCTTAATTTTCTTCAAAAATTCGCTAAAAGAGGAAATACGGATCAAAATGTAAGTAATGTAATAAAATAAATATCACCAGTTGAGGTGGTCCTCGCCACTATGAGACTAAACAAAAAGTTGAATCGAGAAATTCAGAATTTGAGCATGGTGAGATGATGGTGTAATTCTATCTCGAGTCTTCTTCGTTTCTTTGTAAGCTCGTGAATCTGCGCGTACGTGTCTTCTATATCCTTCTTAATGTCGTTGATTGTATCTTGATCGGTAGTACTCGTAGATGTCGAACTGGTGTTGAGTTTTGTGTAGGAGATGCCACAGCCTAATAGACAGAGAGTCTCCCTATCAAATTTCAAATTCCTTCAGTGAACAGGAAAGAATTTAGCCCACTTGCTGATCAGAAAAGACCCCATCACTACGTTTCTTACTTACTGACACTTTTGCAACAAACTTGGGGCCGTGCTGATTCGAATGAGCAGTCTAACACTAAAATCGGACCGCAAAGTTCTTCACAATTTCAAAGACAGTTCGGAATTATGTATAAAGGTAAGCCAGTTATCTGCGAAGTATGGCTATCTATAGATAAATGATAACCCTTTGTGTAATACGTTCTCCTTTGAGTATTAAATTTCTTGTCGCCAGCAGCTGAGTGACTGTAATTAACTACGAGTGTAAAAGTTGTGTACTCGACTCGAAAGAAGGGTTTTATATCGAATTAGAAAAGCAGTCGTTTATCCTAACGAATTTAACAAAGCTTCCATGAGGCGATGAAGAGGGACAATATTCCCGGACTTGGTGAGAGGCTGCGAAGGCCCTCATTGTTTTCGCTGTCCCTTAACGGCACAACTTTACTCATCGCAATTATCTCGAACAATATCCTGTTATAACAATACGTATTGTGACCATCATGTGTTTATTACATTAATTTGTTTTAGCAGGGGGAACGTTGTTAAATTGGTTGAATGTTAAAGCGGAAAATAATTAACCAAAAGTTTTATTATTATTATTATTTTATTTTATTTATTTTTTATTTTATTTTATTTTTTTTATTTTTTTTTTTAAGCAAAGTTTTGTAGAAAATGAAGGTATTGCGATGCTTTCAACACTTTTAAAATCAAAATTTTCGAGACATTTTCTTCATAGGTATCCGTTTTGAGTCATTCTAAGACGAATCCTTGAGTTTAACGCTTTTATAAACACAGCTGTGAGAAATTAAGAGATCACATTCGAAAAAACTCAGTTTCGGACTCATGGTAGCCGGATCGTAATTTTTTTAGCATGAATATGCTTTAGCCGTGACCTAACTACCGAAAAATGTCCCACGAGAGTGCAACGAAAGTAGCGCCAATAATTGTGATGATTTCCGCTTACAACCGAGTCGTTGCTAGGGATATGATACTTCGTCGTTTTTCATCCCACAAAATTCGTTGACCATTCGTTCGAAAGCTCTCGATTTATCCAACCATACTATATTAACTACTGCGAAGTGCGTGGCCAACAAGCTGAGTTATATGAATAATTGTTTACACACAGGTGATCATTCTCAATTATTGATATTGTGAACATGATTGCAACCGCTTGTTAATTTCTGATGATTTCATTGAGCTGGTGTTTCGATTATCTGATTCATAGCAGGTGATCCGAATATTGCGAGAACGGTTAGATTTGCGAAGCGGTGGTTAAATTATTTTAATAGGTAATTTCTATACTTTACACTATAGGAAGCTGTAATTTCGTATGTAGCCTCTTTAGCCTCTTTCTATAATAAAGTGAATGTTTACTCGTGAGTTTCTATTAGGAGATCATCATCTCACAAGAGCTCAATCGTCGTGATCATTTCTATAATAAAGTGAATGTTTACTCGCGAGTTTCTATTAGGAGATCATCATCTCACAACAGCTCAATGGTCGTGATCATTTCTATAATAAAGTGAGAGCGAGGAGCTAAAACATGATTCCATGTTTTAGGATTGATGGCAGAATGATAAACAGAGTTCAGAGGCCGATGGGGGGTCGGGTTCAGAGAATCGACGAGGAGTGAGTCGTGTACGGCTAAAGCATATTCATGTTTTTTAATTTTAGCCGTCAGGCTCAAAGGAACTGTTTTATTTTTTCCAATGTTTATGCGGCAAATTAACCAGAAGGGTCATTAGCGGCATTGAACAAGGTGTCTCAAGGGACACTGGAAGTGTCACGATTCTAAGGGGAGCCATGTTGCCATCCTTGACTAAAAAGGAACGCCATCATGGACTCCACCGGCAACTAGGAAGGGAAATGATGTTCAGCCCCCGAAGTGAATTTAAAAAAAAAACCCAAAAAACCCCTGTCCCTCTGAAAACTCGTAAACGAGTTCCACTATCTGCTTTACAAGCAGATACCATGTTACATGGGATTTCATAACGGTTGTGCTCGAGAGTTGTAAACAAATCCTTTAACTTTGGACAGTAGGCGACGAAATGTAGGATAAAGAATTTATTCTATTATTCACAATAAGCATAATATACATACTATTAAAGTTATTTCTCCAATACAGGCGCTATCATTTTTATGTTCATGATAGCCTGATTTTTCATCAATAAATGAAATTATATCATTTATTGTTTTATTTGATAACGTTTCGTCCTCTTACTGAGGACATCTTCAGATCTCGCTTTCTTGACATTGAGTTGACTTGGTGAGCCACTGTTTTATTTGACAAATCCGTTTTATTCGGATGTTTATAAATTTTTTCCTGGACACACCTAGATCTGAAAATGTCCTCAGTAAGAGGACGAAACGTTATCAAATAAAACAATTAATGAAATAATTTCATTTATTTTCCCTGGGCCGCATCCCGACTAATTCCAACAAAACAACGGTTTACTTATAGAAATGTTGAAAATAACTGAGGAGAGAAGCCACTACAATGAGTTGTTGTTAACAGTCGACTGTTGTCAAGAGGATGAAAATGTTTCCTATGGGGTGGAGTAAATGATGCTATTGCTTTACGTTAAGAATATTGTAACCGGCTTATTAAAATTGTTTATAGTCCAATCAACTTAGTTTAGGAATGTAGCCAGGTACGTAAGGAGGGGGAAATTGGTAGCTTGAGATGTGAACATTTATCACATAAATCAACGGCGAACGATTTCTGTGTGATGAAAACTGCGGAAGTTCCATTCCCCTAGCAACGGATGGGTTGTAGGTATGTGAACATCATTAGAAATTGTGACATAAACTTTTGCGTGGCGAAAATTTTTGGTTGACCCCCCAGAGCAAAGACATATCCATGTCAATAAAGTAATACAACTAAGACTAGATGTAACATAAGCTAATAACTATATACATGCTACGAAATACAATCAGCAATGTGAAATAAAACTACGACTAGATGTATATACAAATTCCACAGATCAGATATCACAGTTCGTAGTAGAGCTAGAGCTCAGTGGCTCTCAGGTACAACAACAGGGATCGGACCTTGTCTGGTCCGAATAAAACGTCTACCCACTGAGGGGGCAGTACTCCAGAAATGGCGGATGGAGTGATCACCCCCACACCTCCCACACACAACATCTCGAGCTTCTGCACTAAGCAGGTGTCTGTGAGTTAGACGGGTACGGCCAGTGGCAACTTGGTTGACCACTATTCGATCCCTCCTTGGAAGTAGGGTGGATCGTAAAATACTTGTCCACCGAGAAAAATTCTCACTTCTCAGTAAATAGACTTCAGAAAAAGAGTTTACGGCAAATCCCAGTTCAATAGAATGGTCCAGTCAGAAGTCCAAGAACATATTTTGTAAAAAAAATTTGAGGTATTAAGTACAGATGACGTCATAAATCATCAAGATTATTTCTGTTCTAGAACCAAAAATTTCAACCATGTATCATGTTTTCTCCTCGATATTGATTCGAAATTCTATGAACTTGTTTTTTTTTTTCCTGTTTTTTTCGTCAAAAACACGACACATGGTTGAAATTTTTGGTTCTAGAACAGAAATAAGCATCGTTATGTTAAATTGCAATATTAAAATAAATATCGTTGTGTTAAATTAGATTTTAATATTCAGTGTAAATTCAATAAATGAAAAAAATGATTATCAAGTTAAATGATTTTTTATATGGACAATGTTAATTTGTTTCTCCACCGTCGGTTCGGAGAAGGTGGTATCAGTTGTTTTGTGTGTCATCAGTTGTTTTGTGTGTGATTGTGATCAGTTGACCAAAGAGTGACACTCTTCTTTGGTCAGAGGAGAAATATCTCCCCACTATATGTTTCGTGCGCGGATGAATCGACGCTCGGAATCGACGCTCGAAATTTCGTACGTCTCTCCACTATGTATTGCGCGGAAAAAAATTGACGCGCAAAATTGACGCGCAAAAATTGCTAGGACCCCAGGGCTAAAACATGATACATGTTAATAATCTATTTTCGCGTCTTCTAACAAATGGTCGCCAAAATGGTTTCTTTCAAGGGTTTACAAAAATTACAAAAGACATCAAAAAGCTGAGCTCGTGCTGAAACATTTTTTTAAAAATTCTTCAGAAATGGCCCATTATTTGAGGGTTTACAGCCAAAAATTGTCATGGATCACCTGTTCCAGGTTCCATGCACTTCCTCCAATCCTATGTAGCCTTCTTGATAACCAGTGCCGCCTACATTACCTTTAGATATCATAGGGTTGGCTAAACTGTTCTATCCCTTCCCTCTTCAAGGGACCCAACTGTATGATGAACAGTTATGCCAGATTGGGCGGTTTCCCGCCGTTTGGGCTAGAAAAGTAGCTGAATATGCGGGGAAAAAATCCGATTCGCGGAATTCCGCCAATTGGGCTAGTCATCTCAAAACATTGGGCGGTTTGGGCTAGAAGACAAATAGACACACAAAACAACTGATACCACCTTCTCCGAACCTCCACTAGGGCGAACTAGCGTCGTTTCATCACTCATTCCCACGCCAAAAGTGCAATACTTTGCTTCTACACTCTGGGTCAATTGACGAATGTAAACAAACAACTGATACCACCTTCTCCGAACCTCCACTAGGGCGAACTAGCGTCGTTTCATCACTCATTAAAAAAATTGATCACTCATTAAAAAAATCACTCACAAAAAACTGAGATTAATTGAAAATTATTAAAAATTGTTTT
Organism: Adelphocoris suturalis; assembly: GCA_030762985.1. Taxonomy (NCBI): domain Eukaryota; kingdom Metazoa; phylum Arthropoda; class Insecta; order Hemiptera; family Miridae; genus Adelphocoris; species Adelphocoris suturalis. The sequence continues at coordinate 13,560,592 of CM061048.1, read as the reverse complement.
CAATATAATTTATTGTATTTTATTGTATTTTAATAAACGCTTTTTTCTTGTTTGAATTGAGAAAATAATTAATTTTTTTATTTCGTACCCTTTGTGATTGTTTTTTACTTGCATTTGTTTTTTGCAGTTAACTTTGTTTTTTTATTCAATAACTTTTTTGTTTTTTATTATTACTTGAAAAGTATTAAACATTTTTATTATAATAAAGTATATTATTTCAATAAACACTTGTTTTCAAATTTTCATTACAAAAATATGCAAATAGGCGATTGGGCGGTTTTGGGCTACTTCTTCGCCATCTGTCGGCGGTATAAGGTTCAGAGCATCTGGCAACTCTGATGATGAAACTCCCACGCATTCTAATTCTGTTCTTCTCTGAAGCCAGTTATTACCTATCATTACGTCATGTTCCTAATAAGCCAATTTGCCATCTTTATTTTATCTCTTGGTTTCAATTCAGCCTTGTGCCCCTTTCTTTTTACTTTTCACTCAGTTAGTGAAAATGTTAATTTTATATTATATTAGCCACCTGAGTTTTGCCTCGAGGTCAAGTACCAGGTTGAGCTTAAGTTAATTCAATTTAATTTCCTTTTTCAGCTTTGTTCCTTTCCATTTTCATTTTAGGTTAATTTCCATTTTTTTTTATTGAGGTTCTGATTTTTCCTTTATTTCCTCTTCCTTTTGCCTTTTATCAACAAGTACAGTTTATTTTTCCCTTATTTATCTATTTTTATTTTCCTACCTATTTATATATCTTGTTGCAAGAGCCATTAGGCGGTATTTTTCCGGACCAACGTCCGGTGGTAGCAGACTCTGCTTGGACAGTTGTGCTTTTTAACTGTCTATTTGTCGATTAGTAGTGGAACGAACCATACCCAATACGTTACAAGGTAGCCAGAGCGTTCCTCTTGCCAGTTGAAATTTGTCACATTGTAGCTAGAGCGTTAATCTAACTAGCTGCAATTTGTCACAAAATTCACTTAAAAAAATGTACTTAAGCGATTTGTGTTTTAAGGGATCACTGTGTTTCTGGCTTGTATTAGGGTTTTGAGGGTTGAGCTGTGCTGGAGGCGTGAAAGTTGGTTGCTAGGAATTCAATTTTCACAAAAAAAAACTTTAAAAAAATAAAAATAATAATAATCTATATCTATAAAAGAGGATGTATGTATGTATATATGTATATTGCCTATAGACTCCGAAACCGCTCGACAGATTTTTATGAAACTTTCAGGTATTATTAGGCATGATTCAAGGATTGTTCCTGTAAAGTTTGGTGCAAATCCGTTCAAAGGGCTCTGACCCAGAGGGCATAAAAGGGTGCAGTGTCAGGTTTTAGAAATTTAATGTTTATGTTTATGTTTCGGAGTCTATAAGCAACATAATTAATAAAGGTAGACACCAAAGGCAGAAACCAAAGGCTAAGCTTCCGTCCATCCAATCACCTCTTAATAACAGTTTAAAATTACGATCAATAAACAAATTAAATTTGGGCGCAGCAACGCGCGCGGGGGGAACGCTAAAGTACTGTTACCTTCTTGACGGCCTACTACATTTTTTTTTTTTGACATTTTATGTCTTTACTATGGCACATAAATGAAAAAGCGTCACGCGGGGAGCGACACGCGGGGAGCGTCACGCGGGGAGCGTCACGCGGGGAGCGTCACGCGGGGAGCGTCACGCGGGGAGCGTCACGCGGGGAGCGTCACGCGGGGAGCGTCACGCGGGGAGCGTCACGCGGTGAGCGTTACGCGGAGATTCCCTAATGATCCCACGATTCTGAGATTTGGTATGTAGCCCCTTGAGGGACTTCTGAACACAACTGACCGATCCCAGATCAGCTGAGTGGCTCTAGAATCCAGTTTTTTCCCTAATGATCCCACGATTCTGAGATTTGGTATGTAGACCCATGAGGGACTTTTGAACACAACTGACCGATCCCAGATCAGCTGAGTGGCTCTAGAATCCAGTTTTTTCCCTAATGATCCCACGATTCTGAGATTTGGTATGTAGCCCCTTGAGGGACTTCTGAACACAACTGACCGATCCCAGATCAGTTGAGTGGCTCTAGAATCCAGTTTTTTCCCTAATGATCCCACGATTCTGAGATTTGGTATGTAGCCCCTTGAGGGACTGCTGAACACAACTGACCGATCCCAGATCAGCTGAGTGGCTCTAGAATCCAGTTTTTTCCCTAATGATCCCACGATTCTGAGATTTGGTATGTGGGCCCTTGAGGGACTTCTGAACACAACTGACCGATCCCAGATCAGCTGAGTGGCTCTAGAATCCAGTTTTTTCCCTAATGATCCCACGATTCTGAGATTTGGTATGTGGGCCCTTGAGGGACTTCTGAACACAACTGACCGATCCCAGATCAGCTGAGCGGATCTAGAATCCAGTTTTTTCCCTAATGATCCCACGATTGACTTAATAACAGTTTAAAATTACGATCAATAAACAAATTTAATTTGGGCGCAGCAACGCGCGCGGGGGGAACACTAGTTAATTAATAAAAATGGACTGTTGAAATGGTGTATCTCATTTCAATCAGTTCTCTCAAACTTTGATCGTCTGAGGACATAAGGGGATTTACCATTTGAATTTTTCTTCTAACTCATGTATTGAGGATGTTAGGGAGGAGTCCTCATTATCTAATACAACCTATATACGTTTCACCTTTAGATTTAAACTTTTGGAGTTGATAGTGATGTCGACATTACTAGCACATCATCGGCTGCTGTACTACGTATTTTTGAGCGAATTGTGTGTGTGAACTTGTGGGAGGATTCTCAGGGAGGGATCTGCTTGCTGCTCCGCTTGTATTTCAAATTGTTGAAAAATATCAACGGCGGAGGGCTAAACAAGCGAACGGAACGAAAGCACTGAGGTGATCCTTGTCATACTCCCATGTAGGTAGATTACACGTTCAAGAAAACCGGTAGAATCTCAACGCCCCCGCGAGAAACAATCTCCGGGAGAAATGAATATTGGAAGACGCACCTGTCGAAACTTTAGGAATTGTTTGCCGGGAAAGCGTTAGCGGGAGAGAAGTCGGTAAGTTGCTTCATGAATTGTCGATAAAACGTGTCAACAGAATAAACTTAGCCGCGCGAATAGTAGAGGCGCTCGAGGGCTCTCCGAGAGTGGTTTCCATAGTACGAACATTATTCTCTCAACAAGTACATTTTATCGATCAAGCAAAATGTGGTTGCGCGCGTGCGCTGGTATCGGGGGCGTTTCCGAGAGTTGAAGGAATATATTTCGATGATGACGTGCTCTAGAGATAGTTTTGTAATAACGACACGACCAATTGGGATTTCGGAGATTTACTCGATCAGAACTCGTTGTAATGAATCTGAACACCCAGCTTCTAACATGAAGTAATCCATGTAAGGGTAAGATTTGTTCGTCTCTTGATCCCTTAGTTTTGACGAGAATAAAAGCTCCCGTTTTGGTCTCAATACGCACCGTCAGGCTCGTGAGACATTTGACCATAACCAGAGAGTATAATTCCCCTGTCTCCGCGCTGTTTTAGGAAGAATGATAAATGGAATGGTTAATGATGATGACAATTTTGGTGACAAGCATGATGACAATTTTGAATTGGTCAACACGTATTTATTATGAATATTCAGACATTTCCTCGTTCTTCAAATACACTTATATGACCAGGTTATGACATATGTATTTTAGCGCTAGAGAGACTACCTACAGTCCTTTACACTCCTAACACACCTACCTAAGCCTCCAAAATTCACTACTCCGTCTCGCGCAGGTTTATCGGGCACGGCGCGACCGAGGGAAACCGCGGGACGTTTTCTTGAAGTGTCTGGGTATAGGTACTTAAGTGGGTGTCGGAGAGACTGTTTTGGCAGTAAATGGAAAAGGGGGTGTTTGCTTACCGTTGGCTGAACGGCTCTCCGTTGATCTTGAACCCTCCTCAGCATTGGCGTCTCTTGGCTAGGGAGACTCGCTGATCTTCGGCTGCCGATTCTTCTTGGCATCATAGGTACACGAGCGCCGAAGAGTGGAGACCCGCGACCGGTCCGTCTTCCACTGCTCCCTCAACGGACAAAATTCCGCCTCCGGACGGGTACACAATTTCAGAAACAAGACCTCGAGCTGATGCTCGTCAAACAGTTTTATTCATTCGTCCAGGGCGTGTCTGCTTTCGGTGGGCCCAATCATCGCCCAGCAATTTCCTCCAAGTCGTTCCTTCTAATTCTTCATTCCGTTCATTGGGTACAAGTTTTCGTGACGTATAAGTTAAAGGGCGGTCAACAATTCTCCTTACCACTTTCCAGGGTGCGAGTGGGGGAATTTAGCCTTTTTTCAACGTCACGCCACGTCTCATAATCCGCTGACATCAGCGCAGTCGTGTTTGTGTGAATTGGGTCAGAGAACTGCATATTCAGAACGTCGGCTTATTCTTGTCTCGGGTATTGTCCATTGTCAACTGTGAATTGTCGATTTACGAGTTGACAATCCAAATACTAGTAAAATCAATCGCCAGCTTACATAAAGTGCAATGTAATTAACATAAATTAAACTAATCTAGAAAATGACTATCTAAGGATCAAAAACCCATTAGCGCCTAGCGTTACCATACGGTAACGTAAACATGAGTGTGTTCAAATGGACCTCCTACGTTTTGTTACCTCGAGTCCAAATTCGGTATTTACACGTCTTTCAGAGCTCCCTATTTTACACTAGTTTGCTGTGGGCGTTCATAGTGTGCCATTATTATGTGTTACCCCATCCCCCCTCCACCACTAAAACACCCCCTATGAGGCAGATATGAAAATTTTAAAGTAGCCTGTGATTTAAGTTAGAATAAGCCAAACACATTCGTCAATCAGATCCCTGGTTCCTTCAATGGTGTCCATGTCACCCCCTCCCCCTCCCCTAAAAACATCTCCTATGGCTCAAATTTTAAAAACTTCAAAAGCCTATATTTAAGTTGGACTAATACAGACATTTCCCACCACTCATATCAGCTGTACAATGACCCCTGTAACCGTGAAAAGCGGACAAACATACGGACAGACAGACAAAGAAAAAATGAGAAAAATTCCAGTCATGCAGCATGACCCCAAGAGCGAATTTTTGAAGAAATCTTCGACATTTCAGTCGCTATTGATCGTGTAGAGAAATTTTAGTTAATGATTTTGATAGACAAACATGGAATCAAATTATTAAACAAGCACCTACTACCTACGTTTTAAACATCATGGTTCTAGGATTGGTTGTACAGGGATACTTCCATGAGAGTAGTTCAATCTGAATTTGGACAATGTTTCATGCAAATATTACCGATTTTTACAACTAGCGAACGGCATTATTTCGATTTTTGACTGATTTTTCAACTTTGAAATTTTTGAAAACTTGATACATATTCTTATAGGAAATTTTACGCTGATTCCGAATATACCACATGTTAGTATGCTGAAAAAATTATTTCGCACAACAAATCGCAAAAAACAGGCTATTTTGAAATTGTTGACTACATTTTTGACAATTTCAACCCGAAGATGTAATCCGATCATGCTGGCCAACGAACTTGAACTTTCGTTTTGTGTCCTTAACATTTTAAAATTTGTTTGAAGTTTCTAGCACAATTCTACGGACAGTTATCGTCTGGAATGACACATATATACATACATACATACATATATACATACATACATACATACATATATACATACATACATACATATATACAAAAAAAAAATTACACAGAACTTATTTCTGTTCTATAGAACCAAAAATTTCAACCATGTATCATGTTTGAAATCATCGAAACCCCAGCTCAATGAAATCATCAGAAATTAACAAGCGGTTGCAATCATGTTCACAATATCAATTATTGAGAATGATCACCTGTGTGTAAACAATTATTTATATAACCATGCTCATAACTCAGTTTGTTGGACACGCACTTCGCAGTAGTTAACATAATATTGTTGGATAAATCGAGAGCTTTCGAACGAATGGTCAACGAATTTTGTGGGATGAAAAACGACGAAGTACCATTTCCCTAGCAACGACTCGGTTGTAGGCGGAAATCACTGTAACACTATATGTTTCGTGCGCGGAAAAAAAATGACTCGCAAAATTTACTAGGACCCCAGGGCTAAAACATGATACATGTTAAAAATGCGTTAAACTTCAGAATATGATTCAGAATAGCCTGAAACGGATTTCTGCATAAAATTTTTTCAAAAATTCACATTCTACAAATTTTGAGGCGAGAGCAATAGCTTAATTTTCTTCAAAAATTCGCTAAAAATGCGTTAAACTTCAGAATATGATTCAGAATAGCCTGAAACGGATTTCTGCATACAATTTTTTCAAAAATTCACATTCTACAAATTTTGAGGCGAGAGCAATAGCTTAATTTTCTTCAAAAATTCGCTAAAATGGTACCAATCGCCTACAAATAGCATGAAATGGAGAAGGAAAGCAAAATTTCATGATTCTCATCAGTGTACAGACAGACATACCTACGATCTTATTAATATAGATATTTATTTTATATATTTTATATATATAGTTATTTATTTTATTAATTTCTCTTCAGTCAGCGACCACACCTATGCAGACACATTAGATACCTAAGTATCTAATAATTCGTTAAATAATATAGACCAGGTATTCTGCGTAGAAGAGCTATACAATACAGAAATAATAAGTCTTTGTGTAATAATTCGCTGCGTTTTTACATTTCAACCTTCAATTGAAGCAATCTCACATATCAGCACTAAAAACGTGTGCAGACATCCCATCGCAGCGCCTTGTTTGGGATGCTCGCCTTAACAGGCACGTTGTTGAGTTCAGTACACCTTTTCTAACGACCTGACCTCATTTCCACTAAGCCGTATTAATAAACATGAATAAAGGGCTCGAGCAAGATTGAAAGTCGATTGAAAACAAAAACATAAAAAACTAGCGAAGTAATGGAAGGTTGAAATATCAGACCCTCGCCCGTTCGATTTTCCCTAGGGGAAAGTATTTTCAATATAGAGCTTCCATCGCCTAAGGAGCCGCTGTCGATGAATTCTGATCCTTTCCTTCTGTTTTATTTTTCCCCCGGCGCCGTGAAAACGAAGATCAAGTGTTAACATTTTATTCCTCCAATTTCTACACAGTTTTTCCAGCGGCGAAATAGATAATACTTAAACATATTGGTAAGTAATGCTTGCATTACAGGGACGTTTCTAAACTCGAAATTTTCGGTATTCCAAACGGTCGTGCAGGCCACGTTATGTTACGGGTGCCAGGTTCGAGAAGTACGATCAAGTAGGGTGAATCCACAGATTCTTCATCAAAAATATTTTCAATCTGCCCTCAAACACTCCCTACCTTCTTTCTGGAAACTAGAATACGGCATATGTACAGCTCCACAATGAAAATGAATGCCGACTAAATAATAAAGACCATGAGATCTCCCCCTACGAGGTTAGCTAGGATTTCTGCGGAGTACGCGGTTACAAGGAGAGTGGGCTGGGTCAAAACCTGGGATATATAAGCCAGCAAGTATGGAGACGGTAGGCATTTCAGCTGGAGCCAAGCCGAAGGATTGTCGAACGCGCTTCCTGTCATACTCTCTGGAATTGGAAACAAGGAAAAAGAAGAACTGATCAAGAGATGTAACGAGGGCCAATACCATGACCTGTACAGAGCACTTCGCCATGACGTTAATGTCCTATCACATGGGATGGATCTGGAAAGAACCTCGTGGATATTGAAATGCCGCTGTGAACTACTCCACCTCAACTATACCCCCTGGATCCCGAACAGAATTTATTCATGTGCCCCACGCAATATGCGGGAAAAGGAAGACACACTGCACTTCCTTGCAAAATGCCCAATAGTGGGATGCATCAGAAGGAACGCTAACTAGGCAAGAGCTCATCGAAATTCTAAATGGGAAGGACTGGGAGAATCTTTACAAATTCACAAAGGTGGCATGGAGTAATAGATGTTCATTGATTACAGAATTCAATTATAATTAGAAAAAATAGGAACACAACAGAATGCATATGTATTTATAATATGAGTGAAGTATAACACAAATAATAATAATAACGAACTAATAATAGGAAACAATGAAAAGACAAAATGTACCTACTCTTAACAAGAATATAAGTTAAGAGGATTTAGTACAAATGATCTAACCATAATACACCCCAGAAATACATATGGTAATGGCGGCTATTGTAACAATTAAAAGAACAAACAATTATACAAAAACAAACATATTAATAGTAAATAATTTATAATAAATATGTCAACAATAATTTATAACAAATATATTAACAAAACGATTCATTCCATTACGGACGAACTCCGACTGACAGTAAAAATACAAATAGCCGTTCATGTTTCTTTCATTGATGTTGCATTTATTATTTATGTTAAATAAAAACATGTTTTCATTCATTCATTCATTACAGGAACGTTGTTCAGAAAACAACAAAGGTTGTTTATTAACAATCTCATGTTCTTTGTTGCCATAGTTAAAATATTTATAGGTACCTAACTAATTAAGATACGTTTTTCAAATAACCTAAATGTGATATTGTAGCATAAAAAAATAATTTATTTGAGTCTCATCATTCGCAGATGATAGATGCCATTAATTGCAGTTATTCTTTGTCTGTATGAACTTCCCTCTAAACGCAGAACTTCTTGTTGGGCTACTCTGTCAGTAGGAGAGTGGCTGCCCCATCCTCCAAGCCCAGGCTTCTTATTGCCTTCCTTGTTCCCCTGAGCCGAAGGTTCACTGCTTGGATGATGGAGAACTGGGTTTTCACCCTCACCCAAGAACGAATTTGCGAATATGGGCGAGACCTCTTGTCCGCAAGGACACCCGCCATCCTCTTCAAAAACCTATCATATTCTTGATGGAGAGCTCCGTCACACGAACATATCAGAGGCGTGAAGGATCCTCTAAGGTCTACAGCTGCTCGATTATACTTTGTATGCTTGGTGTGAGCTGCGTTTTGCGACATAGTAGGCCATTCATGGGATGAGTAAGAGACGGCGTCAGCATTTATGATGCGAGTATCAAAAAACGCCGGTCTCTCACTGTCCCACACGCCATGAATTTTTATGTCCGCAACTAGAGCTGGCATCCCTTCGTCATTGTCGCGTAGAACTGGCTCGGTCGTGACGCCGCCCCACGCAAGGTTAGCCATGAGGGCACATTCATCCCTGACATTGTCGTGACCTCGTTTTACTAAACCTCCCTTTTTACAATTAAGGGCATGATTAACGTCCATTGACTCTCCACATCCATCGCAGGAGACTGGCAAGCCATAAGGTTCAAATCCGTACCGCACTGACAGTGCATCATGAAACTGTGATTTGGACAAATCAAAGTTATCTGCGGCCAGTGGTATAACTGTGAGCCATTGGGAAGCATCTCTGGATCTTCGGATGGCACGCTGGTGTTTTGGGGGTAGCTCGTTGATAACTTCTTCACCTCTGACCGCATCTGTTGCCTTTCGCAAAGATCTATCTTCATTGAGGACTGACCTGACTTGTTCACAGTTCCTGTGCGTGTCTAGCCCTGAACTCCTTTTATGCATTCAACTAAAAGGCTTGTGGCTCTTCTGGAGATGGGAAAGTCATTTAATGCAGACCTCACTGCGTGATATTGTTATTCGCAATCAAGTTAGAACTTCTTTAAGTACATATTCAGAAACTAAACACTTCTTCAAATCACTACACTCTCCCTGAAATCAGAAAAAACAACAAATAAAAGCAAACTTTTCTTATTAGGAGTAACAACTAATTTTGTCTTCAAACTTTCTAAAGAACTTTCTGTATTTAAACAAATTTTGTCTTGGCTTTTGGAGGGGGGAAGAATATCAATTGCTACTTATATAAGCAGTATATTAGACCTGACGTTGGGTACACAGCATGTCCCGCTGTGCGCGCCCCTAACGAGCTTAATTTTAACTACATTCCCTCATAGTCTTTCTGCACTAATAGGTTTCGTTGAATGAATCGACGCCTTAATTTTCATTAATCCATGTCCGCTGCAAATATATCAGAATGATTTGTGTAGTTTGGTAAACTGGATGCTCGCAAGCTCGCATCTCAAAAATGCATAACATCAAGAAGTTGGACGGATGGATCAAAATGACGTCTTAAAGTATGATTTGAAACATTTATGATATTGACGTTTAAAAATACGTTTCGGAGGTTGAATTTTAATTTTAAAAAATATTGTCCCGATGGTTAGATCGAACTCGGGGTCTTTCGCCTAAGTCTGATACGCTATCCATTACACCATGGGGAACTTTTGCAATCAATGAATAATCACAGAACTTAGCTACTCATAAAGTAGCTTATTTCCATTGCCAGTTGACGTTAGTTCGAATGCAGGCCGGCAGGGGCGAGCACAGCGGGACATGTTGTGTACCTAGTGTCTGGTGTATGTTAGTAGTATGTAGCAGTGTGTTAGGTGGTGATTTGTGAAATATTGCTTGCGCCACTGCTGTTTACTACAATACACTTTAACAAGCTTTTGTTTTGTATTTTCCTCCGAGAAATTTCTAAATAGCGAATTTTCTTAGAAAATGTAGCTATTGCAATGGCTTCAAAAATTTTAAAATAAAAATTTTCAAAAATTTTCTTCATCGAAATCTGTTTTGAGGCATTCTGAAATGATCCCTGGATTTTAACGCTTTTTTATATGTATATATATATATATATATATATATATATATATATATATATATATATATATATATATATATATGTATATATATATATATGTATGTGTCATTCCAGACGATAACTCTCGATAGAATTGAGATAAAAACTTCGTTCTTTCGCCAAAAAATCAAGCATTTCAAAAGAAAGGATGAGTTCGTTGGACAACAGTTTTTGAGCACATTAAATTGGTCAAATTTCAAAAAATGTACTTAAAAAATCACAAAAAAAGGCAAAAAAAAAAACCGCTAAAAATTAACAAATTTCTATTTTTTAGCAGAATGCTACTCGAAAAAAATTAATCGAACATGAACTAGGACATTTAAGAATTTAAGCACAAAATTGTACTGAAAAACCTACTTAAATTTCATTAAAATAAGCTAGAAATTGATAGGAACACTTGAAAAAATTGTAAAAATCCACAAAATCGTTTGTTCATTGGAATATTACTGACAAAAGGTTAGTTTGCTGAAAAATGTATAATAAAAATTGTATTTGTCCCCAAAGTGCTCAAATTTCAACAGAATTTAACGTAAATGTTATACGACCATTTATGAAAATTCGCTCATACGATCATGCTGCATGACTGGAACTTTTATGAATCGTTTTCCGCCCGGTTTGGATCCGTGTTTGGAGTATTTTAACTTGTTCGGTATCATCCTAGTAACAGAGTAATTAGGCTTGGGTCTCTTGAAAACGGAAGTTAGTGAAAAACTTTGTCTATTTCCACGAAAAATAAAAGAGTTACACTGTTAAATCGATTTCGACGGTTAGGGCATCATCAGTAACAAACAATAACTAGTTATAAGTTTGTTACTAGTTATAACTAGTTATTGTTTGATACTGATGATGGCCTAACCGTCGAAATCGATTCAACAGTGTAACTCTTTTATTTTTCGTGGAAATAGACAACGTTTTTCACTAACTTCCGTTTTAAAATGGGTTTCCACAACTTCGCCGCGAGTGATTTAGTTCGTTTTGTTGGGTCTCTTGCTCAACACTAAAGGCAATGCCTACAGTTGAGCAATAACATTAGATTGAAACTTATATTGGTACTTGGATTTAAATTTTATTTTCTAGTTGCAAATGTATTTTATTTTATTTTTCCTTCAGAGGAACTTCGTAATGATTATTTTTTCCAATTTTTTGTACCATTTATGAGGTGTCGATTTCTTGAATAAACCAATTTGTATTCGTAACATTTTCATCTCCCAAAACACATAACCTACGTTGTGGAGCAGTTTTAGGTATAGAAACATGGAATACATTCGGAATATACGTAAAATTTCCTATAATAACTGCCGATTGAAGTTTTTTCTGCTAGATAGATCGGTAGTACACCAGTATGTTGTTAAGTTTCAATGCAGAATTTCGGGCTTCTTCCCGTCACTGTTCCTGACTAGTGGGGATTTTTGCAAAACGGGATGAGACATGTACATACATTTAAAATCACCTGCAACTCAACCTGTGTTCTTTTTGCCGATTTAGATTTATTTATTTATTTGTCAAAACATGATAATTATTTGTGACAACTGTCAATTAGATATGCATTCAAACATGCAAATTATATTGTCCAGATACAAAATATCAAACACAGAAAAATTATATAAAAAGCTAGCATGAGTACTTTTATAAAATTCCTCGGCTGCTGACAAGAAAATCTACACAATAAACCCATAAATAAATAAATAACTTAAATCATAAAATGGTAGGTATAATGGCCATCGATGATATTGCCTTAAAAGGACATTTAAAAAAAGTCGTTCACACAATAAATTTCACCTTGTATTAATATATTCTTAACATTCTTCTTGAAGGCCTTACTTGGAAGTGATTTCATAGAAGCCCCACTTGATCAGGGCTACCAAGCAGCGAAGTAGTCATACGAACAGTTGGCGGGCATATTTTATTTCTAGTTCTTGTGAAATGGCTATGTACGTCAGATTCGATATTTGTTCCCTGATTGGGGAACTTTCATATGTTATACTTTCACACTTTTGACTTCACTTTGGATTTAGCGCACTTGTGAACTCCCTAAAAGTAAATTTCAGCTCAAAATACCGTTCAGTTTGGCCAATAAGCGGGTAGGAAGATGAAGCGTGGCGCAGTAGCGCAAGGCAGCTAACGGTTTCCCAAGGCAAGTGGGAGCCGTGACGACATCGCGCAAATTATTTTTATGAGCGGTTTTTGTGGTCAAATACCCATCATATGGCACCTTTTTGGAAAGCTGACGTTCAGCTCTTTCTATTGAGCGAATACAAAATAACCATAACAATTCCCGATTGGTTAGTAGGTACCTGCTTAAGGGTTAGCATCACAAGATAGCACCATTATCTCTTCTTTCTTTCTCTGTGACTCGTGAAGTGTTTGCTGTATTTAATAGTACGACGTCAATGCAATGACTATATTTACTTCGGAAATATTATCCAAAACAACAAATTGCAGCTTCGAGTTCGTCGAACAATCTATATATAGGTTTGCTACACCCCGTCTTTCTACAGGGGGCCATAAATCAGCCGCATTCGTGTCAAACACACCCCTTTTATAATTATAAATGATTATTCGCTTCAATCTACCCTTAGACCTGAAATGTATTAAAGTGGTCATGCCCATAATGATGTAGTTATACCGTATGAAAATACTTCACAAAAACGGCCTTTCAGCCCTTCCCTTGAATTGGGTTAATTATTCTCCTATAACTCTCCTCAGGAACTGGGACTTCTTCAGGAAGACAAAATTTAAAATATAAAATTCGAAAATTTTTAAAATAAATACTTCTTGTTTTCTTTTTTGAGATAAAAACTCAAGTTGTCAGAGAGATAAAATCAAATTTAAATTTGTTTAATTTCATGTAGGTAACCGTATGTTTTATCTAGTTTGGTGGTGATGGTGATTAAAAATTTAAAGTCCCTCAATCTAATACGAGTAAATTTTGCTCACGTTTTGAGTGTATTTTCGGAAGTTATTGAATTTTAATTTTTTATCTTAATCATTTCTAGGAATAATATTTTTTGCAAATTAGATTCTCTTCCTATAATTTTGAGATTTTCAAAGTCCATAGTATGTGCTAAAGTGACTCATGTTTTAAAACATATTGGTAGGTAAAGCATGCATAACAGGGAAGTCCCAATGAATGGATTGTATATAATATTGGTGAGAATTAAAATATGACAAAAAAAAAAGTATAATGATTTCTTGAAATCCCCCCCCCCCTCCCACCATTTAACCCCTTCACCGACAGTAAATTTTGAAACTCCACAGTTGCAAAACTATACCAAAATCTGGATCGAACAAACAATAAAAACAGTCCCGAAAAGTCTGATAAATATAATAAAAATACCACGATTTATTGTTATTGCCCCCTCCATTCACCCCCTTCAATCATAAAATTTAAAACTCCTGTTACATATTCCAAATCTAGACCGAATCCAAAGTTGATCAAAGGAAGAATCACGAAAATTGGACGAGAATAGTTGAAACATCATGATTTATCAGTATAACCCCTTCCATTCACCCTTTTTCCATCATGAAATTTGAAACTCCTGTTACACTTTCCGCAACTAAACCAAATGCAAAGTTGAACAAAAAAAAAAAAATCACGAAATTCGGATGAGAATAGTTACCCGCTCTTTTGTTGAATTTTGAAAATTCTGACATACTTTCCAGAACTATATCGTATCCATAATGGAACAAAAAAGAATCTCGAAAACCGGTAGAGATATGTAGCTTGAGCAGCGCTTGAAAAAACCGTTAATCATCCCCTCCACCCCCCCCCCCCCCCTCGACCACAAATCCAAAATTTCCCAGGACTGAAATTGGAATCGAACAAAACGAGAATCACGAAAATCGGTTGAGAATTGTAGCCTGGGTAGCGTCGACAAAATTTGTCAAAAAAACACGTTTTTTCGGCTTTACCCCCTCCATTCCTCCCTTCCATCGCTAAAGTAAAACTTTCCGAAGTTTGTTGTACAACTAGAATAAAATTGGAACCGAACAAACAAAGAATCTCGGAAATCGGTTGAGAATTGTGGCCTGGGCAGTGTCGACAAAATTTGTTACGCACGCACACAGGCACATGAGCACACGGACACGCGCACGCGCACACACACACACAGACATACACATATCGTATTTGCACGTATTCAGTCTTAGATTGGTCTGAAACGGATTTGTATGTGGTTACTTCTTTTCTTACTTTTGGGGTGTCTCCTACCCCCCTGGATCAATTCCAATAGGTCGTCCCCCTTAAATAAGAAGCCTTGCCTGTATGACCTAGCTCCTGAGGGACGTCCTAAAAGGACGCCGAACGGACTGAGACAGTTCCTCCACACCAAGTCTGAACGTTGTTCTTTTGGTGTGAAATCTTTTAGTTCGGATAATAGTGGTCTGTTCGTGTTAAGTGTTCGAAATGCAATATTTTCGTGTTAATAGGGCTCGAAAATCGTTGAAATTTGTTCTGCTACCCCTTTCACGTAAGCCATGGAATAGTATTTGACTGGTTGTTGTTGTTCTGTTAATGGTATACTGTTCTGAGTGTATTTTATAAGACCTTTATAAGACCTTTATTGGCAATCATTTTACAAATAGGCCTCATGGACCCTTAGGCATGTAAAAATAAGAATAATAACAATAAAGATAGTCTGGCCTTGTATAATAACACAATGTAAAACTCACATAATTTTATAAATGAAAAGATGTAATAGATAGAGAAATGCTCTGTCTACCATGTAATAATTATGGACATCTAAAAAGCTAAACTGTCCAAGCAGAACTCTGCTACCACCAAACCTGGGTTCGGAAAATTGCAGTCCAATGGACCTTACAACAAGACAAGGTATATAAAAAGGTAGGAAAATAAAAATAGAGAAATAAGGGAAAAATAAGTCAAAAGGCAAATACGCAGTGGAAATCAAAAGGAAAAATCAGAACCTCAATAAAACAAAGGGAAATTAACCTAAAATGGAAAATGGGGAAAAGAACAAAGATGAAAAAGGAAATTAATTACTTACGGACAACCTGGTACTTGACTTCGTAGCAAAACTCAGGTGTCTAATATACAATAAACTAACACTTTCACTAATAAGTGAAAAAAGTAAAAATAAAAGTAGCACGTGGCTGAATGAAATTAAAGAAAGATGGCGAGATGGCTTATTAGGCACAAATCGTAAAAGAAGGAAATTAAGTGGCTTTGGCGAAGAACAGGCAGCGAATCCTACTGAGCATCAGGTAGCTGGGTCCCTTGAAGAGGGAAGGGATAGAGGCGGTCTAGCCAACTATAGAAAAATAAAAGTAATATTGGCGGCACTGACAATCGAGAAGATAGGTATTGGGGGAAAGGCATGGAGCCTGGAACAGGTGATCCATTGCAATGATATACTAATTAACAAAAGAAAAAAAAGTGAAAATATAAAATTGAAAGGAAGAAATGAATGAAACGAAATGGTGGAATTGTGTTGTCGATGAGGCATCATGAAGGAGGTTTGATGCCACACCAAAGTGCTGCTCAATAAGGCCACGGAAGACGGACAGTTCAGAAACCGAACGACAACTATAAGGACTTTAGGTGCCCCCCCCCCCCCCCCCAGAGGTGCAATGGGGGCCTAAATCCTCATAAAAAGGTAGAGGAGAGTAACAGCATCCCGTCAGAGAGATACCACTCCTACTAATGAGCTTTTAATGAGCCATGTTCGGAATAGATTGGTTTTCCAGTCACCTGGAATCCCATCCAACGCCAAAACAGCTGCTAAAAATGATCGAGAAAGGCCGAGGCGCCCGTTGTTTCATCAACGGAACGCCGACAGCGCTATCTCTGGTGCCCTGACGGGACCTCGATGGACCTCACAGGAGGTAACTCTGTTACACTCCTCCCCTTAAAGACATCCTTGATTGAAGATCAAGGATGTTAACTGGGTGGAATAGTTAATAGCTGAGAACTGATGCTCATTCATTCATAAATAGCTGCATTGGCGATTGAGGATGGGGAAATAGAAATTAAAACAGGATTGTCAATGAATCTTCATAAGAAGTATTCATTGAACAATCAGGACAAAACGGAGGCTCAACTATGGAGACTCATACCTTAGGAAAATAAAATATATATACAAATTAATATGCCCAACATTGGGGACTTTAAATTAATATGCCCAACTATGGGGACTTAAATGCTTGCTCTAACCTGGTAATTGACATATAGCAATACTCAGGTGGCATAAAATTGAAAAAATATAAAACATAAATGGGGAATAAAAGAGAAATTATAAGTCAAATACCAATGAAATTATTTATATACCAAAGGGTGATAATGGGAATTCCTTCTGGAACCCCGGACCATGTTTCTTCTGAAACATTAACGCCCCAAAAAATAGTGGATTGGACTACTAGGCATTAGCCGTGCATAATCCAAACCACGCTCGCTCAACAGAGGAGAGTGTAACAGTACCCGTCAGAGGTACCACTCCCGGAACGTAATGTGCAATGTTCCGGGAGTAGATTGGTTTTCCAGTTGTTTCATCAACGGAACGCCGACAGCGCTATCTCTGGTGCCCTGACGGGACCTCGATGGACCTCACAGGAGGTAACTCTGTTACACAACCAAGAGGCAATGAATTCCACGCCCTCGCAGCAGCTACCCTCAAGGAACGACCCATTGAAAGAGTACGGTGAGGCGCCACATTAAAGGCATGGAACCTGGCGGAGCGCCCGAATGCAAACATGCTCTCAAGGTACTCCGGGCAAGGGTTCACACCATGTATCAATCTAAAAATGAAAAAACATACACGCATGGTAAAATGGTCGGTCATGGAGCATCTCACTAAAGTTCGTGATTTGGAACTGTAATAGGTATATATAGTTTGTTCTACCGTTTTTATCGGCTAGCCATTAACCGTCAGGATCATTCTTGACTTTGTTGTGATTTCTTTGTGAAATTTGGGGTCACAATTCCATCCCTTACGCCCACATTTTTCGTCGGAATCCCCATTTTTTATTCAGTCCTCGTGAAATATTACAGGGGGATCTCATTATTCGTGTACAAGGCCGCCCATTAAGGGAGCCGACCCGGAGAGCGACGGTATTTTAACAGTCTGAAAATTCCCTTTTCCTCCCTTTTAGGTACCTGGCTGAGGGGAAGGGGGTTAAACTGCCAAAAGAAGGCCGGCGCTCCTAACAAGAGTTTATTAGGGTCGGTAATCCTTACAGGGGCCTCAGGGTGGATTTTGGACTGTTGCTATCTCATATTCCCAACGTCGTTTGCATTGAACGGTAAAGTGAGCGGGAAAGCCAATAAAACGGTCGGCAAAAAGGGAGAATAGTTTCCTATTCTGCCCCTAAACGATTCTCCGTCCACAAAGAAAAAGCTTGGAATTTCAACGGTGATAAATTTAAAATCCCATGGCCCACTTCTCCTCATGCAATTTTTATCTCACCTATATGTCAATTAACGAATTTTCCCATAAATCTAGATGGCTTAAGGAGTCAAGCGAAAATCGTAGGGGCAGGCGGAAAATCCGAAAAATACCTATTCGAAGAAACGCCTGCATACAATTCTGCAACACATTGGGACATTTTATGTCTTTAGTTGCAGGCTCGTATGTGTTGCAGACTCGTATGCAAGCCCTAAGAGCCACTCAGCTGATCCGGATCCTGGGCATCATCAAGTAAATTTCCTAAAGAGACTACATACGAAATTACAGCTTCCTAGAGTGTAAAGAATTACCTTTAAGAGCCACTTATCTGATCTTGACCCTGGGCATGGTCAAGTAAATGTCCTAAAGAGGCTACATAAGAAATTACAGCTTCCTAGAGTGTAAAGCATAGAAATTAGCTTTAAGATCCACTCATCTGATACGGACCCTGGGCATCATCAAGTAAATATTCTATAGAGGCTACATACGAAATTACAGCTTCCTAGAGTGTAAAGAATAGAAATTAGCTTTAAGAGCCACTCATCTGATCTGGAACCTGGGCATCGTCAAGTAAATGTCCTTAAGAGGCTATATAGAAGAATAAAGTATAGAAATTTCCTATAAAATGATTTAACCACCGCTTCACAAATCAAACCGTTCTCGCAATATTCGGATCACCTGCTAGGAATCAAATCATTGAAACACCAGCTCAATGAAATCATCAGAAATTAACAAGCAGTTGCAATCATGTTCACAATATCAATTATTGAGAATGATCACCTGTGTGAGAATGAACATGAGTGTAAACAATTACCCAAATAACCGAGCTCATAACTCAGCTCGTTGGCCACGCACTTTGCAGTAGTTAACATAATATGGTTGGATAAATCGAGAGCTTTCGAACGAATGGTCAACGAATTTTGTGGGATGAAAAACGACGAAGTACCATTTCCCTGGCAATGACTCGGTTGTAAGCGGAAATCATCAGAAAACCAACCGGAACGCTTTTTGTTAACGCTTTTTTCGGTTATGTGCCAAAGTAAAGACATAAAATGTCAAAAACGTCTGCCAAGTTGAGTGTGGCACATAGCTTCCTCGGTTACATTTCATGAATGTACAGATCATAGAGAGGTTTTAAATGATTTCGAAAAATTCCGTAGCGGAATAGAGAAACCAAGAAGTAGCGTGAAACCTCATAATTGGTCAATCAAAAAACAAAAAACTATATTCAATGTAATTTACGTTTGCGCACGAGCAGATTGAACTGATGAGTTGAGAACAATGAAATAAGTAAGGGACCATCTGCAACCTAACCAGCGCATTCACTGACTATTTCATCAAAATCGGATGAAAAATGTGAAAATTAAGGTCATCACAAGTATTTCACATTGGCGCATGCGCATTAGCTATTAATGATACAATCATGTTGAAATTAATATGGACAACAATTAAACTAATACCTCGTGAGTTAAAGTGTAAAACTCGGTCATAACGGAGTTGAGTGTTACACACGATTCAGCTTTCGAAATTCGGCAAAAACCGGTCCGAAACTCGTATATTCTTGAGGGGTTATTTTTCATGAAAACCCTCGACTTCATAGGAAAAACAATCATGTTTTTCAGCACACAAACATACTTTTCTCCCCCCAATGAGCAAAGTAAAAGTAAAATTGACTTAACCGTTCAAATGCTCACAGTTTGCGAAAGTTTTTCCAGTAACAGGCACGAGAATTCCTTGGGATTATCCATGACGTCCAGCGGGTTAAAAAACACGCAGTTTTTCATTTTTGAAAATTGTTTGATTTCAGGGTAGATTCCTGACTATGTTACCTGCATAATCTAGCACGTTATGTAGCCTGTCCGTAAGGAAATTTAACGTTCTTTCCAACGGCATCCTAAATTTTTTGTTTACTCTAAAAATCAAGGTAGTTCTGGCCAATTAAGTAACTTAAGGTCGCAAACACGAAAAAATTCTTACAAATTTAATAACTCGAAGACAAAGCGTTTAAAAAATCTCTATGCGGAACATTCGGTCGGGAATAAGTTGCCCACGTATTTGGTGAAGTTTTCCGGATGTAAAGTGAGACACCCTGTATATGCAAAATACTTTATCCGTTCGGCTAGGAAAAAACTTAGGTTAAAAGCAAGGTTCAAGGTTGCCATCTAATTGGGATTGAGCCCTGGCAATCTCATCCTCTAACTTTGCTAAACAGTAACACCGACATCCCATTGTGTTTTCGCTCCTTTAGCAGTGCAGACCATTTGTTCTGGGAAACAAACCGACTTTTCTCCTATATTGTCGCTAAGGGAAGGAAGACATAGGAGTAGGTATGTAGAGGAATAGGAGGTGAGGCAGGGGACTACGAATAAAAGGAACGGGGGAGTGAGAGACTCCTACCGACATTTGTCAGGGCTCATTCCTCCGGTGATATTTTTTCTCACTCCCTCGCCTGTCGGGAGAAACGCCAAAAGTTCTTCGGCTTCCATCTGACTTCACCCCCGCTTATGTAAATCTCGGTGCTTCTTTATCCGGTTCATTCCTCACGAAACATCCCGAACTAAGTGGTTTTTAGCGCATTTTCTTTTAAAAAGGAAAAATGAGCTATTGTGTTCACTTTTTCCGTTATTATAAGTATGTATGTACGTCCCCTTAAAGTCGTTTTAAATGCCACTTCCCGACGTCCGACTTTTATGACACGCAATCTGGACGCAATCTGTAACATGGCGGGGATAAAGAGTACCAGGGGCCGCTAACACATGAGAGGTCATTGATCATCGGAGTGGAATCCAAAGCCATTTTGTCTCCTATCCGACGCAGGAAGCTGAAATTTGAGAAGGAGGCTGAAGAGAGAATGCTGAAGACGACTGAGAGGTCATTAATCAGGTGGTTGAGCTCCAAAGTCATTTCGTCTCCTATTCAACTCAGGAAGCGTCTATTTCACGGGGATCCCCTAACAAGAAAATGTGCTGTCATGTGACTCACTTCGTGAGCACTGATCTATTTGTTGAGTTTTATCTTGGACGTGGAATGATCCATGGCTTGAGAAAAATACGGTATGTGTTCGGCAAGGAGAAAACTTAGGTTAAAAACAAGGTTCAAGGTTGCAATCTAATTGGGATTGAGCCCCGGCAATCTCATCCTCTAACTTTGCTAAACAGTAACACCGACATCCCATTGTGTTTTCGCTCCTTTAGCAGTGCAGACCATTTGTTCTGGGAAACAAACCGAGTTTTCTCCTATATTGTCGCTAAGGGAAGGAAGATATAGGAGTATGTAGAGGAATAGGAGAGGCAAAGGGACTGAGAATAAAAGGAACGGGGGAGTGAGAGACTCCTACCGACATTTGTCAGGGCTCATTCCTTCAGTGATACGGAGGCTCGACGGTGATATTTTTTCTCGCTCCCTCGCCTGTTGGAAGAAACGCCAAAGTTCGGCTTCCATCTGACTTCACCCCCGCTTATGTAAATCTCGGTGCCTCCTTATCCAGTTCATTCCTCACGAAACTCGAGCAAACCTCACACCCGATTTTCTCTTTCCATCCTGAACTAAGTGGTTTTTTGACTTGGTTTACAGCCAAGTTACCCGGCTTTTACTATTGAATTGCCTCATATTCTAACTGAATAGAACAGGAAATATGCGTTTTCAAGCTGAGCGGAATTATTTATTTATTTACACAATACGGGATATATTCCCAATTAATATTGAGTTTGTAGGTATTATACATGAATCTTGGCCGAGCTATATATAAGAGTCCGCCAAATCAAATTAAGAGACAAGTGGGAAAAAAAATAAAAAATCAGAATGTGAGAACGAAATAAAATAGGTACATTTACTTGAAAGTTAACACTGACAATAATGCGGTTAGAATTGGATGTAGAATATATAAATGGAACAAAAGTTCCAGTCAAGCAGCATGACCCCATGAGCGAATTTTTGAAAAAATCCTTCGACATTTCAGTCGCTATTGATCGTATATTTCACAGAGTAAACTCATCAATTGTGATTACTTTTCTTTTTTTTTTTTTTTTTTTTTAACAAGCACCTACTACCTACGTTTTAAACAGCATGGTTCTAGGATTGGTTATACAGGGATACTTCCATAAGAGTTGTTCAATCTGAATTTGGGCAATGTTTCATGCAAAAATTACCGATTTTTACAACTAGCGAACGGCATTATTTCGATTTGACTGATTTTTCAACTTTGAAATTTTTGAAAACTTGATACATATTTTTATTGGAAACTTTACGCTGATTCCGAATATACCACACGTTAGTATGCTGAAAAAATTATTTCGCACAGCAAATCGCAAAAAACAGGTTATTTTGACATTTTTGACTACATTTTTGAAAATTTCAACCCGAAGATGTAATCCGATCATGCTGGCCAACGAACTTGAACTTTCGTTTTGTGTCCTTAACATTTTAACATTTGTTTGAAGTTTCTAGCACAATTCTACGGACAGTAGTTATCGTCTGGAATGACACATACATACATGCATACCTACATACATACATATATACATACATAAAAAAATGCGTTAAACTTCAGAATATGATTCAGAATAGCCTGAAACGGATTTCTGCATAAAATTTTTTCAAAAATTCACATTCTACAAATTTTGAGGCGAGAGCAATAGCTTTATTTTCTTCAAAAATTCGCTAAAAGAGAGTAACGAGCACTTAATTGACAGTAGATGCTCTAGTGAGAGCAACAAATGACCTGTTCATCGTCGGGAGATTGTCATTGTCATCATTGTGATTGAAAGACAGTGACAATAATGCGGTTATAATTGGATATAGAATATATAAATGGAACAAAAGAGAGTCACGAGCACTTAATTGACAGTAGATGATCTAGTGAGAGCAACAAATGATCTGTTCAACGTATGGAGATTGTCATTGTCATAATTGTGATTAAAAGACGCTGCCGTCCTTGTGAATGGGCTGTTCTGCCGGTAGCTCGTGCTGAAAATGTAGTCAGGGCTCTTGCAGTGTTGCCAACTCATGGTGATCCATTACCGTACCTATCTTCTCCAAATTACCGTACATTCTCGTACATCCATCCTAAAACCAACCGTTTTTTCACCGCACGCATATTTAAACAAAAATTAAATGTTCACCAAATGAATTTAGTCACAAATGACGAAATATAGAAGGTATATCTTCAAATCAACTGAAAAATCAACATTTTTTTCAATACAACTTCATACAAAAACGAATGTTTCAAGAAAAATTCATCTTCGTTAATTTCTCAAGCTTAGGGGTTCTTTGTGGGTAGAGATCGGATTGTATTTCGGTGGAAGTGGAAAAATATACAAAACAGATGGTAGACATTATCATCATTAATCGCATCAACCCTTTTGAAGGAAACTTTAGCTATGAACTCAAGCTAAAGTGATATAATAGATTAATAATAATATATTTACCTAGTTTTACCATTTTACCGTATTTTCGCGTGCGGTAATGAGATTACTACCGTACACCGTACGTGCATCGAAATTACCGTATGTTTACGGTAATTACCTTACTGGTGGCAACCCTGATCTCTTGTAGAGTTAGAGGGGACTCTCCCGAGAGCACCCTCGTCAGGACCGTAACGATAGTCCAATAACCTCAAAAACTTCTTTTGAGCTGCAAGTTGTATAAGCAGGACACCACAGAAAAATTGATGTCAGGAGTTGATGTCAGTTTTATTTCTTCACTATACCACTGGTGAAGAAGCTTTTTATTCGTACAAGAAATCGAAAGAATTTGAAACAAAATATCAAAATTTCCGCAAACTCCTTCGGTATCAGTGACTACTGATCAATTTTGGTTCCAAGTCGATCTGTTAACCTGTCGGTCTCTTTATTGGTCTTTCTGTCTGTGCCATAGTTCATAACTATACTAAGTTTTAGTCCGATTTTATTAGAATTTTCAGGGATTGTGCAGTTTCGCTCCTAGATAGTCACCTATAAATTTCATTCTCGTCGAATAGTAATTGCTAGTGCGCATGCGCAAACGTGATATTTCTTATAACGTTGATTTCTTACGATCTATCTGTCCGATTATTGTTTGTTACTGATGTTACCTAACGGTCGAAACCGATTCAACATATAGTAACTCTTTATTTTTCGTGGAAATAGACAACGTTTTTTCACTAAATTTAGTTTTGAAATGGGTTTCTACAAGTTCGTCGCGAGTGATTTAGTTCGTGTTGTGATTAGCTATAATGATTCATCGGTACTGAACTAGACAACCGATCTGCCATGGAGCTACGAATATGAAGGTAACGTATTTATCTGCTCCAGCTTTCACAATGTATTTTACGAGCTTCGAGCTGTAGTCATCCCATCAGGCTCTAGCGAAAAAGTCAATATATTGTTTTCGAACTAGGGAACGCTCAAACTATCATATTCCACAGTAGCGTGTGCTGCCGTGTGAGCTTAATTGTCATATTGAAGTGAGTTATCCATTGTTGAAATGACGTCCTAATTAAAACACAAAAGCTTGCTAGGAATCCAGGAGTAAACAGCATATATCATACACATTTTAACATAACAACGAAATCTTTGATGAATACACCGTAAATGCCAAAAATAAACCCGCAGCCAGTATTTGGAGACCAGTCTAGCTAAATATACGAAAAACAAGTCAATGTAGACCTAGGTAGTTTACCTGGGGATTCTATTTACTAGAGCACTTAAATTAAGAGCGACCCAAAAACAGAACGTCCGATGAATATTAAAGAACTCGTCTGACTCGGAATGGAGCCTGGAAGCTGAATAAAGATTTCAGGACGACAGCCGGACGTCCAAACCTGAACAGAAGTTTAATTTACAAGCCCACGCACCGATACAATCTGGCTTTATGCATTCCAACACACCGCCACCCTCTTACACAGACTACTAGCTAAAACGTTGACGTTTAGATCATGGACGGTCACCCATCCAAGTACTAACCAAGTCCAACGTTGATCAACTTCGGTGATCAGACGAAAACCGATGTATTCAACGAAATGGGCGTTGGTTAATACAATTTTTTTCTTAGTTCATAGGTCTGTGTACTCGAACATCGATGCCTGTGAAGACAGCTGATGAAGCAGAGTGTAAATGTAAAATGAATTCATTCCTCTTCTATTCGATCTCGAATTCAAGAGAATCGTTGACATTGAAATACTAAAGAGACTTTAGTATTTCGTTTAGAGATAGCTATAACTAGAGATAGCGTTTGTTTATTCGTGTAAAAGTACGTTTAGAAATACGCGAAGAGCTAGCATCTGCAGTTGCTTGCTCTAGACGCTGCTCTACGCGTTAACGGGAGAAAATCGTACGGGAAGAACAAAAACTCTCTATCAACTATTGTCCATGCGATGTACCTACTAGTGAAGTATTGGTACCTAAATCCTAAGCGTTTCATTTAATGAAAACCTCGGACTCTACATGCATTGAAAAATGAAATTCGTCAGAAGATTGCTGAATTTTGGAGAGAGTAGAGGGAAATTCTCGTGAACGCCTTCAGTAGTGCGTTAATGAAAATAGTCATCACTTGAAGGATGTAATTTTTCGTACATGACCTACTGTTTTAGGCATTGTTTAAGCTTTATATTTCTATTTTTATATAAATGTTACATACAAAATTGCGAAAGTTCCGATTATTTTCAAAATGTCCGTTTCCCACGCCCCACCCTGTAGAACGCGATAATTTACGAAAATTCGAGCAGACAATCATCAGACGAGCCGAATCACCCGATACTTACACGATTTGCTGACTACACCTTATCGAGTCCAAATTACCCTCGAAGCGGTTCAGAAGATCCGGATCGGCAGTAATGTTTTTCAAGTTTGTTCTACGCTACTACTGCTGATTATCAGATCGTCGATAGGGGTTATCACTCTGGTAATTTATTACATTTTTGTTTATTACACACAACTAAATAACAATTACAACAACAACAACAGCAACAAACTCAATTCATCCTCACAATTGAACTCGTTAATCAGGAACTTTCGGCTTTTTCTCATTTTTGTTAACTCATTTTTTCCCCTCCGAGTTGCCAGTGGAGTCCATGATGGCGCTCCTTTTAAAGGATGGCAACATGGCTCCCCTTATAATCGTGCCACTTCCAGTGTCCATTCGCACACCTTATTCAATGCGGCTAATGTTGACCCTTCTGGTTGAGGTGCGCCTTGAACCTTAAAAAATGAAGAAAAAAAATTCATCCTCACAATTGAACTTGTTAATCAGGAACAGGAGTTGCTCGTTGCAACTCTAATGTACCTCACAAGATCTTCATATGTGACTTTTTCCGCATTCCCACCCAATACGTCAATCAGCTCATTTTTATTTAGTTTTGCCTTTTTGAGATGAATTCATTCTAAATTCATTGAAAAATGGACACACAGTCATGAAGTTTTATTTATTTATTTCATGATAAATTACAAAAATAAAAAGTAAAAATTTACAGTCATTGTGGTATAATGAAACAATACTTGGTATACTAATTAAAACACTCAAATAATGCTAGGAAATTCAATTTCCCATATGAGCTGCAATAGCTCGTGTTGGGAAATGAGGCCCTGGTCACTCCCCGAGCTACGATTCATCTCATCCTATCCCTCGCGCGAATAACAACATTCCTCATCAAATCAATGAAACTTAAATATTATTAACTAAAATACATCCATGTTTCATGTAGAAGTTTCTTTTTATTATCTAATGATAACTGGTACACTAATACACTAATTGCCTTATATCCATAGTGCGGCTACGCAAGAGTTGTTTGATATGATGGTAAATTGACTATATAGGCTTCCTTTGACCATGTATGCAGGATATATACCTTGTGGATATATTGCATTCTCCATTAACATTTGTTTTAAACAAGCTATTTCCATCAACTTTGGGAAAAGTCTTCAATCGTCTGAATAAGGGCACGGAATGTGTTGGGTAATTGGAATTAGTTGTGATACGGATAATTGATTTTTGAGTTCCAATTACTGGTTTGTATACGGAGGCATACCCTCCACTCCAAGTTGGAAGATGATACAATAAGATAAAACTAACAAACACGTTATACACCATCATCAGACATTTCGTATCTAAAAGGGCTCTCAATTTGGCAAAAATATAAATTAATTTTCTTAATTTATTATTGATCTCCTTTATTTGCCAATCCCACTTTAGATTTTCATCGAGAGACACCCCTAAATACCAGAAGTGGAGCACAGTTTCTTCCTCTCGTCTGTTGCACATTGAGCATATATTTGACAATCTGTCTTTCCACCATTTATCATTTTATCATTTCACCTGGATCATTTCCGCAATTGCTTTGAAAATTGTGCTCTTCATAGAAAGATCCTGCAGTGCAAGGTATTTTCTTCCTCCCGTCACCGGATCGGCAGCAATGTGTCAAACCCTGATAGCAACCTGTAAATTGAATACAAGAGAGAAATCGCCTGAATAATTTTTTAAACCTATTGTAAATCTGTCGCTGTGTTCGATTTCATCAATCCCGTGTTATTTTGAAACCCCTCCGGTATTCAAGATTCGGGCCCCCAAAGTGGCCTTAATTCTAATTACGACGGAATCCCACAGATGGTGGGCGGACGGGAAACCAATCAATACCGCATGCCGTGACGAGAATGATGGAACCCGCGGAATTAGCCTATGCAAATCGACCCTTATCTAAATACCGATTCCGGCTCGGGGAATTCAATTACTAGCTCAACTCATGTCAGTTAGGGAGAGGCTTCGTATTTGTAGCATCTAGCAGTGTCCGAAGTGGACTGAACAATCCGGTCAAGGTGACCTACTTACGTGTTCTACAAGTTAAAAAAATTTCATTTTAGCAAATTTTCGTAAAAATGAAGCTATTTCTATGGCTACGGAAATTTTTAAATCAAAATTTTTGAAATATTTCTTCAATGAAATCCGTTTTGAGATATTCTAAAACGATTCCTCAAGTTGCGTTTTTCATACGTATATATTATATAAATATATATACATAAATATGTGCGTATGTGTGTGTGTCATTCAAGACAACAACTCTCCAAAAGATTGAGATACAAATCCTGTTCTTACGCCAAAAAATCAAGCTTTCCGAAAGAAAGGATGAGTTTGTTGGCCATTACTTTTTGAACACAATAAATTGGTCAATTTCAAAAAATGTGCCTGAAAATCACTAAAAATACCTAAAAACGGCGAAAAACTGATCAATTTATCATTTTTCGCAGAATATCAGTCAAAACAAAAAATTAACTAGGACATTAAAACATTTTGCACAAAACTAAGCTGAAAAACGTACTTGAATTTCATTAATATATTTTGCTGAAAATTCTATACAATCCGCAAGAAAAATCCAAAAACATATTTTTGAATTTTATTTATTATTACTTTATTTGCCATTAAATTGGTTATTAGCAATTTCATTGCACTCAAATTGCCCAAATTTCTATACAATTTAACATACTGTAGTACGATTGGTAAATAATTTAAGAAAATTGGTCCATAAGATCATGATGTATGACTGGAACTTCAAATTTTTTGAGCCATTTTAATAGCTTCATTTTCTACAAATGCATGATCGCATAAGCTAATTTTCTTAAATTATTTACCTATCGTATTCCGATATGTTCAATTGAATCGAAATTTGGGCAATTTGAGTACAAAGAAGTTGTTCGTGGGCTCTCTCTAAAAGCAAGAACTTTGACAGGAAAAAAATCAACAACGTGGAAGTAAATAATGATAACTGGAATAACATCGCCAAAACCGCCTGGTAACTACGACGCCCGTATCAGCTGATACAATCCTATGGAATATCACTTCACGAATCCGGGTTTATTATAACTTTTGTCACATGAAGAAAGACTTCTGAAGTAGAAGTAGGTGATTTATTTTGTATAATTAATTTCATTTAATGAGTCAGCTCGTGTTAAATACTAGGAAAACAAAAACCTTTGTGTAATAATTTTGCAGCGTTATTTTATTCGACTTTTATTGGATTCTACGCATCTTGAAACCTAAACCAGCAAATTTCGAGAGGGATAAAACAATTGTTGATAGTCAATTGCTCAGAACCATTATTAAAAACAAGTGGAAAAGCCCGTGTCACCACGGGATGCAAGTACAAACTTTAATTATGCAAATAAAAAAGCAAAATCTTTCTTTCAACTTAATTTTTATTTATTCAAGTTGTATTAAAAAAAAGTTACATTCATTCAGTTACAAAATTTATTCTAATGCTTCAGGAAATATAACATTGCGGGTGTATACTAAACCATTCTGATGCTGTCCTTGATTTTCAGTATTCTTAATTTGAACTTTAATTGCACTAAAGCGGTCTGTTTCGTGAGCCAACAGGTCTACCGCGCTTTCTAGTACTCATTCTTAATCTGCACAAAACAAAATATAATAGATCAATCGGAATAATGATTGTTTACAAATTTACAAAAAGTAAATAAAACAATAAACATATGGTTAAATCAAATCACATAACGAATACAAAGTATGAAAAGAACATGTGTTTTGGTTCGTCACTTTGCGCTCCCTCTACCGGCAAATTCTACAACTTTCCCTCGTTTTTGCACTTTTTCTTGTTTTTTAATATGAAGGAATCTGATTTATAACTTGGTAGAATTATCTGCACCAATTTTCTTCATGCCGGTCAGTTTAAAAAAAATTTAAAGAGAATCGGTGCAGGCGTTCAAACGTTATCACTTTGTATGTATCCTATTATTATAATTTTTTTAATTTTAATATGAAGGAATCTGATTTATAACTTGGTAGAATTATCTGCACCAGTTTTCTTCATGCCGGTCAGTTTAAAAAAATTTTGAAGAGAATCGGTGCAGGCGTTCAAGCGTTATCACTTTGTATGTATCCTATTATTATAATAGATAATAAGCCAAAATGATTATGGTACCTACGTGCCGCTGTGCCTCTCAAATCAAGCTTATTGAACCGATTGAATAACCACTAGTTGAAAACCACTTGAACAATACATACCTACTTGCCATTGTACTTGAAGAGGTTGAGAGCATGTACAGATGTAGTGGAGAGGTAGGAACCTCTAATTGAGTGCTCTCCGACCCACACGCTCTCAGCGGGATTGTTCAAAAGCCAACGCACACATTGACATTCAGGCAGGAGATGCGGTTGAACCCTCACGAGCCTCGAGGGGCCGCCAGCTGAGTCCTCGTCCAACAGGCGACAAGCTCTCGGCAAACCGCCTAATCTGATCTCTCTATCATCCCCCACCCCTTCCTCTCGCCACCCTACTCAAACACTTCTTATACCTCATTTAGGGAGAGAGAGAGAGAGAGAGAGAGAGATCATATTCATGAAAAAAAGCCACAGTTCCTTTGAGCCTGACGGCTAAAATTAAAAAACATGAATATGCTTTAGCCGTACACGACTCACTCCTCGTCGATTCTCTGAACCCGACCCCCCATCGGCCTCTGAACTCTGTTTATCATTCAAAACAAAAAAATGTTTTAGCTCCTCGCTCTCACTTTATTATAGAAATGATCACGACCATTGAGCTCTTGTGAGATGATGATCTACTAATAGAAACTCGCGAGTAAACATTCACTTTATTATAGAAATGATCACGACGATTGAGCTCTTGTGAGATGATGATCTCCTAATAGAAACTCGCGAGTAAACATTCACTTTATTATAGAAAGAGGCTAAAGAGGCTACATACGAAATTACAGCTTCCTATAGTGTAAAGTATAGAAATTACCTATTAAAATAATTTAACCACCGCTTCACAAATCTAACCGTTCTCGCAATATTCGGATCACCTGCTATGAATCACATAATCGAAACACCAGCTCAATGAAATCATCAGAAATTAACAAGCGGTTGCAATCATGTTCACAATATCAATAATTGAGAATGATCACCTGTGTGTAAACAATTATTCATATAACCATGCTCATAACTCAGCTTGTTGGCCACGCACTTCGCAGTAGTATAGTATGGTTGGATAAATCGAGAGCTTTCGAACGAATGGTCAACGAATTTTGTGGGATGAAAAACGACGAAGTATCATATCCCTAGCAACGACTCGGTTGTAAGCGGAAATCATCACAATTATTGGCGCTACTTTCGTTGCACTCTCGTGGGACATTTTTCGGTAGTTAGGTCACGGCTAAAGCATATTCATGCTAATACATCAAAAATATCGAAAGAAATAAAATTGACGGACAATTTAGGTCTATGTCTATTTGCACGGTTTAACCCTTTCGCGACGGCCGCCGTGTTAATACGTTGGCACAGATGTCCTCCGTATCGCCTAACGACGTATTAGTCGCCCATCACGTGCTCCGTAATGCCTGCTGACGTATTTTGGCGTTTTCGAATTTCCCTCCATTCTATCGACTCTCATGCGAGGCATTGTAACTAACATTTACGTCTAGTATCTAATAGAATACGCTGAGATCAAAGACGTTGTTGAGAGTTTTTATTCACATCAAAATAGCAGGAAAAACGTTGACTTGGTCACTGTTTTGTTTTTTGCCCGCATTCGGCCTTTGTCATAATTTTACTCATACCTGTTTCCACACTTGTACTTTCTTTTACGTTTCTATTCCTCCATGGACCAACGCAGGTGGACGGATGAAGAAAATCCTAAGGCCTCTCGTCCACTGGAAGCGGAAAGCTGCGAAAAGTGGCGAAAACGAATTCGGCCGAATCCGCACGAAAACGGTCGAACGATCCAAACACGTGGCTCGGTAGGGGAGCGCGTCCACTGGGCCCGTACCGTTCGTCCGTTTTCGTCCGACCACGTGCGAAGTGCGAATGGATCCCATTCTGCTGGGATTTTTCGGACGTCAAGTTGCGAACGAGTGCGAACTTGGACTGTGTGAACCAGTGAAAATGGACTGTGAAAAGTTAATTTTGCTTGTACAGGAAAGGAAATATCTGTGGGACCAACGGGAAACGAACTATCATATGCGACATATACCTACAAAGACGATTCGATTTCGATTTTAGAATGTAGGTTGTCAAGAATGTATTGAAATGTATCCTTTCTCATTCGAAAATAGGAAAAGTGGTGGTCATCGTCGATTTGAAGATCATGCCACAAATGAGCAAATTCACCGAACTCGTTCCTTTTGGCGTTTATGTGATTCACCCACATTTCCCGTCTTTGCTGATTTCACCTGTGCTTGATACGTCGATGAATCAAAGGTGATAGTTCCAAAGCGAGAAATTCTTCATCAGAATCTTAATCAGAAAAGCTGTTCCGAAGAGCCATCTCGTCTATTACGAATCCGGACGAATACTGATCCAATGGACGAGAGGCATTCGCACGATTTCGGAAGAACGGCGTTCGCCAAAATTCGTTGCTTCGCAGTTCGCAGCTTTCCGCTTCCAGTGGACGAGAGGCCTAAGGTAATAATAACTGGGAGTGACAGTGAGTTAGGGAGTGATGTGATTGACGTTGAAATTGAAGCTCATTCAACAAACTTTTTGGATCAACTCAAAGACGATTGTTTTGACGATTTTCTCGATGATAGTGATCATGATACTCGGGAAATTTCAAATTCTAATAGTCTTGATCCAGTTCCGAAAAGCGAAGGTGGTTTACCGAACGTGGAGGGCCAATTATTCAGGCACGGGTTGATGTGATTTGTGGTATTAACCTCCTGATGTACTGTAGAATCTTTAAATTATGAAAGACCAATTGACATGAACGGGGCAGAAATCATAATGTATTTTTAGAATCATAAATATAAACTCGCTACCATCGATACAGTACAACACCTGTTATGATAACAATTATTATTCACTATTAAAGACATAACCAGACATCTCCCCCTCCCAGGAATAGTCTTCTCACAGATCGAGACGATTGGGTGATGCTCGTACACGCCCCGAGAGAGCTCGTTCTTTTGGAGGATGATCAACATCTGCTCTTGCTCGATTTGAGGTACCATTCTGCTGACCATTTGGAAGAGGACAAAGCTTGGTTTCTCGTTTGCCGCTACTTCGTACGGCCTAGGTGCCACTTGCTGAGTAATAGTACCTTCCGCTCGCCTATCTGGAATGTACACAACGTATCCAATTGTTTCTTTTTGAGTACGATTACGTTGATTATAGTAGTCAGCTTGTTCCAAACGATTGTAATCTACTGATTTCGGTAAAAGTTCTGAAGGAATAACAGGAACTCGAGTTCTCAGTTTTCTTCCCATCAAAAGCTCCGCTGGACTGTGCCCCGATTGACCTGGAATGGAGCGGTACTCTAAAAGTGCAAGAGTGGATCTTCGTATTTTGGTAAGAATTTTTTTCAAAATTTGTACCGCCCTCTCCGCTTCTCCGTTCGATTGAAGATATAGGGGACTACTTGTGATGACCTGGAAACCACACTACACCCAACATTAGGTGATTAGGATTACCTAAATTTGTCCGGCGTTGCGGTTATATCCCAACATCAAGACTCTACGGTTTTGCGTAATAGTATAACCCGAAACGCCTTGCTAAGGAAATCTGTGGTTGATAAGTTCGTTGTTACCTATGTTACCTACCTATGTTGCTATCATTCAGGAATATCTTTTACTATTAATTATTTTATTCATCTTTTATTATTCATTTCATTTACCTTATCACCTTCTAGGCAACTTTTATTGTAAATCCTGCGCAGGAGGACTTCAATAATTAATGAATTCGTGGAAGATTATTCTTTGAAAGACGGCTGACATGTACTTGAATTTGTTACTCTGCAATAAATTGTGTAGTTTGGAATCAGTAAAACTCACGTGAAATAACTCGAAGGTACTGAGTACAGAAGGTACTAAGTTGTATAATCTGTCTAACCGAATATAAAGGTCATTATTCTCTTCCGATTAATAAATGAATACATTTTTTACATCTGTTGAGATGAAGAAATATTTACTAAAATCCTACTATCAAAATTCAAAGTTTTTAGCATATTGGGTAGTTATGCTGCGTTTTTACCAATCGAATGCAATCTACAGCACAACTATATGTCGGTCTCTACCACTGGAGTGATGGACGTTTTAGATGCTTTTATCAACCATAGATATAAATATCTAGAGATGACTACCCTGAGGGTAATCTTCATAACTCAATCACAATCGAATAAGTCAATAATAGGAAGTTTGTGGATGTAATGACTGAACATAAGAACAGAAGAAAACATTCAAATTTTTCTCAGTTCTTTAAAACGGAAATATTTATCAAAACCGTCATTAACCTTTTAGCTGCTTCACCCAGCTGAGCCAGTCGGCACCGGCTATCTGCATCCTTCTACGCTCATTCAAGTTCTCTGTGCTAGATACTTTTTCACGAGCAACATGCAATTTGGTCAATCTGGATGATTGATGTTGCTGGCCAGAACCCCACTTCTATTGTCCATGAAATTGTGAAAAACAATATTTGGTTCGGAATTATCCCATGTATAGTCCCTTACTCGGTCGGCTTTTGGTTCCTCTTCCGTCATAAGAATAATTGGGACGTCAGCAAACAGGTAACTCAACGGGAAACATCGAAGGGGAACCATTCGCGGTTGAACCATTAGAAAACAAATCACGAAATAATTCATCTTCGTCATCACTATTTTCGAGAATATTCAATAGTTCCTGTTCAGTGTAAACGCAGCACAACATCGTGAGTTCACTTTTTTTGTGAATGCCAGGGAAATCAAAACAAACCAAACTGTTATCAAGCAGATAAGATGGCAACAATCGTCAGTAAACATCGTGGGATCAAAGCAGTGCTCCTCCCTGAAGGGGTACTGGTGAAATAAGACTTATAAACGCAACCGGTAGGTCGAGGGAGCGAGCACGAATATATTCGTGCATAGCACACCAAAGCCGTCTTGAGCAGCCCGAACATTCTCGGGAATAGCATGGCATGTAAGACACTTGGTCCTCGAAAGGTTAAGGAGAGAGGAGGCTGCCAAATACATTCACGTTTCAAAGTACTTGAAAAATTATTTCTAAGCAAAACCAGTGCAGTATGTTTGGCACAGAGATAAGAATGACAGAGACAGGTTCCGCACTATACCTAAGTCACGGCTGACGTGTAGCCAAGGAATATGCAATGCTTGCCTCGGAAAACTTGGTCAAGTTTGAGAGTGAGTGCGAATTTTGTGACAGTACAAGAGACTATTTGGTTATAGTTCTTATTGCTGAAGGAACTGATGAATTTTATTCCAGTATTTTATTGGCATTAGTCGCACAGTTTAAGTTAATTTATTGAAATATATTGCGTCTGAAAACATTGATTTTGATTTAAAAGATATTACTGTTGTAAAATATGGCTGTAAGGTTTTTGTGCTGATGCAAAATATAGGGAGAAAAGTCTGTCTGGCCAACTAGCTTAATCGTAATATAATTTCTTGATACCTCAACTGATTGCTATGAGAATTGAATGAAATCATTGCTAATTCCAATTTATGGTTTAATCTAAACAATATGACAAAATCTAAAGAAGCAACCGTGACGTGGAGTTAACTTAGTTCAATCAAGTCTAAAGGATGTTCTACCACAGTATATCAGCTATTCAGCTGTACTTCAAAACTCCCTTCCAGGTCTCTACTTGTGAGAAGTTGAACCTTGATATTCATGTTCCTTTTAATAACTTCTTCACGCTTTTATTATCAAATTACCAGTTAAATAATTTATTCGAGGTATTTCGTAACTCGCATTTCACAAAATAAATGTTTATATTCCTTTGAGCTTTCCATTGATATTGTTAAAGGCTTATTGTAAGATCGAGACGAGAATGTTCTAGTCTTTAAGTCGAATCCCATTATGGCACTAGTTTGTGGATTCAATTGTGATTGATATAATTGTACCTAAAACTCCGCTTTTAAGCATCTTGTCCAATTTCAAAGACACCTCGGAAGGGGTTAAGTCGGTTCAGACGGCGGGCTGGTTTCCTTTGAAACTGAATTTCCCTTTGTCGCAAAAGAATGAAGAGAGAGGAAATAAGAAAAAGGAGGTGCTTTCACGCTCTGACCTGTCCCACCGACGCGGGGTTGAGAGGGTCATCGAGGGTCGAACCCCGTTTTATCGCGGCTCCCACAAAGAAGATATTCGTGTCTGGTGATAAACCTTCTCGATGGCAGTGCCAATAAGCGGCAAAGCTGTGTTTTATACATCCACCAAACATTTGCCAGTGCATTCATCAGTTCATCTACGTCCATTCAGTAGTGCAGGCCCATCTAAAAGGTTAGTCACTTTAAGAGCCAGTTTATCAATTATCTACATTAACTGCAAGATATCTATACTGAGTATAGCGTTATACTCCAGATAAAGAATGTGAGTCGTTCATCAATGCCGAATAACCTAGGGGATAAAATTATCCCTCAAATAAATTCTGTCTAGCAGACAGCGCCGTTAGCATCCTCATTGGTGTCTGTAGGCGACAAAATAAGGGCGATTTACACATGGAGCTACCACAGAGTAGAGTAGGAGCCACATTTTTTTCATGGATCGACTGTTAAAAAAACCGGGTCTGACGTCCACAACACAATTGTGTCCATCGCGCTATCAAGCTCGGCAAATAAGAAACCACCACATGTTCGCCATTTGCTATTTGCTTCATTTCTAGAGAGAGAAATGCATACACGAAATGCGATATTGCAACCAGAATTATTGTGATCAGTAATTCAGAAGCAAAATATTGTAATAGACACATTCCCATGGATCGAGGATTGCCAAGAGATGAAAGCTAGAAATACTTATTTCATAAATTCCGCGGAATCTCCTCAGTCATATTTCACAGTTAAAACATCTTCGGAGGGCGTTTCAGCAGGAGATTTCTTTCATGGCGACGTCACTCCCAGTTTTTCCTAGAGAGCGATGAACAGCTTCACGGTCTGAGCCCCCTTCAAGATGACGTTGACTTGAAAATGATATGACGGGTTTCATAACAGCTGATATAAAATGTGGACTGGTGGAAGGAGATAGAAAGGAGGGGGTTAATAGAGGTTGAATAAAGCGGAAACTCCTTTTTTCTTCCTTGTTTCAAGCTTTCTCGGTTTTTTTTTTTTTTTTTTCTCCAGAGAAGGGAAAAATCCTCGGAAATAAAAATGCCTTGGGAAATCAGGTTTGGTAGCCTTTATTCCTCTGTGCCCGCTAAGGGGGCGTTCCATTCATTCGCTGTTATAATAAGTTTGGTGTGACGTAAGAGAGAGAGAACGGAAGGGAGTAAACTTATTTCAAGAGTAAAGAGAACTCCTGCTGGGATAAGGGTCCTGGGGAATCGTAGGGAATTAGAGCCATGTGCCAGCTGGGCTGGGCTGCCAGATTAACGGTTTTAATATAACAGTTTCTCCGGACCAGTGGGCGGTCTAAAATGGTCTCTTGAGAGATTGCGGTCTCTTTTGGAGTTTTCGGGTCGAGTTTAGCGGGTTATGTTCATCTTAGATTTCAGCAGAGATACCAGCCTCGACGTCGGGTGTCAAAAGGGATCAATAAAAACTGGTCGAAAGTAAACTCATCAAAGATCTGAACTTGATACTTTTTGATGAGTGTCCTCATGGTGTGCGAAACTAGTCAAAACTAAATGGATAGGAAAGTCGTCGAAAATAAATCAAACGTTGCCGGTTCAATACGCGCCCCACAGTCGTGTTTCTGGTTCAGTACGCGCCCCACATTGAAATGAAATGAAATGAAAATGAAATGAAAAAATGAAATGAAAATGAAATTTATTCCTTCATAAAGTATACATGGTTACAAAATAAATTACCATACTTTGTCACATAAATACAATACAATCATGAGAACCAGGAACTACCCCACACCAAAGAACGTAGTTCTGTGCTGGGTGGGGGAGCAGACTCTCGAGTCTCGAATATAATTATGCGATTTCAGTCAATTTAAATTATAAAATTAAAATCCTTCAAATTTTACAT
Source organism: Adelphocoris suturalis (assembly GCA_030762985.1). Taxonomy (NCBI): domain Eukaryota; kingdom Metazoa; phylum Arthropoda; class Insecta; order Hemiptera; family Miridae; genus Adelphocoris; species Adelphocoris suturalis. Next base: position 13,522,591 of record CM061048.1, on the reverse strand, counting down.
CAATACGAGAATAAACGAATTTCAAACTGGTTACTATCGTGAATTTCAAATACTTATTATCTAATATTTACAGAACATCGATACTGGAACCTTCACTACATATATACACTACTGAACAAATTTTCACATGCTTGATATCCTTGTGATATTAGCCAGCTGAAAACGGTTTTTTTATACACTGCTCTAGTATGAATAGATGGGTTTTTAATGCTATCTGGTACTATTCTCATCAAAAGAGGTAAACTGTAAAAAATGTGGCATGAAGTACCTTTTAATCTTGATAGCGGAACATGAACAACAGAACGGGTTGTAGGACGGAACGAATATGCATTATTGAAGGTGCTATTATATTCAAATTCGTGAGGGTGTTTATGTAAATACGTGAGGGCTGTTTTAGCATATATTTCACTTATTGAAAAAACTTTAGCAATAGAAAATAGATCATTGGTAGGGAATCTTTTAGGTTTTTTTATAATGATTTTAAGTATTGTCCTTTGTGCTACTCCCAATGAGTTCAGTATCGATGGAAAAGTGCCTCCCCATGATAACACGCCGAAACTAAATAGACTCTGCACCAAAGCCTTGTACAAGATTATTAATGATTTAAGTTTTAAACTATTTCTAACAGCATAAAAGATATAACTCAACCCCATTACTTTTTTGGTCAGTAAGGAAATTTGAGGTCCCCATCTGAGGTCTTCATCAATGGTCACGCCCAAATATCTCGCCGATGTGACCCTTTCTATTACCGGACAAGAGCACGAGTTAGAATTTACACTATTGCAATTATGGATTTTTATGACATGCTCTACATCTTCTCTACTACGAGATTTTGAGAAAACAAGGTATTTTGTCTTATTGACATTCAAACTCAAGGTGTTCGCCGACAGCCAACCATTCATCAATCCTATATCGTGATTAGCTTTAGCAAACAGCTCGTTCCAATCATCGGCTGTACATAAGATAGCGGTATCGTCAGCGAAGAGATATACTTTCCCTCTCAAGGGTATATCCTCAATCCTATTTATAAAAATGAGAAAGAGGAGCGGACCAAGGGTGCTTCCCTGAATCACTCCAAAGTCGACAGATCTGCAGGAACTATCAACCCCATCAACCGATACCACCTGCCGCCTACCATTCAAGTAGCTACAAAACCATTCGTGCTCATCACCAGTGATTCCATTATATTTCAATACCTCTAGCAACTGGGCTCGGTTGATGGAGTCAAAGGCCTTGGCCATATCCAACAGAATCAGCACCGCCTTTCGTCCCTCGTCCGCAACACCATAGAGATCCTTTGTCAAAGAAAATAGAGCCTCATCCACCCCGACTCCCCGGCGAAAACCAAACTGCCTTTCTGACAATAAATTGTTATTCTCTAAGTGCTCATAAAGTTGCTGCTTGATCCACTTCTCAATAAGTTTAGAAATTACACTTAAAAGTGATATTGGACGGTAGTTTACCAAGTCAGAGGCATTTCCACCCTTGTACAATGGAACTACTTTCGCTATCTTGAGGGATTCAGGGAAGGTGCGAGTGAGTATGCTTGTGTTTATGATGAAAATAACGGGAGCACATAAATAGGGCAAAAAGTTTTTGAATAGTTTCAAGGATAAACCATCAACGCTTGGAGCAGAGTTACCATTCATAGTTGCACACATTTTGTTCAAACCAATTTCATCAATTTGTCTAAATTTGAATTTTGGGACTGGGTTTCGCACAAACTTTTTGGTGTCGGGTTGAAAGGACACGTTGCTTCGAGGAATACTCGCAGCAAGTTTACCGCCTACAGCAGAGAAATACTCATTTAGATTTTGTGCAACCTCTACCTTCGCTTCGTTCTCATTCATATTCGTCTCATTTACAACATTAGCAATTAGCTTAATACACTGGCTAACTTTTTTATTTTTCCCACGAAATTCTTCATTTAAAATTTTCCAGCATTCTTTTGGTTTCCCTTCAGCTTCTTCAAATTTCCGACCATAATAGTCCTCCTTTGTTCTTCTTATTAGTATTTTTATCATATTACGATATTTCCCCACGCGTAGATCTGGTTCCCCACATTGTGTTTCTGATTCAATACGCGCCCCACAAAAAATTAAAAAAAAAAGGAAAATGTGCATGGGGCTTACCTAGATGTCAAAATAATCAGAAGCTGTTTCGTCGATTTGTGGAACGGGATTAGAACCGATACACCTTCTTTGCACGATGCTGGTTAAACCTCGCGGCACATTATACCAGTCAGTGAGATTTCACTTTTCCCTCCCAGTCAGACTAACGGCGGTGGTGATTGTAATATCGAGGATGAAAAACAGCACGATTTCGAGAATTTCACATACCTTAAGTCTACAATTTACTCTATTGCTTACTCTATTTACTCTATACCACGGCGCACTGACCGGGTCGTTCGGCATGTTCTGACAGTGCACTTCAGTATTCGACGGTAGGTACTCTCCATTCCTCTCACGTTTTCGCGACTCCGTCATTCCGCCACCACACTTATGACAAGGTCCTTCCGGTTCCGAATCCAAAATATCGTGTTCACGTAAAAAAATAATCGCACAATCATTGTTTTTCCCTATACGTTCGTAAAAGTCACGGAGCAGCATAGCGGACCGGTTGAATTCAGAAGATAACTGATCACTCCTATAGCCCATATTCTCGTGACGTCACGCCTCAGCCTGCATGGATTTGGTTTGAGTGTCCGCCATGTAGTGTCACATTAATGGTAGCAACCTTCCTCAACAGTTTTGCTACTTTTGCTTTGCAAAAGCACATTCGTGAACGCTTCTGACGATGTTGTAGTAGTACAAAGTTGCAATCGCAACTAACGTTGAATGTTGCAGTGATACAAAATAGTTAGTAAATCTAACTGTAATAATCATGCCTAGCTGTGCGGTTGTTGGTTGTGCCCAACGATACCGATCTGGTGAACGAGTGCGGTTATTTGGTTTACCTAGTGTTATAGTTAACCAGTGTCAAAGAACTAAAGAACTTTCTAGTAAGAGTAAGAGAAGACTTTTGTGGCTGTCTCGGATCAATCGGAACTGGGGACGAAGAAAATTATCCTATCTCTATAATGACTTGAACGTGCCGACCGTACAAGAACTGATAAAAAGCTCATACAAAAGCTTGAACAACAAAATGATCAACCACGAAAATACACTCGTATCCTCCATCCCTCGAAAAAGGCCACAGGACTTCTTGAACGACTGATCAATCACTTGAGTTACCATTGTTATACTGCACCTATATGTTACCTTGTTATCATTAATATCCAAACATTTATCCTAACCATTCATGTATATGAAGTAATAATATAATAAGTAACTGTGTTACTTTAAACTGGTATAGGGCAGTCACGGGGCTGTACCTACAAGTCATGTACCACATTAATCAGGCTGCGCCTGCTGTATTATTTATTAACATAACTGTAATGTCAATACTGACAATAAAATTTAATTATTCAAAATAAATAAAAATAAAAATCTCTATATCAAAGTCTGCCAGCGACATTTCATCAATGGTGAGTAAAACGAACTACTATCTACTGTGCCTAAGCATTCCTAGTAGAAACTGTTGATGTTCCTAGTTAGTCTTAGTTATGACAATTATCTCCTCAAATCGCTGACGTTTGTATCTACCTAGGTATGACATTAATTCGTGGTAATAGTTACACACGCCAACGTGTGGTGTTTTGTTTAGAATGACCAAATATTGTACATGATGGTTTTCGCAAAGTGCTCTGTCTCACCAATCAAAATTTTATTGCATAGCTACCAAGTTATTTTATGATTCTAGTTAAAACTATGTAGGGTAGGTACCTTTCTAATGAATCTAGGTAGGTACCTACTCATAGGTCGTCACCTGACAATAACTTAACGTAGTTCTCATAAAACTTACCACGTTCCATACTAAAAATAATACTTATTGAAAAAATTTGATCGGAAATATCGACTAGGAAGGGAACTAGGTTATTCAGTACGTCAACTCGCGTCGGTACCGTCAACTAATGGCACATTTTCGTATAGTTTACTCGTCACTATGACAACAAGGTGAAATAACTTCGAATTTTCCTTGCCTCGATGTAAGGATGCGCAAGTGTCCAAGTCTCGAAAATATCACCCATAGGAATGGACATGTTGATGTAGATAGTTCGTTGCCCTTTGTATTTGTGATAAAGAAACACCTTCCACACTCATCGATTGTACTAACTGGCAAAGTATTTGTCAACAGGGTGTTTAATTCTGGACAGGAAAGAGTGAGGCTACTGTGGGGCGCACACAGTTTGAGCGTGGGGCGCTCGGGCTCTGTGGGGCGCGTATTGAACCGGCACCAATCAAACGTTAGGATAAAATTGGAAAGATAAAAATTATTTTCGATGAGTTTCCTGATACCTGTGGGGACTGATCGAATACTGGTAACATGAAATAGATTTGAGACAAACAGGCTGGGCTCCAATCGTTGAATTCGCTTTGAGGACGTCCCTCTGAAGCTAGGTAATATTAGCAAGGCTTCGCATGTTATAGGAGGGACGCCCTATTGAAATTGATTACCGTGACGCATTTTTATGGGTTGTATTCGTGTAATCGCCGACAGACGAATACGATGCGAAAAAGCCCGAGATAGAGTCTTTGCGCTACTCAAAATAAGTAGAGATTCTGAGTCAAACATTATATTGGATACGTACTGTGGGGCTAGAGACAACTACAACAGACTTAATGTTGCTTGGAAATACAGGAATTTTTTTTGATTAGAGAATTTAACTATAATTAATAAAATAATTGAAATATTTAGTGAACCCCAACAAATTATTTGTATAACTATAAATAACTATGTAGAGAAATGTTTGATGACAACAATAACAAGAGTTTACTTTAATAACAATAACAACATTTAACAATAATAATAATGAAAAAATTTAAAGAGTTAAGTAAATAGAACAACTATTTTAAAAATGTGCTATATTTTTTTTAATGACAAAGATATCAAGGAATGTTTATGAGTTAAGAGAATTTGAAAAAAAATATATACATATTTCTGTTTTGAACGTAAACATTGTAAACGAAAGTTAAAAGGTGAATCGGCTCCAAAGGCGGACGGCCAAATCGGCCATGCCTTAACAGCCTTTTGTTAGAATAAAATGTACCTTCTTTAATAGCTTATGCGGTTAAACCAACACAACTAATATATTGTTTATATTTATGAACTTTATGTCATCTGCTTTTGTATTGTTAAAATGTCTAAATTGTTTAGAAAATAAAGGCATTCATTCATTCATTCATTCATTCGATTACACGAATGCGATTACACAAATATGAATATAATCGGAGTTGACTTAGAATCAACGAATAATATTATCGCGATTACAATCGTATTCGTATTCGACGATAAGGTTATGCCCAACACTGCCCCGTACTAGACTTTTTCAAACTTCGAAAACCAGCTCAATAGTTTATTTGCAATTAACACTGCAATTTGTTGTTCTGGATACATTCATGAATGGATGCATTCATTCTTTTATAACTCCTGGTTCGCAGTACATTTTCACATGCTCTCAGTTTTGATCGAACGGCCCGGCGAAGTCAGAAAGACGATTCGCCGAAAACTAAGAGACTGTGAAATGAGAAATGGCGACCCGTTTCCCCTTTTATTTTCACATTCTGTTTCACATTGTATTTCGCAGTCCAGTGTTCACGCTTCACGACGCCATTCATCGCGTCCACGTCCTTCCTTTTGGTTCCGTTTCACCCCATCCTTCTGTTAACACATCACTCTCATCACATATACCTTTCCGAGAGTATTTCCGATCCACCTCGCGGTGTGACATTCAGAAAAATCAGAGAGTTCCTGGTTACTGTTACTGTGGTTACAGATCACACGGTGCACGTGAACCATGATCAGCTGATCTGGTAACAATCGACAGCTGACAAATTACTACAATCGCGAATCGTGAGTAGGAGACCACTAGATTGACAACGCAACAACGCAAGATCGAGTCTTAGTACGTCCTCGTTACCACGTCTTCAACACTGCGCCCTTAATATTATAAAGTCGAGGATGGTTTCTGTGATAAGCGTGTTCAGTTCATATTTTCATACTAAGCATATTAATTATATTATTTAAATATACTAATAATGTACTAATTTTATTTATATTCATCTTATTTTCCCTCGAAGCATTCCGATCATCGAGTGCTCAAAAACAACTTAGTCAACAAAACGGAGGATAAAGGGTTGCCGAAAAACGGATAAAATCTTTCCATTTCAATCATACCTGCCTTTTTCAAGATGCAAACATTAAACTACTAAGATACCTACAATTATTATTTTACTGAGTTTCCCCACAAAATGCATAAAATCTCTTATACCAACCTCTATATCAACATACACCAATATTGCTACTAACAAAGTTGAGCGAGAACTTACCTGAACGATCACCAGTGTTCCTGACGGATGTGTCTTCAAACGGATGTGCCTGGAACGTATCGTCGAGCACGTTTCTGCTGAATAAACTAGCGTGGTGATATAATTTTATAAGCCTGCGAAATCTAATACTCCTAGCTGAATTTCATAGCACAAATAAAACGCCGGACGAACGGACGACGGACTGATTTGTTGTTTGAAATTTACTTATCTTGAAACGTAACCAACAAACTTTGAGAGAGGGGATAAAAAAATTTCTTGGCCGATTACAAAGGTTCACTTAACAAATATCATTACTAATTGAAAAAAATAAAATAAAACCACTTGATGATGGAAACTGGGATCAGGTTGAAAGGAAACAGAGTCGGAGAAATTCAAGATGTCGGAATCAGCGTCAGGTTACAAAACATTCGATAAGAGACGACGTGTGAAGACGCGTGAAACATCGAGCTAGTAAGTCAGCGTGTTAGCGAAATTTTGATTTTTCCCTTGATTCACGTACACCGTATGAGAACACCGTAGTAACCAGGAACTCTCCATTAGAGAGTTCCTGGTTACCACGTTTTTAGTTTACACGGTGCCCGTGAGCCATGATCAGCTGATCTGGAAACAACTGACAGCTGACGAATTAGTAGAAGTGGACGACGTGAGTAGGAGACCGCTTGATTGGCAACGCAAGATCGAGTCTTAGTACATCCTCGTTACCACGTCTTCGACACTTCGCCCGAGGAAGGTTTCAGTGATAAGCGTATTCAGTTCATATTTTTCATATTGAAATTTATACTGAATTAATATATTAAATATATGATTTAAAATATAAATTAAATATATAATTATATTAAAATATACTCAATCTATTTATATACATCCTACTTTCACTCGAAGCAGTCCATTTCCGAATGCCAAAAAACAACTAGTCAACAAATCAAAGGATAAAGGTTTGCCGAAAAACGGATAAAATAATTTCATTCTAATCATATCTACCTTTTTCATGATACAAACATTAAACTTTTAAGATACGAACATGTATTATTTTAGTGAGTTTCTACACAAAATGCATATAATCTGTATATTGATACCGACCTTTATATCTACATACACCAATATTCCTACTAACATAGTTGAGCTAGAACTTACTCGAACGATCGCCAAGACAAGTCGGACGGATGTGTCTTCAAGGTAAACCTGGAACACGTCGAGCTCGTCTTTGCTCAATCAACTAGCGTGATACTTCACGCTGATTTTCATTGCACAAATAAAACGGCGGAAGGACGGACAACGGACTGATTCGATTTTTGAAATCCATGTATCTTAAAACGCAACCAAAAAATTTTGGGAGAGAGATTAAAAAAAATTGCTTATCCGATAACAAAGGTTCACTTTGCAAAGAACACTACGAATCGGAAACAGAACAATAAACCACATGATGTATGTAAAACAAAAAGTAGAGAAATGGGTTGAATATACTGAAAAATTCGCAGCTGCAGCTCAAGAGAGTCCTCAAGCCGTGCACGCAGCGTTCACAAAATCATTCCAATTTGAGTGGGCCTTCACCCAGAGGGTGGTTGATGGGTGTGACAACGAATACCGTCCGCTGTGGGACACCATTCGCCAAAGGCTGATGTCAGCCATCATGGGACGGGAATTGGGAGACGAAGAAGGGAATCTTCTAAGCCTCCCAGCCAGACTTGGGGGTCTAGGTGTCTCTGACCCAACAAATTCATCCGAGGCTTTCCGAACGTCCGAGAGGTCGTGTGAGCTCCTTACCACATCCATTTGCACCGGCAGCTTTCTAAATTACAATGATCACAATAATTATGTATCGACAGTGATAAAGGAAGAAAAAGCTGCACGAGAAGCTGTTCTGAAACAACGGAGGGAAGAGATGCTTCAAGGGTTGGCGCCGAACCAGCAGAGAGTCCTTCGGCGAGTGAGTGAAGCATCGCAGTGGCTTTCCATGATACCAACAGCGGCAGATGGGTTTGACTTGTCCGCAACCCAATTCAGAGACGCTATATCCTTAAGATATGCTCATACCCCCCAAGATCTCCCAATGAGATGCGATGGTTGTGAAGCGGCATTTGATCTCTCACATGCTCTCAACTGTAAGAAAGGAGGAATGGTAAAGAGGGGGCATGACGAAGTACGAGACGTTGTTGCAGGAATAGCCAACCTTGCCTGGGGGGGAGCTGTGATTGAGCCAGTAATGCAAGAGCCAGCCAACGGACAGCCAGCATTAGTGGGTGATGTTATGGTGAATGGTGTCTGGGAGAGTGGGAGACCAGCGTTTTTTGATAATCGCATAGTTAATGCTGACGCTGCCACCTACCTCTCCCAAGACTGGAATCAAACATCAAGAGCAGCAGCAAATGCAAAACATATGAAATACGATCGAGCTGCAGAAGACCACCGAGGGTCTTTCACACCCTTAGTTTGCTCATGTGACGGTGCCCTTCACAAGGAATTTGCTGTTTTTCTGAAACGGGCAGCATACGTCCTGGCCGAAAAATGGAACCGTCCCTACTCACAACTCTCAGGATGGGTTAAAGTGAAGGTTCAGTTTGCCATAATTCGGGCTGTTTCACTTCGTATAAGAGGGTCTCGAAGGAAGGTTCGACCGTTGGGGCTGGAAGATGGAGCAGCTGTACCTCAGACGGTCAACGATTAATTTAAATACTTATTGCCCCCCCCCCCCCTCCTCCCCAGTCACTACCTACCTTCCATTTATAAAATTTATACACCCCCGAAAAAAAATAATAAAATAAAATATTAACATAAACCGCATGATAATACATTATGGAATGTGAGATCTGGATGAAGGGAAACAGAGTCGGAGAAATACAAGATGTCGGAATCTCGGAATCAGCTTCAGGTTACAAAATTGATAAGAGACGACGTGTGAAGACACATGAAACACCGTAGTAACAGCCAGCGTTGTTAGCAAAATTTTGGTTCTCCCTAGATTCACGTACATCGTATTAAGACACCGTAGTAACCAGGAACTCTCCACTGTCTCGTGAATCACAACATGCAAATTGTGCGTAAATAAAACACTGATAATTATTACGTTAAGGGTTAACATTTCAAGCTACAATTCTCGACCGATTTTCGTGATTCTCATATTGTTTCATTTCAGATTTAATATAGTTTTGGAAAATACGTCAGGGGTTTCAAATTTCACCATGGTAGGGGGTGAATGGAGGGGGTAACATTGAAAATTCGTGATTTTTTTAACAGTTCTCGTCCTATTTTCGTGATTTTTTTTTTTTTTTTTTTTTTTTTTTTTTTCAACTATCAATTCGGTCTGTTTTTGGAACGAATATCAGGAGTTTCAAATTTAATTATGGTTGGGGGTGAATGAAGGGGGTAATAGTAATAAATCATGATGTTTCAAATATTCTCGTCACTTTTTGGTGACAATATTATTGTTCAACTATGAATTTAGTCTAAGAAGTTTTGAAAAATATGACGGGAATTTCAAATATCATGCTGGAAGTTTTATGATGGACGTTTACTGTCGGTGGAGGGGGCTAATGGGAAGAAGGATAGTTCCGAGAAGTCGCGATTTTATAGTTTTTTCTCTTATTTTAATTCTCACCAAATTTATATACAATCTATTCATAGGGACGTTCCTGTGATGCATGCAGACATCAGCTTGAGCAATAGGGAGCACAACGGTAAGTGCGTACCTAGAGGCTAACAATTCACGGCATATTTCGGAAATTCCAATCAGTTAATTTCCAATAGTTGGAACCTTGAACATACGAGAGTGAATCCAAGATCGAGGTACCTTCAGCAAGTGAATCATTCCTCCTAGGCTTTACTGATTATTGAACGTAGGTATTGAAAATCGTCCTCCTCGTCCCCGATTCGTTTTTGATACAGTTTCAACGTAAATGCTTTCACGGAAATTTCGGGATTTCGTACTACATACAAGATCTGATTTCAGCATTGTACAGAAGTAAACATTAAACAATAATAGAGACGCAAGAAACCAACATACTTCTTTTATAAACATTCTTCTGATACAATAATCTTCCACTTGGTTTTGTATTTTTCTGTCTTGAACACCGACACAACAGACACAAATTAATAATAATGTAAATTGATGTGCTGAATGATCAGTTTTGCCTTCTTCAAAAATATTCTGACATTTTGTAAACGATCGCAAGAAATTGTACCTAATTGAAAACACATCTATTCCGATTACGGATCTATATGATGTATCCAGCATCCAACGTGTAAGACACGTGTACAGACAAGAAAACCGAATTCTATCGATCCAAATACCCAACAACCACACAACCCCCCCTCCCCCCAAATCGCTTAAAATTTTTGATCAACTTAATATTAGGACGTTCGCAAATGGAGGTGTGCCTATAATTATACTGATAAATGCACTTAAATTGTATTAGTTATGTTGAAAAAACAAAAAAATTCCAAAAAATTATAAAAATTCAAAAATATTGTTTGAAGTAGAAATTTAATTAGAAGAAGTTTTATGTTTGGCCTGAAATTAATAAGAATACAATAAATCCTGTCTTCGAGTTACAATTTATGCTTTTAGAAATTCGACTAATATTCAACGTTTCTCGAGGAACAAAATGTTATAGAGTGATACTTATAATCAAAAAATAATTTTAAAAGACGTGATTTTTTTTAAGGTTATCAAACGAAAAAAAGAACCTGTTATAGGGACATGTAATCACCACAGTACATATCCTTGTAATCACCACAGAATTCTCTATTGGAGTCCGCCGAAAACTAGTTTTCTTCTAGTTTTTTTCCCAATGTGGCCGCTGTTATTGAATGAAAGGTTTTATTTCATCCCTCTAATGAAAGTACCCGATCAAAATTAGGAATAAAACGGAGAAACCGATGGAGACACATTTAAGAGTCAAATTGTTATGCCGTCGATTTCTTGTCGTTATTATTATTATTTATTTTTCCTGTGACTGTGATAGTTGTTATGTTAAATTTAACTATTTATTTCCGGGTCTTTCTCCATGTAAATCAAATCTTAAAGTGTTTTGCAATCATCTAGTCATTCAGCCGAGGAAACTTCATAAATTTGTACTCGTGCTCTTATTTCATATTTTTCTTCTCTCTAAATGTTGTTGATAATTTCTTTGTTTTGTAAATTTTTGTTGTTCCCGTTGGCGTGACACTGTATGCCGTTCAAGTGGAGCTGTGGCGTCGGTCGGGTCGGTCTGGCTGGGCCCTGGGGCGGCTCCCTTGTCGGTTTTTTCCCCCTTAGGGCACTTTTTTGAGTTGCTCGTGGGATGCCACCGTGGTGGGTCGGGCACATAATAATTTTTATTATTTTTTTTTTCTCCCTTTAATTTATTTATGAAAGAAACTTATTTTCTTCTTAACTCAATGATTTGGACGATTTTTGTCGGCACTGATTGTTATGTATTTAGCGACATATTTTTGTATGTTTATTGTACCTGACGTTTGTTAAATACCTGTGGTATGGAAAACAATAAATTTTCTCTCTCTCTCTCTCTCCTCTCCTCTCTCTCGAAAAAATTACTAATAAAAAATTAGTTTTTAATTTGAGACATTATTTCTTGTCACGGTAGAATTGCCCTGTTTGGATTATCTTCGGGGGTTTCTGTTAGGCGATGATCAGAGTCAGAAGGGGTTGATTCGAGGGGGTGGGGGAGGGGATATATGATAGGGGATGATTAGTGGATGAGGGGGTAGATAAGGCTACAGAAAGGAAGAGGGGGTATCTGATAGGGGATGATTAGTGGAGTGAGGGGGTAGATATGGGATGGTGGGGAGAGAGGAGGTGATTGGTGGGTCCTGATTAGGGCGGGATGCTGCGCCAGGTCGTGTCTCACAGTCGTGTATCACGAGGCTGATGAGAGCCGGCGTGATAGCGACCGTAATAAAACACCCCCTTCGATCCCCCCCTTTTCCGCCCGTTTGCGAGTGTTTGTGAAAGAGAAGAATGCCTTAATGAAACTCCCTCCCCCTCTCGACAAAGGCACCCCCTGTTTCACCCCTCCCACCCTAATTCACCCAACCGCCCCCACCCATCACCACCCGATCCCATTTCACCGAACCATCCCCTGTCACTACCACCACCTGTACAACCCCCCCCCCCCTCCCCCTCACCCCCTTTTCATCAAAACACCCGCCGCACCCCGACCTACCCCAACCCCAACGGTCTTGATGAGGAGTCTCCGGCGGTTAATTAGCAACCCGAGCAGCCCTGAGCTGCTTCAACCTCCAAACTCCAAAGTGAACTAATTCACATTTACACGGAGCGAATTAAAACCAAACCCAAGAAATTCCTAACAATATTTAAGCCTCTGTTTCGGGCTCGTGTTAGGCAATTCCTCCGAACATCAAAGGAAATACATTATCCTAAAACCTATACACGTTCCAAAGTAATTCAACTTTATCGAATTAAATTTACCTCTTATTTGTAACAGAACGGTGTTGCCTGGTAGAGAATTGAGTTTGCGAAGTGTTATGGGCCTATGTGGATGGATTATTAGCGATGCTGAAGTCAAAATTCTCACTTAAAGCCAATTACGCTCAAATCCAGGGTGGCCCCCAACTGGAAAAGTCAGGGAAAACCTGGAATTGTCAGGGAATACTTTGCGTCGGGAAAAGTCAGTGAATTGTCAGGGAATTTTGCAAAAACCACCACATGTCAGGAAATTTTTTAAATGAAAACTTGGTGTTATAATTTGAATCGTTTTTAGGTATATTACAACTCCTGAACAACCAAACTTCAATAGCATACTTCATCATAATACTAGGTACATATTATTTCATAGGTGAGTTATACGAATGACAAAAATAATTATCAAGAGTTGTGGTTAAATTGTTCAAAAGTAACAACGCTACCCGCTCATAAACAGTGAATGGATATGCTAATGGTTTCCCTGGTAACTACATCACCCAGGGCCGCCACATGGGGGGGGGGGGGGCAAGTGGGTACTGTTGTCCCGGGCCCGGGCCCAAGGGTGGGCCCGGTCCGGTCCTGTATTTAGTAAATAAAGTATTTTAGAATTTTAGGCCTACATAAAACAGAGTGTATTACTCTTGACGGGCCCTGATCAGATTATATTTGATTTACAACACCAGACTGTTTCTCTTAAACAGTTGCGATGATTGCGATGGCCCAAAATATTACTCTTTACCCTTTACCGTCTTTGCCAGTATGCACTCGACTGAAGATTCGGGAGAGAGCATCCATGGGCCATGAGAGGTTGAAGTCCCTTGCCATTCTCAGCATTGAGCAGAAGTTAGCATCCAAACTTGACTTTTCTAAGGTTATTAAAGAATTTTCACTTAAAAAGGCACGAAAGTTTCAAGTTTTTTGTCTAGTATTTTTCAAATGCAAATACACTTTTCTTCACTTCACTTTATTAGTTTTAAAATGAAATTATAGCCTATATTTAAAAAGTTTTCCACAATTATAATTACAATTACAGAATGCTATTATAACTCAACAAAACGAATTTCTCATTTTACTAATTGATATTTTTTATAGTTTTTCACTAAATAATTCTTGTATCTTTTGTTGTTATAAATCTAATTCTTTACATTACATAGCCTAGCATAGCTTCATTACAAGTAGATAAACTGTAATAAAACAATTATATTTTTGTAGTTTTTTTTTTTTTTTTTTTTCAAAATTAATTAATTTTTTCTTTCAAACATTATCATTTTTTTAATTAATTCCTTCAGCCATCTTTTATACAGAGACTTTCCTTTTTAATCCGTCCATAACATTAAAATAAAGTTAATTTTACCTATGTGTTGATTAATGATTATATGAAATTTAGTCAATCATAATTTCTGCCATAATCGTCCAATTGAGGAATGAGTAAATTGGAACTTCTCTGAATACGCCCTCTATTCACAAACAATTGTACCTATTTAAAGTAGTTGAAATAAAAATCCCATGACTGATTGGAAATAGAATTTTTGTTTCAATGTAATTTCTGGCATTTTTATGTTTTTGTAATTGGTTGGTAATTACTAGAGTATGAATACTTGAATTTTCAATTCTTAAGTTACACTTTACTTTTGATTAAATGTTCAGCCCCTCAAGTGTTCTTATTCGAACACTGAACCTTGGTAGGAAGTATAAATTATTTTTCGTTTGGTTAGAGAAGGTTTAATAGGTTTTTTTTTTTTTTTTTAACAATTAGCATAGCCATCTCTATTAAAAGTGGAGCGACAAAAGAAGGGGGGGGGGGGGGGGGAGGAACGTGGCCAGAATCTGGTCCCGGGCCCGACTTGGAGATGTGGCGGCCCTGACATCACCTAGAGTAAACCATTTGTGAGTAAAATCAACTGAGTATTGAACTAGGGAGAAAAACCCCAGCAGAGTAGTGGATTGATCCAGTAAGAGTCCCGTAACTGGTTTGTATACATAAGCTAGGACTTCTCAGGAGGGTTAGGGAGGCGAAAATCGGCCCATTGGAATGTGGAGTCATGCGTTATAAATTCACAGAGCAACTTTCCAACGAACGATTTTTGTGGGATGGGAAATCAGGAAGTTATACTCTCTCTGGCAACGATTGGTAGTAGGTGAAAAAAGCGTGACATTTTTTGCTGTCGGACGAAAATTTTTAATTATCCCCAGAGCTAAGAAATCCATGTAAGGAAAAATGTACTTCAACAAATAGCTTCAGATCTCAAATTGAGAGACCATAAAATATTAAATAAAAAGTCATGCAGCATGATCGTATGGGTGAATTTTCGTAAATTATCGTATTACATTTAGGTTAAATTGTTTTTTGGTTTTTTTCTTTTTTTCTTCTTTAAATTATATAGCAATAAAGGTACACTGAAATGAGGAGAAAACAAAAAAAATTGAATTTGATGTTTTTTGTCAGGGGAATCTGAAGTTTGATCAGGGAAAAATCAAGATAATTAAAAATTTCCATTTGGGGGGGCCATTCTGAAATCTCATTAATTGTGATTTGGTTAATTAAGGTTATTTTAATTTATTATTTTCAATAATACAGATTTAATCCAAAATTTCCATCGTTATTGGTCTTTCGTCGCTCAGTAGTGTCTGGAGTGGTGTGGACTATTTGGTTCGGTCATGTCATATGGCATAATATTGTTGGGGGCCTCTCCTGGAGCAGGACGTTTATTTCTGCTACAAAAAAGAGCTGTAAGAATATTGCTGGAGTGGGTTATAAGGCACACGCAAGACCTTTATTTAGAGAACTTGCCATCCTCAAAATTCATGGCCTCTCCATACTGACAGCTCTGAACAGCATACATAAGAACTCCAGCTCTATTGCCAAAAGACATGCATGACTACGAGACCCGTCAACGAGCGGATCCGTAGATTCCTCGATTTCGACTGACAAGCTCCCAAAATCAGTTCTTGTACTAAGGGATTGCTTATTACAATTACATTCCAGCTGCGATTCGTCAAGGGTGTTAGAGAAGTTTTACCTAGATAGTAAAAACGAAACTTATCGCCAATCCCTTGTATAGTAGACAAGAATATTTTACATATTTATATTTACATTTAATATTATTAAATATTAATAATAATAATTATAAATATTATAATAATTATAAATATATTAATAATAATAATTATAAAATATTAATAATATTTACATTTACATATATATATATTGTAGAGGTACATTTGAATCCTTGTGACGATGTATAAAATTAATTAACTTGACGATTGTTGTGTACATTATGTATAACAACAACAACAATAAAAAAAACTATTATTATTATTACCCATGCATATTTTATCAAAATAGCACCACGGCAATCAGACTCTTGGTTCCTTAAAATAAGGGTTATCGTATTGGGATGGCCTCATTCGATTCATCGTTAAAAAAAAAAAAAAAAAAAAAAATAGAAACGAAAATACCTATTTTTACGCCCATTTTTTCCATTTCTGGAAATGGGCCTGGGAACACTCTTCTTTGGAGACTGATTCGAGTGGTTTAAGGTTTTGTCTCAAAATTAACCATTTGGTAACATAGGGTGTGCACCATATCAAGGGTCTAGGTAGCCCCCCCCCCCCCCCCCCCCCCCCCCGAGGTGCAATGGGGGCCTTAAATCCTCGATATAGAGGAGGTTGACAGTATCCCGTCAGAGAGATACCACTCCTACTAATAGCATTAATGAGCTATGTTCGGAGTAGATTGGATTTCCAGGACCTGGATCACCCATCCAACGCCAAACTCAGCCTCTCAAGAACACGAGCAGTGGCGTGCGACGCCCGTTGTTTTCCAACAGAGCGACGGCAGCGCTTTCTCTGGGATTCTGACGGGAACTCTGTCACACTCCCCCACTTAAAGACATACTTGATTGAAGAGCAAGTATGTAAACCAGGTGGAATAGTTTACTGGCTGAGAACTGATGCTCATTAATAAATAGCTCCTTTGACGATTGAGGATGGGAAAAGAGAAATCTGTTTATATTGCATATCTCAAAAATGCAATCTTATATGAAGTATTCATTAGGTAATTAACCCCCAATCAAAGATTGGAACAATCGGGAATAAACGGTGGCTCAACTTTGGAGACTTATACCTTTAGGAAAATAAAATAGATATAAATTAATGTGCCCAACGTTGGGGACTTAAATTGGGAACTAAGCCCTGGAAATTGGGAACAATGCTCTTGAATAATTGGGAACCATGCCCGGGTATGAAGAATAATAATAAAAATTGCAAAGGCCAGGTATACCATAATGGGAATTCCTTCTGGGACCCCGGGCCATGTTTCTTCTGAAACATTAACGCCCCAAAAGTAAGTGGATTGGATTACTAGGCGTTAGCAGTCCATAATCCTAACCACGCTCTGCTACCATATCAGGGATTTAGGTAGCCCCCCAGAGGTGCAATGGGGTCCTAAATCCTCGACAAAGAGGTAGAGGAGGATGACAGTATCCCGTCAGAGAGATACCACTCCCACTAATAGCATTAATGAGCTATGTTCGGAGTAGATTGGATTTCCAGGACCTGGATCACCCATCCAACGCCAAACTCAGCCTCTCAAGAACACGAGAAGTGGCGTGCGACGCCCGTTCTTTTCCAACGGAGCGACGGCAGCGCTTTCTCTAGGATTCTGATGGGAACTCTGTCACAAGCATCGGGTGTGCGCATGCGCAAACGTGTATTTTGCCATTGTGTAGTCACCCACATAGTCTCTCATAAATCAATTGCATTGCCGATGGGCGATTAGCACATTACTGATTAATGATTTCGCCTCATTTTGTCATCAACTAACTCTGCATTAGTCTATTTTACAATACCTTTTATAATTCTCACACGCAAACGTCTAAAATTATTAATAAATGTATAATTAACCGTTAAATAACAGATCATGATGATTTATCTCGCCTACGAATGCGATTTTTTGAGATAGGCAAAATCCGGCGACGGCGCATAAAATATATCAATCCCTATTCCTCAAAATATTTTAAGTTTAGAAGAGAAGCAATTAGCGCTGTTTCGGTGCTTTTTACTTTGCCAATTAGTCGATTTAGATTTTTTCTTTCCTAATTTAGAACGAAAAACTGGGGGAAATCCTTTACTGTGATATTTCAGAGGGAAGCCGGATTAATTGCGTCGACTAGAGGATTAGCGGATTTCGAGCTTAAATGAGAGAGTTTTGGTTGAAAAGGTGGGGGGGAGGGGGTAGAGGTCACAGCTGTAGCTTGACGGTAAAATACGAGATAAAAAGAATTAAAAACCTCCCTTCTCTCCTCAACGCAGGTGGATATTTAAAGGTACAATGACGAGTTCCGCAAATGAAAAATCCACAACATCGCGCATATTAAGGGAAAGCCCGAAATAGGGCTCTGACATGGAGTATATCATATTACAGGAGGTGAGTAATTAGTTTATTCAAGAGGGGTGACGGTTGAAGGACTAATATTTAAACAATTATTTTAAGTGAAGGGAACATAACTGAATTTTTTTTCATTAATCATTCTGCTCAGCGTAGAAGCTGACGAAATTTCAATAATAACACCTAACACGTAAAAACAGAAGATAACTACGTTTCGTAGATCACAAACCACTTAAGATATAAAATTACGACATTTGAAATGTGGGTGAAACCCTCGGAGAGGAGTAACGATCATCATCAGAAACGCTTGCATACGAGTCTGCAACACATTGGGACATTTTATGTCTTTAATTGCAGACTCGTATGTGTTGCAGACTCGTATGCAAGCTCTAAGAGCCACTCAGCTGATCCGGACCCTGGGCATCGTCAAGTAAATGTCCTAAAGAGGCTACATACGAAATTACAGCTTCCTAGAGTGTAAAGTATAGAAATTACCTATTAAAATGATTTAACCACCGCTTCACAAATCAAACCGTTCTCAATATATTCGGATCACCTGCTATGAATCAAATCATCGAAACACCAGCTCAATGAAACTATCAGAAATTAACGAGCGGTTACAATCATGTTCACAATATCAATTATTGAGAATTATCACCTGTGTGTAAACAATTATTCATATAACCAAGCTCATAACTCAGCTTGTTGGCCACTCACTTCGCAGTAGTTAACATAATATGGTTGGATAAATCGAGAGCTTTCGAACGAACGGTCAACGAATTTTGTGGGATGAAAAACGACGAAGTACCATTTCCCTAGCAACGACTCGGTTGTAAGCGGAAATCATAAGAAAACCAACCGTAGCGCATTTTTTAACGCTTTTTTTCGTTTATGTGCCAAAGTAAAGACATAAAAGAGAGTTTTTGTTCTTCCCGTCATTTTCCACCCGTGTACGCGAAAATACTGAAATACCAACTGCGCATGCGCGAATCTTCACGTCAACGTGTAGAACTACACGTGCACGGGAAAATGCATTCGTTGGAATTTCGGCCTACGGGTAGTCATCATAGCCTGACGCAAAGGTAACAACAGTTGCCGGTAACCACAGTGTGACCAAGGTAACCGCAGTTACGCAATTACCAGCAAAGGTAACCACAGTGTGGTTGCCAACAACACGTTGGTTGGTCAACAATTCGAGAGGTTATAGTGAAGTGCTCCGCTACAAATTTCTTCCATTTAAGGTACCTAAGCAATTAATGTATTTATAATTATGTATTTATAAATAATTATAATGCAATTAATTATTTAAATAAGAATAGGTTGTACGAAAAGAATACGAAACAGCTTCTGCAACACTTATAGAGACGTTAACGTGACGTTAGCGTTTGGTTTTTCACGTATACGTGTAGAAATACGCGTAAAAATCACGTGAAGAGCTAGCATCTCCAGCTGCTTGCTCTAGACGCTGCTTTACACGTCAACGGGAGAAAATCTTACGGGAAGAACAAAAACTCTCTATCATGTAAAAAAAAAAATCACTACGCTTGATTTAAGAATGTACAACAGTTCCATGCATCTGTTTAAGAAGTAATTCCATGTTAATGCGCGTCAAGGTAGAAATACTCGTCAGGACCTTTGTTAATAGGGAGTTTTTGCAACGCCAAGTCGTAGTCGAGTGGGAGGAACTACGAATAGAAATGGATCATTGCTCATGCGCAATAAATGTAACGGTTAGCGGTTTATTCGTTGTACGAATAGAAAAATCCTATTCGGAGCTCAAGGGAAACCGAATACAGCTACGAATATTCATGTAACCTTCCATGACGATAACCTATAATGCTATAATCAATTTTGTTTAGTTCCTATTTCAAGGTGTATGACGTGCGCATTGTAATATTCGTGATTTTCAAAAAATATGGCTGGTTTGTAGGATTCATCCTAACTTAAATTATGCTGATTCCTTACAATAGATTCTAAAATTTCACGATTTACCATCAGTCCAATTTCGTTTGAGGGTATTCGGTTACAAGTCTCAGGATGTCATCCTACTAATTTTGTTGAAATAGGTAACCATTGCAGCTGCCAAACCTGAAATTGGTTGTTATAGACGAAGCTCCGATACTGATAGTTCGATTCTGATGAAATGGGTAAGAATTGTGCCACATCACAGAGAAAATAGACACAGACAGAAACGGCTGTCTTTGCCCTTTGCAGTTTATTAGCAGGTATCCACATCTTCAATAATGAAACGTAATTGGCCAAGGGAAAAAAGTGTAAAAAAGTCCAGTTATGCAGCATGACCCCATGAGCGAATTTTTGAAGAAATCTTCGACATTTCAGCCGCTATTGATCGTGTAGAGAAATTTTAGTTTATGATTTTGATAGACAAACAAGGAATCATATTATTAAAAATAATTAGGAGGTACTCATACTTTATTATTATTAAACTAATCTTGTAAATTTAAAGACAAATGTAGGTAAATATTCATAGATTTCGATGTCCAATGTGGTCATTGACATGCTTGTTTCATGCAAATATTACCGATTTTTACAACTAGCGAACGGCATTATTTAGATTTTTGACTGATTTTTCAACTTTGATATTTTTGAAAACTTGATACATATCCTTATAGGAAATTTTACGCTGATTCCGAATACACCACATGTTAGTATGCTCACGAAATTATTTCGCACAACAAATCCCAAAAAACACGCTATTTTGAAATTTTTGACTACATTTTTGAAAATTCCAACCCGAAGATGTAATCCGATCATGCTGGCCACCGAACTCGAACTTTCGTTTTGTGTCCTTAACATTTTAAAATTTGTTTGAAGTTTTTAGCACAATTCTACGGACAGTGATCGTCTGGGATGACACATACATACATACATACATTAAAAAATGCGTTAAACTTCAGAATATGATTCAGAATAGCCTGAAACGGATTTCTGCATACCTTTTTTTCAAAAATTCTCATTCTACAAATTTTGAGGCGAGAGCAATAGATTCTCTTCAAAAATTCGCTAATATCGTACATATGTAGGTAATATGTACAGATAGGTAGATACATGTTTATAATATACCTAGGTATGTACATCTTGATCGTTGATCATGTTGAAATTCCCTAATGAGATTCTCCTAACCTAAGGCACATTTCGATGTTGCCTTAACAACTACCTACCCTTCCAAGTTCCCTTCCTTCTTCCTCTACATCTATTTCTAGTGAAAAAATTAAATCACAGATAAAGCTGTTGCTAATTTGATACTTCTTCCATTATGAAAGAATTCATTACAAGTTGAGTAATCTATGACTCTGGCTTAATTATGAAGATTTTGAGTAGTGTAGTCACGTTAGTGTGACTTTTGAATCGTTTCATTCAATCGTTCAACGATTCCCTGTTCGTACAGTACGACTCAGTGGTTAGCTTCTGGTTTGCTTGCGCAAGGAAAAACCTCTTTTCGTACAACGACTTAGCTGAACAACTGAGATGGAAGACTGCAGAAACTCCCTATTTACAAAGGAAATTAGTTCCAGTTGTGGAACTTTGTGGTTCATCTTATTATCCCATTAATTAACCTATATACCAATGATAAAACGAGTGAAAGTGCACAAAGATGAAAATTCCCTGAAAATGTTCATCAAAAATGGATAAAAACTGGAAATTTGCTTGTTACCAGATTTGCAGAGGCACGGCACACACCCACACACATACGTTACAAAATTAATATTTAAGCAATTCACGTTTGCGCATGCGCCGAACGGAGTAATGCTTTGATAACAATGAAATTGATAGACGATCATCTACAGCCTAATCCGCACGTTCCCTGAAAAATTCATCAAAATCAAATGAAAACTGTAGAAATCAAGCTTGTTACAAGGATTTCCCATTTGCGCATGCACAGGAGGAATAACTGAACATCACTACTCAACTTTAACTAAACTACACGTGACTCAGTAAAGAAAATCTAAATTTCGCCAATTTGGCAATTAAATTCCTTCAAAACTCGATGTTTTGCGTCCGTCTTACATGTTTTTGTGCTTTCACGAATTCGAGTGATGGGTCATGTACTAAGTTAAAATATGTGAAAACGAAGTTGACGTCAATCTTGCACGATTGTGCACGTGTGTGATGCGTAGTTTTGTCATTTTTGAGATCCTAAAAAACTTATTTCTGTTCTAGAACCAAAAATGTCAACCATGTATCATGTTTTCTCCTCGATATTGATTCGAAATTCTATGAAAACATCAGAAATTAACAAGCGGTTGCAATCATGTTCACAATATCAATTATTGAGAATGATCACCTGTGTGTAAACAATTATTTATATAACCATGCTCATAACTCAGTTTGTTGGACACGCACTTCGCCGTAGTTAACATAATATTGTTGGATAAATCGAGAGCTTTCGAACGAATGGTCAACGAATTTTGTGGGATGAAAAACGACGAAGTACCATTTCCCTAGCAACGACTCGGTTGTAGGCGGAAATCACTGTAATTAATTTCGTGCGCGGAGAAAATTGACTCGCAAAATTCGCTAGGACCCCAGGGCTAAAACATGATACCGTAAACCGGGGTGACTTGGGAACACACCAGGTGAGAATGGTACAACGACGCTTTTCAAATTCAAATCCTGTTGGCGGGCTTAAAAATGGCGGGATCGGCCAGCTGTTATTTTATTCTTGTAGAGGATGGATGGTAAAAGCAGTTCCATGCGTCGAAACCCTCTTCCATGGATTTGTATATGCTTGGCAGGCAAAAGTGATTACAGCTGATCACACGATTTGTTTACAAGTCCTGCTAAGGTGTACATGGTGCGGTGGCTGAGAACCTCCTCATGCTTTGTAAGTGATTTATATTCGTAAATAAACTTATTGTGAAGTGATTCGCGTTAGAACTGCTCAAAAATTGTTACTTAGTGATTTTCTTTGTTGGATAAACTAAAACACCTGCCTTCCATGTGGTGAGAATGGTACACCGGGTGTGTGACATTTTCTCAACGGATTTCAATTTGATTTGAATATTTTCAAACAATTTTTTGTAACTGGGGTAGCAAACCATTGTTTTAATTGTTCCTGGGGTAGCAACCCATTGTTTTGATTGTTCCTGGGGAAGCAACCCATTGTTTTAATTGTTCCTGGAGTAGCGACCCATTGATTTAATGTTTTAATGGTTCATTGTTTAATTGGGGTAGCCCCATTGTTTTATTTGTTTCTGGGGTGGCAACCCTTTTTTTACTTGTTCCTGGGGATGCAATCATTGTTTTACTAGTCAATGGGAGCTAGATATTGAACAGATTGTAAATAAAAATAGTTTTATACTTACCTTGTTCACACTCCCGCTCATTCATTATGACCATGTACCTACAATCCCAAATTGTGGATAGAATGGTTTTTTCACAGGGGAAGGCATGCAATGAGATGTATACTCGTGTGCTACAATTCCTAATTTGAAAGTTTCATTTTTTTTTTTTTTTCATTTTCAGATTTTTTTCATATTTTTTCAACTTTTATGAGCTCTAACACCTTCTTAAAAAGTTCTTGCTTCGATTGGGAGAGGTGACAATGGTACAAAGCGTTTTTGATAGGATATATGACCTGAAAAAGTCAGTGTACCATTCTCACCCCAAAACACGGGGTGAGACTAGTACAACTTTGAGGATTAATTACTCAACTAATCCTCAACCTAAAAAAATATTTGAAATCGTAGAAAAGCTTGCTGATAGATGTAGTTTTTGAAACGAATACGATCAGAGTGACGATCCTGCTCAGTAAGGTTGAAAAAGTAAAAAAACATCAAAAACCGTACCAAAGTCACCCCGGTTTACGGTAATTAAAATCTGCAATAAGAAATATTTGCGTTTTTCAGAAAAATTCGGTTATTTAATGGGCTTCTTTTTGAAATAACAAAGTGGTTATGCATTGAGCACATTAGTGAAATTGGAGTAGCAGTTGGAATTTTTTCTTCAGAAAAGCGTATCAACAAATTCTATCCTCGAAAAAAACGAGCAAAGGAAAGTTTGTCTGGGGGTATTCCTTTTGATACGGAGAAAGCCGTCGACTAGGTTTGGCACGAGGGCCTTTTATTAAAACTCGAGAAAAACTTGCCAGACACCTACTATCGGCTCATTCAATTGTACCAGAGTCAAAGAACATTTACAGTCAAATGCGGATCAGCTACTTCTCGTGGTAGATCAATAGAGTCCGGTACCCCTCAAGGTAGCGTACTGGGCACTTTCCTGTTACTCTTCTACACCCACGACTATCCAACACGAGACGGCATAATCCGGAAAGGAAATAATAAACCGCACAGACTTAAGCAACCAAAAGTTAAGAATAAATATGCTCAAGTGACAACTACTTACAGGGGTATGCAATTAATCAATAACAACTTTTTTACATTTCAGAAATAATGAACATAAAAAGAACTCTAGAAACTAAATTAAAATAAAAGATGCATTTAATTATATTTCTAAATTTAAGTTTAGTCAGCGCTGGCTTCAATACATTTCTCTAACTTACAATTAGACGGATTAGAAACAATAATGTATGATACAAAAAAAATGAAAATTTAATTTTGAAAACTGAGGACTAGGAAAAAATAAGGAGACTGATCAACTCCATGCTGGGTCTCAGTTTTTAACTATTCAGCACGGTCATCCTATAATCACTGTGCTCATTATCAATTTATGTTAAATTTTGCAGTAATTCGTTAAATTTGTCATGTAAAAGTTTTTTTTTTTTTTTTTTTTTTTTTTTTTCATTTAATTTAATCCAATTTTGTATGCATGTACCACATTATTATGATGAGAATAAACTTTTTATTATTATCGCCCAATTTGCCGATGATGTTGCCGCACATCCCGTAGACAGAGGGACAGAAGAAGCCCAAGATGCCTTGCAAGTGAATGAATGAATGAAAATGAATTAATGAAAACTCGGCGCTCCGCGCCTCACCAGGGGGCAAGCCCCCTGGACCCCCTGTTACCTCTATTTACATACTTCGGACGAAATTATTGAAACACAGAATGTGTTTTAGCTCACGCGTTTCACATAAACCCGCGTTCTATCTGAGGTTGAAGATTGGTTAACTTCCAATAGTGAGATAATAACTTAAAATATTTATAACTCATAAACCGCGTCATAACAAAATATCGCATAGATTACACCAGGTTACACGATCCTTAGTTCCGTATCATCGGTATCCATGTTGTCGTCCCAGATTTCGTTACGAAATTTCGTTAGCTTTTTTGGCTAGTCAGTCCATGGTTAAAACACATTCCATGGCTTAGGAGCTCACTCAGCTGATCAGTGATCACCCAGGCGTCTTCAGCATTCTCCCTTGACCCTCCCTCTTAAATTTCAGCTTCCTGCGTTGAATAGGAAAGAAAATGGCTTAGAAGCTCACTCAGTTGATCAGTGATCACCCAGGCGTCTTCAGCATTCTCCCTTGACCCTCCCTCTCAAATTTCAGCTTCCTGCGTTGAATATGAAAGAAAATGGCTTTGGAGCTCACTCAGCTGATCAGTGATCTTCCTGGCGTCTTCAGTATTCTCCCTTGACCCTCCCTCTCAAATTTCAGCTTCCTGCGTTGAATAGGAAAGAAAATGGCTTTGGAGCTCACTCAGCTGATCAGTGATCACCCTGGCGTCTTCAGCATTCTCCCTTGAGCCTCCCTCCCAAATTTCAGCTTCCTGCGTTGAATAGTAAAGAAAATGCCTTTGGATCTCAGCCAGCTGATCAGTGATCACTCAGGCGTCTTTGGTTGCATAGGTTACACGATCCTTAGCTTATTTAACCACCGCTTCACAAATCAAACCGTTCTCGCAATATTCGGATCACCAGCTCAATGAAATCATCAGAAATTAACAAGCGGTTGCAATCATGTTCACAATATCAATTATTGAGAATGATCACCTGAGTGTACACAATTATTCAAATAACCATGCTCATAACTCAGCTTGTTGGCCACGCACTTTGCAGTAGTTAACATAATATGGTTGGATAAATCGAGAGCTTTCGAACGAATGGTCAACGAATTTCGGGGGATGAAAAACGACGAAGTACCATTTCCCTAGCAACGACTCGGTTGTAAGCGGAAATCATCAGAATGTTGTCGTCACAGATTTCGTCCCACATTTCGTTTCAGATTTCGTTAGCTTTTTGACATTTTCATGTCTTTCATATGGCACATAACAAAAAAATCGTCACGAAAATTGTTGCTCACGAAAATTGTCCCAAGTGGCCACAACGATGATTATGACCATCAGAAATGACGTTGACCATTCGTTCGAAAGCTCTCGATTTATATTTAAAAAAAAAACTTTTCAAGCCTAAGAATTGTCCCAAGTTTTATGTAGCCCCTTGAGGGACTTCTGAACACAACTGACCGATTACAGATCAGCTGAGTGGCTCTAGAATCCAGTTTTTTCCCTAATGATCCCACGATTCTGAGATTTGGTATGTAGCCCCTTGAGGGACTTCTGAACACAACTGACCGATCCCAGATCAGCTGAGTGGCTCTAGAATCCAGTTTTTTCCCTAATGATCCCACGATTCTGAGATTTGGTATGTAGCCCCTTGAGGGACTTCTGAACACAACTGACCGATCCCAGATCAGCTGAGTGGCTCTAGAATCCAGTTTTTTCCCTAATGATCCCACGATTCTGAGATTTGGTATGTAGCCCCTTGAGGGACTTCTGAACGCAACTGACCGATCTCAGATCAGCTGAGTGGCTCTAGAGTCCAGTTTTTTTCCCTAATGATCCCACGATTCTGAGATTTGTTATGTGGGCCCTTGAGGGACTTCTGAACACAACTGACCGATCCCAGATCAGCTGAGTGGCTCTAGAATCTAGTTTTTCCTTTAATGATCCCACGATTCTGAGATTTGGTATGTAGCCCCTTGAGGGACTTCTGAACGCAACTGACCGATCTCAGATCAGCTGAGTGGCTCTAGAGTCCAGTTTTTTCCCTAATGATCCCACGATTCTGAGATTTGGTATGTAGCCCCTTGAGGGACTTCTGAACACAACTGGCCGATCCCAGATCAGCTGAGTGGATCTAGAATCCAGTTTTTTCCTTAATGTAAACAGTAGTAGATAACGAGGATAGTATAACAGCAAACTTTGTACAACACGAAATTTATTGGTAATCAATTCGTTTCGCAGTTTAAGATCGGCGCTTCGCGTAACATCTGAAACACATGAAAATGTCCCAATGTGTTGCAGACTCGTATGCAAGCATTTATTATATCTGAGTTTAGTGTTATTTTAAATTCGGCACAGTTAACATATCGTTTCGGCAAACCCCTAGTAAAGCTATTTGCGTATCTACTTAAAATATTTCTCTAGTTAGTCCATGGCTAAAACACATTCTGTGTTAAAATACTACACGAAACCGTAAATCGGTACCGTTGTATACGTACACGAAATCGAAAACTGGTCCAATGACTGGAGACTAAGTAATCAACCCCCAGAAATCGACACCGATTTGGATCACTTATCGTGCATACATCACTTCAACTTGAGGGACAACTAATCTCAGAATGCGAAAAGGTGAACGTTCGGCTTCATCTGGACAAGCGTTTAACGTGGAATGATCATATCAAGTATTAGATCAATAAAATTAGGCGAACCTGTGCGCTGAGACATCTCGACAAACGATTCACCCTCTTCTATTCACCAAGCGGCTGCTATACATGTCTCCCATAAGACCGATCTGAGTATATTCGTGTGGCATCTGGGGCTCAGTGACAGCCTCGCATATAAATAAAATCCAAATTACT
Organism: Adelphocoris suturalis; assembly: GCA_030762985.1. Taxonomy (NCBI): domain Eukaryota; kingdom Metazoa; phylum Arthropoda; class Insecta; order Hemiptera; family Miridae; genus Adelphocoris; species Adelphocoris suturalis. The sequence goes on along the minus strand of CM061048.1, from coordinate 13,494,565 downwards.
CAAAATTGGGTCTTACGTATGATCACATCAAGCCCATGGTACGTGAGAAATAGCACCCTTCTCGCAGATCTCCACCTCTCCCAGGTTGAAAATTGCGGTCAAACTGGTAGAAAATTCAGGGAAAGAATAGAAGAGCATCAGGACAATTTCAGGGAAAATAAGGGTAGATCTACATTTACTATACATCTTCAGGAATCCAATCATAAATACAATTTTGATTTGACAGATAGACAGTTTGTGGAATTTCTTCATTTTTGTCCAAAAGTGGGTACGTTGAATGTACTTGAAAAATTCGAAATGATCAAAAGCGACAGATCTGGTAAATGTTTAAATGAAGATATCCCTCAATATATTTCACCACTGATAAGTCCATTTAATAAAACTTGGAATTATCCCTTCTCTGTTGAAACCAGTAATTCTTCCCCTCCTTTCACTTCATTAGCTATAATTCCCCTTCACTTAATTGGTTGTACCTCCAGCCCCCTTTCCTTTCTCTCGACCAATGGGATTCAATCTCCCTTGCCTGTGACTATATAAGCTGTGTCCTTTCTAATGTATATTCAGTTATTGTTTGTTACTGATATGGCCTAACCGTCGAAATCAATTTAAAATTGTAACTCTTTATTTTTTCGTGGAAATAGACAACGTTTTTCACTAACTTCTGATCTCCCAAGTCGCTGAAGTCATCAAGAGTTCATATTATTCACTCCACACTTCCATGTCCAGCCATACCAACCCACTGCTGACTCAGCTAATCAATAACCTTCCTGAAGATTGGCGCCAGCGAAGGTTGAAGAGGAAACATCCTCAACATTCACAATCTTGAATTATTATTGTGCTGTGGTATATACCTATACAATGAGAGGACAGTCGCTGGGCTGATCCCTTTCCACATGTTTCACACTAATTCGGGATAGGACTGTACTATATATTATATTGTAACAGTTCCCGCAACATCCAAGAGAATGCGCTGTGCGTCCGTTGCTTTGGCGCCAGGCGTTCATTCTCACGTTGTTGAATTGCATAAGGGGAGGCGTGGGGGTGGGAGGGCCAAGAAATTCGATTTTGGGGTGAATACATTTTCTAAAACTGCATCGTTTTCTGAACAAAATGAATATATTTTCAAAATTTTACAAACATGAAATCGTATCGTAATAACCCACTGAAGTACAGTCTCGCGTACAGCTAACAGCTTTATCAAAATAAAGCTAAAGTAAGATGAGGTTACCTTATTCTTCTTCTACTTGTGTAGATCATTTTCATTTGTCCTAGCCTGCGTCAGTGTCAGACAGTGTTTCAAGTGTTTCTTGAGAGAGAAGTAGAAGTTTCCACCAACGAAACGAGCAAGTGCTTCGACCGGAGTCGCGGAGCGTTCGCGAGAGCCGACTTTTTTTCAATCGCGTTTTTCTCGAAACGACGTTTTCCGCTCTTCGGGAACATTTTTTGACCGGCCTGTTTGTCGTATCGGATCGATTTTTTTTTCTAAATTACCGTGAGAAGTGTGGGAATTGAATGACTGGAAAAAATACTGGAAATTTCCTGGGGGCATGCGCTGGTGGATGAAGGAACGACATGATAAAACCTCCAATTTTGCCAACTCATGCAAACCATCATGTAGTATCGTATACAAGAAAATTCTCCAATCAATCGAAAGATTACAACATGAAGAGTGAATTTAAAAAAAATCAGCTCAATTGAACGAAAAATGAGGGCAGGGCATGTTCCTGAAGTACCCCCTTTTTTACCTTATATTGGTATCACCCCCACGCCTCCCGTTAAGGATTGAATAGATGAGGATCGGGGAACCGGAAAATCATCTTCTCTGAACATAGCACATATGCTATTATAGTACGAGTTGTATCTCTTATGGTACTGTCACCCCCCCCCCCCCCCCTCTCTCTCTCTCTCTCTCCCTCTCTCTCACTCCATGAGTGCCGATTTAGGCCCCCATTTCACCTCCAGGGCACCTAAGTACGTTACAATACCTAATTAAATTATTATACCAATTGTAGTGTTCGAACAGTTAAACAATAAAGTTTTCTAAAATGGGGGGAAAAACAGAGTGTGATATCTACATAATACAGAAATGATTAACTTTTATGTAGTAATTTTCAGAATTTGTTGGACAGGGTTCATGAAATCGTAAGGAGGCTGGAACAAACCTTTCCAATAAAGTTTAAAAATGAAACTAGTGTTCGAATAACTCGGAGCAAGACAAAACTGACTTTCTCTTCTCCTTAGGGTGCCCTTCAGTTAAGAACTGGCTGTACGTAAACCATCGGATTACACCCGTAATCTTTCAGGGTGGGGGAAAAAATGCCGAGTCTCTTTATTTTCCTTTCAGGTTGGCCGGGAAAACTTTCATTTCTCAGGAAGAGGATTATGCAGATAAGGTTTGGATCTGGCGGGCTTTCCGTTCCCCATTTACTGCACTATCCGCTCACCGGTTGTTTTTAAGCCCTTCCGTTTTCAAGCTTTCGCCCCTGTAACATTTACACGCCCCCGGCGAGCGCGGGCTTTCACATCATATTGTACCTACGTAGCCAACTGCTGCAGACCCTCCTGCGCAAGGTAAAATAATTCGGTCTATATGTTCTTTCAAGGGGATTTTTCCCTGATTTCAGGTTAGAAACTTCACCATTTTTAAGAGGAAATAGCAAGTCCTGCTGTTTGATTTGTTTCATATGAATTACCACTAAAAACTACTTCTTTAGTTTTTTTTAATAATTAATTTATTTATATAAGTATGTACAGTTCTACAACTATTCCGACTTGGATTTCTTCACGAGTCCGCTGTCCCGTTTCAGAAATCATATATTTAGCTCCCTTTAATTATCATTTTTTCCTACGATTTACTCCTTTTGATTAGTACTGGGATCTGGAAGACAACTGTGTTATGTTATTGTTTCTGATTTGCATTATATACTCTGTTTTCTGTATAATCTGTAATTAGACTTGCCCGTAATTTTAACAAATAAATTAATAAATACAATTATTATTGATGGCGAACCCGACCTCCACACTGTGTCTATGCAATATTCCTTACGAAATAGCTTTATTCGAGTTTAGCTCAGGGATTCCTGAGACTTATTTCTTTCCTAATCGACCTACGATGATTAAATTATAAATTGAGCTTCTTTGGAGCATCTGAAATACTATTGCGAGTTATGGATGAGACATCTGATGCTAATTTCTTTCCTAATCGGCCTACGATGCTGTAATTTTAATTGTAGCCTTACTCGGATATCTAGAATGCAATTACGAGGAATGACCTACATCAACGTAGGGGGGTTTTGGTAGTATCGCACGTCTATCACCAATCATCGAACATTATTGAAAAAAACATAACGACATTTTGGTAAACATCCATAAAATTTCAACAATATAACTTATTCCACTATAACTTAGTCCTCGGAGGCCATGGTTTGTGAGCGTGTCGTCGAACCGCCGAGAAGTAGACGATTTGACGCGTACGCAGTGACCATGGCCTATGTACCTCATATAATCACAGATTTTTAAATGACCAAGCTTCAGCTATATGCGAAGAGTGCCAAAAAGAACATAGGATTATGATGTGTTCAACATTCTCCACGTCTCATAAAATACTGTTCGACGACCTAACTCCGCTACTCCATTCGCCATTCTGCTACAACGATATAATACGAACCAACTCGACACTCCACAGACTCTATGAATTTATAGTTGGAATAAGCAAAGACATTTCAACTTGTAAATAGAACTTGAAAATATTATGTTAAGTAGGGCTGCATATACATTGTATAATGTGGGGAAACTCATATGGGGGAACTCTTCTAATTGGGAGAACATTTTCAAACAACAAAAAGCAGCTGTTAGAATTTTATATGGTTTGGGATACAACTAAAGTTGCAGGGGCAATTTTAAAAAACTGCAGTGCCTAACCATTCCCAGCCTTACGTGTACAGCTGCATCAAGATCATTCACAAAAATCCTGGATTAGCGCCTCGTGGATCGGACAAGCATAGCTATTTGACTCGCTTTCGAAATAATCTCCATCCTCCCATGACCCGACTGACGAATTCTTTGAAGTCCAATCCTTTGCAGACCGGTGTGAGACTCTTTTTAATTGTTTACCTGAAAGTGTTCGCGAACTTCCTGAAAAGCCATTTGTCAAAAAACTTAAGTCTATTCTCCTTGATGCTGAATTGTATGCTGTTCAAGATTTTTTTACCATCAAGTTTTGATATAGCCATCTGTGCCATTTATTATTGGTCTTGTTTGACTAAGTCATTTCATTGCATTTACAGTTTTTTATTGGTTTTTCTGTGTATTGACAATTTTTATCACTTTTTATACATGTATATTTATATTGACGTTTGTGTTACCTTTTAGGTTTTTGCAATAAAATGATTCTATTCTAATGCCAATAAATAAATTTAAAAAAAAACTTATTCCAATGAAAGTAATGATGAACGGTTGAACGCCCATTTCAGCGTCTGAGTGCGCCGCAAAACGTTTAGAAATAAACTCGAAAGGCCAAACTCACTCATTTCGTTTCGGATCTGAAAAAGAGACTTTTTTCTCCAGCGAATTTCTCAAGGATTCCTAAGGAAGGTTTAATGAGGGCCTCTCAAAGGGCATATACAACGACGGAGGGCGAAAGCGACGTCGGGTTACGGACCAAAGCAGAACTCGAGTGTTGGAACAAATCCGCTTAGGGAGTTGAAATCCGAGAGAAACTCGAGTAAGCCTGTAATATTATAGGTATAGAGCCAGACGAAACGCTTCTCTGGGGTTTCTAATTAGTGTAATGGAGCCATGACGAGTTCGTAATAAATAGAATGGAAATGTTTCATTAGTCCTGCGTTAACTATTTACATGGTTACATAATGTTTACAATTGTAGTGGGGGTGTATGGGGACTTCCACCTTCGACGTATAAGCTTGCGCTACAGTACCTATTGAATTTTAAAGCTATGATATATTGTTGTCAATGAGTGATGAATAAAAATAATGATAATAATGATGAGATGAATTATGAATTGAGGAGCTGACATGGAAAAGCAGTTAAGTCCAAAAATCGAAAGAAAATTTTTTTTCGTCGAAGTGCATGTAAACAGTCATCGCCAACGGCGTGGAAAAAGCCTTTGGTCCTCCCGTCCTTGCTAGATCGCACCGCGAATAAATGTGTGACCTTTGAATGGAGAAGAGATTATGTCATCTGAAAAGAGTTCAGAGGGAGTTCCTATGAAATTTGATTTTTGGACTTAACTGCTTTTCCAAGTCAGCTCCTCAATTATAATTACAAAATTTCTCCAAATACTGTATGTACAGCCTGTGACACGGGTCTTCTTGAAAACTTATTTCATGTTCTGTTTGAGTGTCCGATGTATAACTGGATCAGAAAAAGATATATCTCTGACTTGGTGGGGGGTACCGAAAACCTGAAAAAATTTGTATCAGTACCAAGTTAATTCGACATAAAAAGGCTTTATTTCTTCTTAAGTGAAGTTTGCAAACTGAGAAATTTATGTTCGTTTGACTGAAGGATTAACTCGCTTATATATATACTGGTACTGCCTATGCTAACTGCTTGAATGTTTTTGAAATTATTTATAAAAGTCATTGTGTGTTTTATTTTATTGTTTATTTATTTATTTATTTTATTTTTTTTTTTTTTTTTTCAATATTTATAAGCTTAAGTGAATAAGCTGAATTAATAATAAATGTTATATTAATTTGTAATTTATAAAATATTTGAAATTTCTAATAACGCTGTAATACTGAATAGATTATCATTAATTGGGAGTAAATCTTGTAACTGGACACCACGATCAATTTCTAAATTTTGTACTCTCATAGTTGATTCAACTGGGTATTGAAAACACTACGTTATTGATGTTTACACTACAACTGTTTCAATTAGGTATGTATTTTTTGTAAAGCGTACTTGAAGGTAAGGAATATACATGTTCAAATACATGTATGATGAATGAATAATATTTTATCACAGTCGAAGCTAACGTGAGAGGAGAGGGGGGGATTTTGGCAAAAACCCGTCTGCCTTGTGTGTCGCACATCGCTTCATAAAATCGATTGCCTCTGTTTAATTATTGCAGTCACTAATGTATTCCAAGTTATTGTAGGATAAAACGTTTACCAATATATTGAGTCGCTTTCCTTCTGGCACATTTGATTCTTCAATGAAGTTAGTTAAGGTTTTGTGGAAATATTTCCATTCTTTTGCAGCCGAAAGGGAATCAGGCGATCCTTTGAATTTTTCAGCCTTCAGTATTCCAGAATACATTTTGAAAATTTTTGCTGAATAACTTGAGATAAAAGCTAAACCTTTACGTTAGTAAAATTAAGACTTTATTCAGCAAAACTTTCACGCAGTAAAAATTATAGAATCACGAGTTTTTGAACAAGGTGTAGTTAACTTGCCAAGCATACGCAATTGAAGAGTTAATTCATACTGGAGTAATGATCGTCACACTTTGTACCCTCAATGTGCTCTACATCCTTTCCAAAGTGGATACAACATTTCTTTCTTTTAGATATGTTTATGGGAGAGCTAGAAGGGAAACATATCCAATTTTTAAGAAAATCGTTGTTGGTCACCCTATTATGTGATTTCTATGCAAATCACAATAAGTCTATGATGGTTTTTCTCCGTTCCTGACTATTTGTACGACTATGAAAATATAATATATTTTTCTCTATCTATAAAGAACTGGACTCTTTAGTGTTTCTAGCGAGACTCACTTTTATTCATAAACAAACTGATGCCACAAAAAACGCATGTGTAATTAATAATTTCCATTTAGAAATTATTAATCACAAACTGAAGTTTGAATTACTGAAATTCGCGACTCTGCGACACTCCCGGAGGCAAAGGCTGAGTAAAATCTTCTTTCTTGTCACAATCAATCTTCAGATGGGACTTCCAAAGGGTACAATTGGGCGAGAGATCTGGATATGCGGGTACCATTGGGAAGGCGAAGGTTAGCTACTCGGAATTTTCCGTCTTTACTACGAGTCAGCTTTTCGATTTCAGCCAACCGCCAAGTTCCCCTGGGTAAGTTTGAACCAATGTGCACTATCGCTCCTTCTCTGGGTGCTTCTTTTGATGATCCTCTCTTTTGTCGAATGTTCTGCTGGGTTCTTTCACGCAAACTGGCCAAATATCGTCGCAGGGCCATAAGAAAATCCTCTGCTGTCAAACTTGTAGTTACTTCTAGATGAACTGCTCTAGTTGCTAAGCAAGAAAATAGGCACTCCCAAAGTTTAATAGTACGCCCTTGATCCATAACATATAAATGACCGAAAAAATCTGCTCCAGTGTGAGCAAATGCTGCAGAGCGAGTTATTCAATCCACTGGGAGAGGAGCCATTTGAGGTACTTTATAGGCTCCTCCACTCCATCGTATACATTGAGGACAACGCCTAAGAACTTATTCTACTGCTGATCTACCTTTCATTATCCAGTAATATTTCCGCATTTCAGCAAGAGTGTGTGAAACTCCCACATGTCCCATACGGCTATGAAAATCATAGATAACTAGGTTCGAGTAGTGATAGTTTGGAAGAAGTATAGGCAAATTTTTGTCATGCTTCATTTCGGGGCTCGTCATGCTTCATTAAAAAACTCTTTACTGCCATGGCTTCGAGCTTCAGCAACTTTTGTGCATAAAACTTGATAAATTTCAAGAGAAAAAAAACGTGAAAAGACTAGAACACCTTTATAATCCGCTCATGCAATGTACTTTTCATCATTGAAGCCTGTTTTTGGAACTACTTTTTAGGAAAAAACCGGCTTAGGTCGAACGAAGACCTTGGTGTAGGAAGGTAAATATAGAAGGTACTCGACTTTCCATCGGCGAGTCGGTGATGTAATGATTGGACCTAAGTGGAAGGACCTCGAGATATATAAATGTTTGCTCAACAAATACCGGCCGGCAGATCAACAGAAAGTAAGTAGCCGAACGAACCTCTTCAATACGGTTGACCGATCCCTGCTTACTTGAATTAGCTCAAGTACTGTGAAGTTTGTGTGTTCATCCTTAATGCACGAGACCCTCACTTATATGAAAGAGGTCTCCATTATATTTAATATTGACTGAAAACGTATTACTACACTGACAACACAACTATAACCCAAGGTAACTCAAGTTTCTCTGTCGGTGCCGCACTGTAAGCAATTCATTAGGGAGTTTTTGCAGTTTTCCATCTGAGTCGTTCAGCTGAGTCGTTGTACGAATAGGGAATCGTACGATTGAATGAAACGATTCAAAGGTCACACTAACGTGACTACACTACTCAAAATCTCCATAAGCCCGATTCATAGATTACCTAACATGTAATGTATTATTTTTCTTTCATAATGGAAGAAGTACCTATTAAATCAGCTATAACTTTATCTACCTATGTGGTATAATTTTTTCACTAGAAATAGCTGTGGTAGAAGAAGGAAGGAAAGTTGGAAGGGTAGTTGTATAGGTAGTAGGAGAATCTCTTTTGGGAACTTCAACATGACCAACGAACAAGATGTAGCAATATCTATCTCTATCTCTATTATTAATAAGAATGAAACTCCGTTTGTCTGTCTGTTTGTCTGTTTGTCGTGTCTATGCACGGCCAAACGGCTGAGTGGGGGGAGTCTACGAGTGGGGGGATCTTCTTGGGATTTTCCGATAGGGGGAGCGAGCAAATTTAAAATTTTCTAATCCCAGCCGAACCATGGGCCGTAGGGCGGGAGGGGGGTCGAAGTAAGAATTAATGTGCGCTTTTTGGACTTCCCCGCATCCTCTACCCCTCTAAACGGCCGTCGACAATTCCGGAAAAATACCGGTTTCGTAGGTTTTTGAACGAGGAAGACGACGGCGCGATCGGATCGCGAAAAAAGTATCGGGAAATGCGTCAAAAAAATGCGAGAGTACGGACCCGTTTTCTCGAAAAGTCCGCCGAAAAACTTGGTTTTTTCCGATTAAAATATACCCCATAAAGGTACGTTTTTCGGAACGGTTTTCGCGGGCGAAATACAGCTTTGGGTCCGCCGAATCTGAATCCGAAATCGGATATCGAAAAAAGTGACGAGAACTCGGTCAAATTGCGAGCAGAAGCGAGCAAAGCGATTAAAATGATTCTGCCGTGGACGAGAGAAGGCTCAAGAATTGACGTGAAGGGTTCGATGTCACAACATTGCGAGGCGAGCAGGTATGCCTACATAGGTACCTACCTTGCGAGCGAAGCGAGAGCCATTTCAAATAATAAATACGGACTTTGTCCTACACATATACAGGTATACCTTGCGAGCGAAGCGAGCAACATCCCCGAATAAACTTTTCGTGGTTCCACGTAGTTTTATAAGATTTAATTTGTTTGTAATAATTCCCAACTGAAAAAAACGTCTGCCAAGTTGGGTGGGCAGTATAACTTCCTCAAAGCGAAGCGAGCAGCATCCCCTACAGAAGTTAAACCTACCCTTAGAGATCTACCGTTTTGATCCCGCCGAATCTGAATCCGAAGTCGGATATCGAAAAAAGTGACGGAAAGTAGGTCAAATTGGGAGGGGAATTGCGAGGGAAGCGTTTAACATCAGAAATTAATCGACCACGGGCCGCCGTTACACAACGTTGCTTACCTGAAGGGACCCTCACAGGGGGGTTCCCATTTGCACTTCTACGCAATACCTTGCGAGCGAAGCGAGAGCCATTTCAAATAATAAATACGGACTTTGTCCTACACATATACAGGTATACCTTGCGAGCGAAGCGAGCAACATCCCCGAATAAACTTTTCGTGGTTCCACGTAGTTTCTAAGATTTAATTTGTTTGTAAGAATTCCCAACTGAAAAAAAACGTCTGCCAAGTTGGGTGGGCAGTACAACATTCCCTAATAAACTTTTCGTGGTTCCACGTAGTTTTATAAGAATTAATTTGTTTGTGAGAATTTCCAACAGAAAAAAACGTCTGCCAAGTTGGGTGGGCAGTATAACTTCTTCAAGCGAGCGAAGCGAGCAGCATCCCCTACAGAATAAATACGGACTTGCGAGCGAAGCGAGCAACATCCCCTAATAAACTTTTCGTGGTTCCACGTAGTTTTATAAGATTTAATTTGTAAGTAAGAATTCCCCAACAGAAAAAAACGTCTGCCAAGTTGGGTGGGCAGTATAACTTCCTCAAGCGAGCGTAGCGAGCAGCATCCCCTACAGAAGTTAAACCTACCCTTAGGGATCTACCGTTTGCGAGCAAAGCGAGTAAAATTCCCTAAATGCCATACTTTGCGAGCGAAGCGAGCAACATTTTCTACATGCCAGACTTTGCGAGCGAAGCGAGCAATATTCCCTACACGCCACACGTTGCGAGCGAAGCGAGCAACTTAATGGGGGGTCCGGGGGGCTTGCCCCCCGGCTGGACGTGGAGGCGAGCGTAGCGAGCCGGAGCGGCTAGTTATAAATATGTACCTACCTGTACCTATTACCTACATATGTACGATATTTTACTCTTTTTTCCCTTGGACAATCACGTTTTATTATTGAAAATAACGAACCATTTTTGAAGATGTGGACACCTCCTAATACGCGACAAAGGGCGATGACAGCAGTTTCTGTCTGTGTCTAGATCTTCTCTTATAAGTGGCACAATCCCTACCCACTTCTTCAAAATCGATCTATCAGTATTGGGGCATCGTCTATAACAACCAGTTTCAGGTTTGACATGTGTAATGGTTACCTATTTCAACAAAATTAGTAGGGTGCCATCCTAAGACTTGTAGCTACCCAAATACTCTCAAACGAAATCGGACTGATGGTACATCGTGAAGATTTAGAATCCATTGTAAGGTATCAGCATAATTTAAGTGAGGATGAATTCTACAAACCAACCACCTTTATTTTAAATCACGAATATTACGGTATCCATGTCATGCCACCTTGAAATATGAACAAAAAAAAGATTATATGTTATCGTAATGGAAGGTTACGTGCGTATTCGGAGCTATATTCGGCTTCCCTTCAGCTCCGAATAGGATTTTTCTATTCGTACAACGAATGTGGTCCACGATTTGTATGTGAACTGCTAATTTTGCGCACATGAGCAATGCTCCATTTCTATTCGTAGTTCCTCCCACTCGACTACGACTCAGCGTTGCACAAAATCCCTACTAACTCTCTACAATACAAACGAAAGTATCAACGATTCATTGATATGTCTTGTTATGCGTCAACCAACATCGTGTAAATCTATATATATAAAATTCTCGTGTCACAGTTTTTGTTGCCATACTCCTCCGAAACGGCTTGACCGATTTTGATGAAATTTTTTGTGCTTATCCGGTATCTATGAGAATCGGCCAACATCTATTTTTCATCCCCCTAAATGTTAGGGGTAGTCCACCCCTAAATTTTTTTAATTTTATTTTTGACCGATTTTGATGAAATTTTTTGTGCTTATCCGGTATCTATGAGAATCGGCCAACATCTATTTTTCATCCCCCTAAATGTTAGGGGTAGTCCACCCCTAAATTTTTTTTTTTTTTTTTTAGACAAAATTTTTGATTTCTATTTTAATTGAAGTCTGCCAAGTTGGGTGGGCAGTATAACTTCCTCAAACGAGCGAAGCGAGCAGCATCCCCCACAGAAGTTAAACCTACCCTTAGAGATCTACCGTTTGCGAGCGAAGCGAGCAACATCCCCTACATGTTTCAATTGTAATACATTCCATGTATACAGCCAGACTTTGCGAGCGAAGCGAGCAACATTCCCTACATACCACACTTTGCGAGCGAAGCGAGCAACATTCCCTATATGCCACACGTTGCGAGCGAAGCGAGCAATTTAATGGGGGGCCGGGGGGCTTGCCCCCCGGCTGGACGTGGAGGCGAGCGGAGCGAGCCGGAGCGGCTAGTATTATTATAGATTTTCCAATAAACACGTGGTCTATCCCGATTTCCCCACAGGTTGCACAGGAGAAAGTCGTTACAATGGCGTCTCACTCTTTACCATGTGAAGAAGCGCAAACTTCAGGAATCGTTTCAGAATGCCTAAAACAGAAAAGTGCAGACAAATTAAAAAGCAAGTGAAACAAGGTTACTACTATCCACACTCTCCTAGGTTGAATAGTTGACTTTCTATGATTTTTTAAATTTTGCACTGGTGTCATCACACTGGTAGGCAGGAGGGTCCTGCTCAGGAGGAAGGGGTGCTTTGACGTCACTAGCGTACGAAAATTAAATAAAGATGAAAATCACATCAAGAATAACGAAAATCGCATAAACAAAACTACTAATCGTAGGAGAGTGTGGTTGATGCCAAACTTCATAGAATGGAATCTTCTTCCATTTACAAATATTTAAAATACCTTTCTCCCACCCATGGGATACGCTCAATATACAAAAGCGATGAAATTTTGACTAAATCCTTTGATTTTAGAATCAAAATCTATCTCAAAAGTGCCCGACAATATTTGTGCAGGTATTAACGTTTGTGTAAAATTGTTTTTGAAATTAATGTATACCTACCTCAGTACATTTGATTCGGATGACTGATGAACTGTTTTTTATTTCTGTTGCAGGTAAGTTAATAGCTTTAATTTCCTGAACCAACCGCAGTACCTACGCGCTTTCAGGTTTGTTGAATTTTCATGTTATGAACTAACGTAAGCTGTTAAGAGTATTAAGCTATATTGCTTCCGGGGCCGTGACCTCAATATTCATTGATCTACACCGCTCCTTTAAAAAGCGATACCAACAAAGGAACAGAGAAGAGATCGAGAATGGAGTATGGGATAGAGATATTTGAGACCTGACAAGAATGACAGTGTTATCCTAGAGCTTCAGTGACCTAGATTATAGATTGGTCTATGAAAGGTCAGGATGCAGGATAGGATAGTCAGGGTAGGACTACAGGTCAGGAGTTACAGTGACCAATATGGAAAAATCGTGAGTCAAAATAAAAAGGGCGAGGAAGTTATTCAGCCCTCTCAATAACGTTTTTGTAGAGCTGTGATAATTAGCAACCATAATACAAAGTTTTGTGGCGCTTCGTACGTATATGAAATAAATAAATCCATTCCGAACAACAAAATTCCTCCGTGAGCCTCACACAATCTGACAACCCGTTGGGCGAGCTCCACTACTGGTAATCATGAAGTATTGGTTATTTAGTCAGGATTCAGCCAAGGAGTAGAAACACAACTTCAACACATCTCTACACCCACTTCATTTTTTCCAACGTTTCAGGCCAAAACTTGGCCCATCTTCAGGCAAAACTAATAACAGTAGGAACCCTATCATAAAATCCTTAAATCAAAAACCCAGAGTAAATCTAAATACTAAAACATGAAAAAACAAATACATACCTTGATGGAATAAAAAAGGTCATTGTAGGTAAACATCAGTTCGAGAATCAGGTCATTGTCATATCTCAATATCTAAAATTAAAAAGAAATAACCAATATACATGTAACTTATAAGAATAAAGGTAAAAATATGCGGAAAAACAGTAAAAAAATAACAAACTACAAGAATAGATGTAAAATACCTAATACTATTTAGAAGAAACGCTTGCATACGAGTTTGCAACACATTGGAACATTTTATGTCTTTAGTTGCAGACTCGTATGTGTTGCAGGCTCGTATGCAAGCTCTTAGAGCCACTCAGCTAATCCGGACCCTGGGCATCGTCAAGTAAATGTCTCAAAGAGGCTACATACGAAATTAAAGCTTCCTAGAGTGTGAAACATAGAAATTAGCTTTAAGAGCCACTCATCTGATCCGGACCCTGGGCATCGTCAAGTAAATGTCCTAAAGAGGCTACATACGAAATTACAGCTTCCTAGAGTGTAAAGCATAGAAATTACCTTCAAGAGCCACTCATCTGATCCGGACCCTGGGCATCGTCAAGTAAATGTCCTAAAGAGGCTACATACGAAATTACAGCTTCCTAGAGTGTAAAGTATAGAAATTACCTATTAAAATGATTTAACCACCGCTTCACAAATCAAACCGTTCTCACAATATTCGGATCACCTGCTATGAATCAAATCATCGAAACACCAGCTCAATGAAATCATCAGAAATTAACAAGCGGTTGCAATCATGTTCACAATATCAATTATTGAGAATGATCACCTGTGTGTAAACAATTATTCATATAACCATGCTCATAATTCAGCTTGTTGGCCACGCACTTCGCAGTAGTTAACATAATATGGTTGGATAAATCGAGAGCTTTCGAACGGATGGTCGACGAATTTTGTGGGATGAAAAACGACGAAGTACCATTTCCCTAGCAACGACTCGGTTGTAAGCGGAAATCGTCAGAAAACCAACCGTAACGCTTTTTTAACGCTTTTTGTTAACGCTTTTTTCGTTTATGTACCAAAGTAAAGAAATAAGAGTGGATTTTCAGCTTTTCTTTTCTTATTTTTTTGCAGTTTTTATCGATTGGTTTTCAGTACATATTACAATATAATTTTGTGCATACATTTTTAAATGTTCTTGTTCATAGTTGATAAACTATTTTAAAGTACCTGTCTGCCAATAACTATACTTTTAACAAATTTAAGGGTTTCTTGCCATTTTTAAAGATTTTTGAATGCAATTTTTTGAACTTTAGAACATTCTATAAGAAAAATATGAAGCTCATTTTCGAGGTGCCAAAGCAAAGAAATGAAATGTCCAATTAAAATGTAATTCCTCCCTTGATGGGAAAAACAAAAGATCATGGATATGTCTAGTACCTACTGCTTACCAGTTGGTACCTACTACTCAATTGTATATCAACCGTGTAGTGCCTTCATTTCACAAGATTATTCCATTATGGTTACAAAACAATATTAGTTTTTAACTTAGAGTAATAAATCAGCATTCCTTGACACTACAATGGCTTAGAGGTCATGAAATGTCATGGTAAAATGAGAGCATTCCAAAAAGTGGCGAACGATTTTCCTACTATGAAAACTATGGGAGTTACTCTTCCCTAGTAACGCCTTGGTTGTACGTGAAAATCAATAGAAAATGTGCCGGTCGGGAAAAAAAGTGTCGGTCGGGAAAAAAAGTGTCGGTCGGGAAAAAATTTCTGTTCTAGAACCAAAAATTTCAACCATGTATCATGTTTTCTCCTCGATATTGATTCGAAATTCTATGAAAACATCAGAAATTAACAAGCGGTTGCAATCATGTTCACAATATCAATTATTGAGAATGATCACCTGTGTGTAAACAATTATTTATATAACCATGCTCATAACTCAGTTTGTTGGACACGCACTTCGCCGTAGTTAACATAATATTGTTGGATAAATCGAGAGCTTTCGAACGAATGGTCAACGAATTATGTGGGATGAAAAACGACGAAGTACCATTTCCCTAGCAACGACTCGGTTGTAGGCGGAAATCACTGTAACACTATATGTTTCGTGCGCGGAAAAAAATTGACTCGCAAAATTTGCTAGGACCCCAGGGCTAAAACATGATACATGTTAAAAGTGTCGCGAAAAATTCCTTGACCCCCAGCCAAAAGACATATCCATGTCAAAATGTCAAAAAATTATATATATCCAATAATACATTATAAGACAATGATAACAATAGAAACAACAGTGATATAAAACCATGGAACAAGAGTGTTGTTGTTGTTGCAAACCTCTTGAACCATTACAACCTAACATGTAACCACAACAATGATCCACACACAACGAGGAAGATGAAATGGCATGGCTGTGACGTGAACCTGAAGTTCATTGTCATAATTTATTCTGTACATTAGGTGAAATAGATGAAATAAAACATAAGGAAAAGGACAACTACAGTGAATGGGAACAAAAGACTAGATAATTTACAGTTTCCGAAGGACAGTGAACGGAAATAGAAGAATAGATCATTTAAATTTTTCAAAGGAACTTGAGATCTAACTTTCAAAATATTGAAAACATTGTTATAGGAGGAAGAAAACTTCTTAGTGTCACGAATAAAGTTGACTGTATTTGGAGTTATTTTGACATGGACAGCCTCAGCTATTATTTATCTTACTCGCAACACATTCTCTTGCTCTCACTGTCATTTCCTCAAAGGCAAACCTCAGAATTTCAAAATCATGAAGATATGTTTGAAATTCTGAGCGGGACAATATATGAAATGTTGAAGATAAAAGCCGAAGTTCAGAGCTCATCATATCTACAATAACTTGTAATGTGGATAATCGGTTGAAGGCTACTTATAACACTGCAGACTTCAGTCATTTCTAATCACCGATACGCATTTGTGCAACGTACGAGTGAACCAACGAGCGAGCGAATGAAAGCAGGAAATTTCCCGGGTTTTGATTGACTTGGAGCGGAAGGGAGTTCGATCCTCCAGGGGAATTCAACTGAACCGGCGGACTGAGTTTTACCCGTCAAGTGAGCCGGAAGCCTTCAGCGGCGAGTTGCCGCTGATTGGGCGCTGAGCTGAGCAGCGCTCGACCTAATTTATAGTTGAGGAACGCTGTGCACTTCGAGTGCAGCCTACGAGTAAAGTGAACTTTCAGCTTCGCAGACCTTGCAGGGCGCCTGCGCACAACTGACCTACCAAAGTTGAAAGCCTTTATTCTCCTGATATCGATCTGTACGTTCTACTAACACTAGTATTAATTTACTAAATGGACTGATATCGGAAGAGTTATTTCAACAACCCTAATCCTACAACGCATCGTTAATTTCAGTAACGATTTGACACCAATAGGGTGGGTGTTAAACATACCCGAACGTCTTGGCAAAATACAGGTCACGTTCGTTGGCCAGCTCGATAGCACCAGAATTTCAGGCTCAATTTTACAATTTAATGGCCCAAAATTGCTTCTTTTTTTTATGGGATGTGGGTCGAGTCGAAGTATTTTTCAGTGCTGAGTCGATTGCAACCACTCCCAGATCTCTAAGATTCATAAATAAGTGTGAAAAAACGATTTTTAAGAGAAATTGGGACATTTTACGAGTATGTCTTTAGTTGCAGACTCGTATGTGTTGCAGACTCGTATCCAAGCTCTAAGAGCCACTCAGCTGATCCGGACCGGGCATCGTCAAGTAAATGTCCTAACGAGGCTACTTCCGGAAATTACAGCTTCCTAGAGTGTAAAGCATAGAAATTACTTATTAAAATGATTTAACCACCGCTTCAAAAATCAAACCGTTCTCGCAATATTCGGATCACCTGCTATGAATCAAATCATTGAAACACCAGCTCAATGAAATCATCAGAAATTAACAAGCGGTTGCAATCATGTTCACAATATCAATTATTGAGAAAGATCACCTGAGTGTACACAATTATTCAAATAACCATGCTCAAACTCAGCTTGTTGGCCACGCACTTCGCAGTAGTTAACATAATATGGTTGGATAAATCGAGAGCTTTCGAACGAATGGTCAACGAATTTTGTTGGATGAAAAACGATGAAGTAACATTTCCCTAGTAACGACTCGGTTGTAAGCGGAAATCATCAGAATATTTTCGTGAGCAATTTTCCGTGACGTTGTTTTAGTTTATGTGCCATAGCAAAGACATAAAATGTCAAAATGCCCATTATTGACATAATTTTCGGCTACATGTTCTAAAATTTTCTTTGCATTTCGTCACAGAGCTTTCTCCTCAGTTTTATTCAGAACGTGGTTGGCCTCAATGATCACAATTTAAGCCCTTAATTTATTGTTATCA